>OZ023263.1:111311050-111656050 GCA_964006375.1 Tillus elongatus | reverse complement strand
GAACGCCGTGTGCCAAACTTGGTCAAATGCTTTTAAAATATTAAAGAAATTACCAGTCTTTCCTAAAATAGGATATTTCGTGAGTATTGAGTATCCATCGTATCAGCTTTGGTAAAGGCAATATCTTCGCCTAGTTCACATTTTTAGGTCATATAAACTCTTAAACTCTATACTAGCAACTTGTATTATAAGATTGATAGAATGTCACAGTGGCAACTTGCAAATTTGGTCCAAAAATGTTTGAGGTTGTTCTCAGAACACTTGTTATGCCGATGTCTTTTTTATGAAGAAAAGTCATGACGTAACGATAATATATATATATATATATATATATATATATATATATATATATATATATATATATATATATATATATATATATAAGGGCTAAACTCAAGGATTACTAAGGTAAGTTTCCATATTTATAGGTTTATACATATTCAGGAGCCTTTTAGCAAGAAATTTACACTTCATTGGTCGGTTTGCCCTTATTAGAGACTTTGTAGTTTTGGTGATTAACAGTTACGACCGTTACTCCTGCGAAGATATATATATATATATATATATATATATATGTGTGTGTGTGTGTGTGTGTGTGTGTGTGTGTGTGTGTGTGTGTGTGTGTGTGTGTGTGTGTGTGTGTGTGTGTGTGTGTGTGTGTGTGTGTGTGTGTGTGTGTGTGTGTGTGTGTGTGTGTGTGTGTGTGTGTGTGTGTGTGTGTGTGTGTGTGTGTGTGTGTGTGTGTGTGTGTGTGTGTGTGTGTGTGTGTGTGTGTGTGTGTGTGTGTGTGTGTGTGTGTGTGTGTGTGTGTGTGTGTGTGTGTGTGTGTGTGTGTGTGTGTGTGTGTGTGTGTGTGTGTGTGTGTGTGTGTGTGTGTGTGTGTGTGTGTGTGTGTGTGTGTGTGTGTGTGTGTGTGTGTGTGTGTGTGTGTGTGTGTGTGTGTGTGTGTGTGTGTGTGTGTGTGTGTGTGTGTGTGTGTGTGTGTGTGTGTGTGTGTGTGTGTGTGTGTGTGTGTGTGTGTGTGTGTGTGTGTGTGTGTGTGTGTGTGTGTGTGTGTGTGTGTGTGTGTGTGTGTGTGTGTGTGTGTGTGTGTGTGTGTGTGTGTGTGTGTGTGTGTGTGTGTGTGTGTGTGTGTGTGTGTGTGTGTGTGTGTGTGTGTGTGTGTGTGTGTGTGTGTGTGTGTGTGTGTGTGTGTGTGTGTGTGTGTGTGTGTGTGTGTGTGTGTGTGTGTGTGTGTGTGTGTGTGTGTGTGTGTGTGTGTGTGTGTGTGTGTGTGTGTGTGTGTGTGTGTGTGTGTGTGTGTGTGTGTGTGTGTGTGTGTGTGTGTGTGTGTGTGTGTGTGTGTGTGTGTGTGTGTGTGTGTGTGTGTGTGTGTGTGTGTGTGTGTGTGTGTGTGTGTGTGTGTGTGTGTGTGTGTGTGTGTGTGTGTGTGTGTGTGTGTGTGTGTGTGTGTGTGTGTGTGTGTGTGTGTGTGTGTGTGTGTGTGTGTGTGTGTGTGTGTGTGTGTGTGTGTGTGTGTGTGTGTGTGTGTGTGTGTGTGTGTGTGTGTGTGTGTGTGTGTGTGTGTGTGTGTGTGTGTGTGTGTGTGTGTGTGTGTGTGTGTGTGTGTGTGTGTGTGTGTGTGTGTGTGTGTGTGTGTGTGTGTGTGTGTGTGTGTGTGTGTGTGTGTGTGTGTGTGTGTGTGTGTGTGTGTGTGTGTGTGTGTGTGTGTGTGTGTGTGTGTGTGTGTGTGTGTGTGTGTGTGTGTGTGTGTGTGTGTGTGTGTGTGTGTGTGTGTGTGTGTGTGTGTGTGTGTGTGTGTGTGTGTGTGTGTGTGTGTGTGTGTGTGTGTGTGTGTGTGTGTGTGTGTGTGTGTGTGTGTGTGTGTGTGTGTGTGTGTGTGTGTGTGTGTGTGTGTGTGTGTGTGTGTGTGTGTGTGTGTGTGTGTGTGTGTGTGTGTGTGTGTGTGTGTGTGTGTGTGTGTGTGTGTGTGTGTGTGTGTGTGTGTGTGTGTGTGTGTGTGTGTGTGTGTGTGTGTGTGTGTGTGTGTGTGTGTGTGTGTGTGTGTGTGTGTGTGTGTGTGTGTGTGTGTGTGTGTGTGTGTGTGTGTGTGTGTGTGTGTGTGTGTGTGTGTGTGTGTGTGTGTGTGTGTGTGTGTGTGTGTGTGTGTGTGTGTGTGTGTGTGTGTGTGTGTGTGTGTGTGTGTGTGTGTGTGTGTGTGTGTGTGTGTGTGTGTGTGTGTGTGTGTGTGTGTGTGTGTGTGTGTGTGTGTGTGTAAAAAAAGTCTAGATCGTTTCTATAAAAACTCGTTATCATGAGGCACTTTCTGGGCCCAGACTATTTCACTATTATTTATTGTTTTCAGTGTTGTATCCAAAATATTACAAAGCAATAAAAACTTATAATCTGTTTATCTGTTTAAAACTAGTTTTCAATTATCAGCACATAATTTTGTTATTGTGGGGGCATCCTTCTGTCCGACCAGCGAGGCATAACTGTTGGTATGTACGACTGTAAAAAATATTTTTATATTTCTGCAGTCTTTATTAGAAAGTTTTTGTTTGTTAAATTTACATTCGATTTTCTAGGGCGCTCTTCTTGAAGAAAGTAATAAATTATTAGATTTGTATCTTATGTAGTCCATAATAAAAATTGAGTGTTACTTTTTACCGAAAATAATTCGACAGTGATAATTCCTAAAATTTCGAACAAAAAAGCGGTGGCAGTTCAGATAAAAAACATATGTGATACGTTTTTTATGAATTTCTTAGTTTTTCTACTCGACAACAACAAAAATTATATACCTAGTTGGTTTATTAAAATAAATTTATTAATGTTAGAATGCGTTGCTGTTTGGACACCGAGCGTTATATTTAAATAAGTACAGTTTTAGTAGAATTGCCGTAATATCAAAATATTCCCGAATTGTATCCAGTTGAGAACAGTAGTTCAATTGTTATAAGAAGATAATGATTTTCTAAAATTCTTGTATTTTAGGATGGTCCGAATCAGCATAATTTGGTTCCAAGTTGTCTCAAATATGAACTATAAAGTAGTTGCACAATTTTGGCCTGAAAATACGTATTTGCGGTCTATGAGTTGAGAACTGTAAATAAGTGATATGTGCGCTAAGTGAAGATTATAACATGTGATGAGTTCTGATAGGTACACTAGGAGAATCCAAATCAACACAACACATTTGAAAAAACCTGACGATTGTTTCCGCAATTTTTCATCCTCCGCTGACGCTAACTTGGTTAGTTAAACAATCGTCAGGGTGTTGTGACGATTTGAGTACTACAAGTGTATGATGATGTGCGTTTATCTTTTGAGATCTATGAAATAGAAAAATAAGTATAGTAATCTGTTAACAGATGACAATCTGATGGTGGAGGTAAATCCTTAAATAGGACACACTGTAAAAACTATAATATATTTTTATGTTCTACAAGCAATAATTCAGTATATAGAATAAAGAAGCTAATGGAATTCACCCTGACTGTGGCTTAAAAAAAAATCGCATTGCCATTGTAAAGCTCCTGTGCAGGAACAGTTAATTCTGCAGAAAAATATTCCAATATCTAGGTTATCAACGAAATGAACTTATAGAATATTCTAATAAATCATTTGGTGAGTTGTAAATACAACTGTTAGTACTGAAGTAAAAACAATTAATTATTGTTGGTTCTAACAGCGCATCAGGATGAAACTTATAATAAAAAATATAGCTACTTAAATAAAAAGTGCGTTCAAAAAAACAATAGCAAAATAACTCAACAATATAATAATTTCAAATTCTGGAGCTCTGTTAAAGGCGGTTTCGATTTTTTGTATTAAACCAATTGTTTGTTAATATCTTTAAAATTTTCTTAAAATGTAATACATTCTTTCAGTTGTGTATAAAGATAGAGCACGGTTATAAGATACATATTCAAGTTGCAACGAAAATGTACAGCTGCTTACGGTCAAATGATTCCCAAAATTAGGATCTCCTATCGCTAGACCGGCAATTATGCAGTTTAATGGCAAGAGATACCGTTGAGCCCAGCAAATTCGCTTTGCGTCGGCAATGCTATTATCATGTTTATGACTATTGAAGCGCTACGACGTCCTCATGAATGTTCAGTGGCTTGTCAAGGAGTATTACAATGCACTTCCTGTAAGTCCTTGGTTATATGTACCCAAGTGTACTGCATATATATATATATATATATATATATATATATATATATATATATATATATATATATATATATATATATTATATATATATATATATATATATATATATATATATATATATATATATATATATATATATATATATATATCTACGAACTTCGCGACAACACATTAAAAAATTATAATCCTCTTTTATTCTTGATAATTAGAAAATGAATGTCTTGTAACATTAATCAGTTTCTGACCGACCTAATTGCAATCGTTCTTCTTCTTCGTAAGCCAGATAAATAGCTTGGTTTTAGTTTAGTATACCATCATGTTTACTATACCCATTAGAAGATCTCATATAGCTTATGATCGGGAGATCATGCGGGATATGCTAACGATCGCCTACCTATCCACTGATTTGGTAATACTAAGTCGAGGTACTGCCGGACATTGATTTGCTAATGTGCTGGTGCTCAATCCTGCTGGAACCATATTACATTCTCTGGAACGTGTGGTTTTATTCGACCAGGATATAAGTTTTATAAAGTTGGCACTACATTATTTTGAAGCATTGCTAAATAATTATCTCTATTCAAAATCAATGAAAAAAGGACCAATGACATGGTTTCCAACTATTGCTGCCCAAACATTAACCTTTTCAGGGTATTGTGTGTGTCCTTCTCTCATCTAATGTGGATTTTTCTAAACCAGTAGCGACAATTTTGACGACCAGCATGCCCGTGAAGTGTAACATAACACTCGTCAGAAAACAAAACATGTTCTAGTTTGATAACAATGTATCAAACAATCCTATCATTTTTGTTTACAAAAAGACTTTCGCCTATTAAAAGTGTATTCCATGAGCACCTGAGTTTGTATCAATTCATAGTGGTGCATATTATTTTCTTTTAATAATCGAGTCATTGATACATGGCTACAATCTAGTGTTGTGGCTGCTGCTTGTCGCCTTGAAGTGTGCAGGATGTTATTTTAATCTAATTTTTGTTATAAACATGCATAACAACTGAGATCCTGAATAAATTATTCTGTTTCGCTATTGTTCCATATTATATATATATATATATATATATATATATATATATATATATATATATATATATATATATATATATATATATATATATATATACAAGGTGCGTCTAAGTTGATGCAAAAAATGTCTAAGGGTGTTTTTCTAGCAAAAATTGAGAGGTTTTTTCATATAACTTTTGGTTCAAGTCCCCTTCCCCTCAAAGTTACAGCCCTTTGAAATCAGGCCAAAAAAATATTTTTATCCAAAATCTTCACTATGGAAGAATTTAGAGGAATGGAATTTTGCAGATGATTGTTGCTAATAAAATGTCAGCTTTTGACGTTTTTGTAACCATGCAATGTCATCACAAGGGGGTGAGAAATCAACCCCTACATCATTTTGCATCAGAACTTTTTGATGTGTCTAAATTTTCCTATTTGAAAAATTTATTTGAAAAGACAAATTCAATCTGTAACTTTTTTACGTTGTAACTTTTTTTTTTAATGTTAGTTTGATCACAGAAATTCAGTGGGCGGTTGTGATTTGTTAAAAATATGAAGCAGGCTGCTGTGAAATAAAGTCAATGATATTTATTTTTATTGTTCTGGTTCTGGAACCTTTTTAAGTCGTGACTTCTTCTCATAAAAGTTTTAGTTTGATCACAAAAAAAATAAAATAAAATATTAACTAGACCTTTTTAACATAAATTTACTGAGCGGTTATCATTTATTAAAAAATGAAGCAGGCTGCTGTGAAATAACGCCATAATGACATTTATCTTTATTGTTCTGGTCTTCTCTTATTTATAAATATCATTATAAGAAATTTAACAATAACTTTACTACCAATAATAATTAGCAAACTACAAAAACAAACTAATAAAAATATTAACAGAGTATCAGCAACAAAAATCATAATAAATGTTGAAAGTGCCCCCCTACAAAACGAACGCAGGACTCTACTCTTCTGCCCATTGAATTCCTTATTCTTTGAAAAAATCCGGGTGTCTTTCTAATAATATCGCATGATGCGATGACACGATGTCTTAGATTATCTATATTTTCAACGAAAGTTGAATAAACCAGCGTTTTAAGAGAACTCCAAATACAAAAATTTAACGGATCGAATTCTGTATTTTGGGCAGGCCAATTCTTGGGACTTCCTCGTCCTACCCAACGATTTGAATAAGTTTCATACAAGTAGCGAAGAGCATTAATACTAAAATGGGCTGGCGCCCCATTATATACGAACCATACTTCTTGCCTAATTAGTATATGAACATCTTCAAGAATTGAGGGAAACTCTTCTTCAAGGAACTGGCAGTATGCATCTCAATTTAATCTTGCTGTAAAAAATATGGTCCAATAAAATAATAATTAATGACGGCAACCCACATATTTAATACAAATGAGTGTTGAAAATAAGATACAGCAATTTCGTATCGATTTTCTTCAGCCCATACATGATTATTATGGAAATTTATTAGAGATTGGCTCATCAGTAAACAAAATACCAGATAACAACTGTGGAGCTTGTGTCATCATTTGAAGTATCTATTGACAAAAAGTTAAACGCGGTAGAAAATGGAGTGCTCTGGAACTCACTGGATATGGTAGCGATACCGCAGTTTTTCTTTTAAAATTCTAAATACCGCGGTATAGCTAAAATTTAACACTTGAGCAATTTTTCTCGTACTTGATCCTGGAGATTCTTCAATTAAATTAAAAACTGACTCCTCCTGGCTGCAGTTCCTACTTCTCGATAACGTCCACAATTGCCAGTACTTCTTGAATATTTTCCTTCTTCTCTAGGACGTTGACGAACGTGTCCGAATATGCCGTGATGGGGGTAATGTTCGTTCCGGATATAACTCAGCGTAAAGCCTCTCAGCTTTTAATCCATTTCTATTAGCACAGCCATATACAAAATGGATAACTGCCATTTCGGCATTTGTATAGTTTGCCATTGTATTTACTTGGTTTTTCTTAGTTCTTACAAACCCTGTTGAGATTGACGAAAACTAGAACCATTAAAGTAAATGTCATTATTGCGTTATTTGATATCAGCTTGATAATTTGTTTTAACAAGTGATAACCACTTAGTGAATTCATGTGAAAAAAAAGTATAATTTTATTTTATTTTTTGTGATCAAACTAACATTTTTATAAGAAAATGCCGAAACATAAAAACGTTACAGATTAAGTCCATCTTTTAAATGAATTTTCCAAATAGGAAAATGTAGGCAACAAAAAGTTCCCATGCAAAATAATGTTATGGTTGACTTTTTCACTCCCTTGTGACAGGGTTACAAAACCGTTAAAAACTGTTTTTTTATTGGCATCAATTATCTGCAAAATTTCATTTCTCTAAATTTTTCCATAGTGCAGATGAAAATTTTTTTTTGCGCTCATTTCAAAGCGCTATAACTTGGAGGGGAAGGGTATTTGAACAAATAATTATATAAAAAACCCCACTTAATTTTTGCTAAAAAATCACCCTTTAAACTTTTTTGCATCAATTTAGACATATCCTGTATATATATATATATATATATATATATATATATATATATATATATATATATATATATATATATATATATATATATAATAGCACCACAGTAGACAAACTGCGCACCCAGAGGTCCTAGACTTGTGCGGGGGAGCTTGCAAACAAATATAGACAAAGGACACCATCCATAACTCATCAGAAGTAGACCTTTCCACATTAGAGTGAAAAAGACCGACTGCCCGAATACGGGACTCGAATCCGCGACGTCGTAGTCTGATTCTAGAAGTTACTCACCTCGCCAACGAAGATATTCGGCCTCTATATATATATATATATATATATATATATATATATATATATATATATATATATATATATATATATATATATATATATATATATATATGCATTTTTAATTTAACTTGGTATTCAAAGTGTTTGATTCTAGAACGTAGTAGTCATCAGTCGAAATTTAGTTTGGTGTGATATTTAGTAACATAGTCATCTTGGGATTACAAAGCATTTTCTCAGCATTTAATAATAAGTTGTAGAATAAAAAGATTATTTAGATGATTTTTAAAATAATAATATTTCTTGTTTAAGTCCTCGGGTTCCCCATGGACTCGGGAACTTAAAAACAATAGCCCCAAGGACCACCTGCCGTAGGTAGTGACTAACAAGAGCAGCTAATACCCCTGCCTAAAAACATTTTTTAGCCATGATCTTAAAGTAACTAATATTCATTTCCAAAATACTTGCCTTTTTTATATTCAAAGTCACTAAAGGAAGCGGAAGGCGACGGGAAACCACTGCATAGGATACCCACTTTCCAAACCAGCAACTACGATATAAGTCCAAAAAGTTATTTGGTCATGCAAGACCCTGCTCCAACTCACAAGGAAGAAATCAAGAAATCATTTAATATAAAAACACGGATGTTGCAACATTATTAGAAACGGGAAAATCGAAAGAATAAAGAAATAATTTAAAAAATGGATATTAATATACCTGGCATGTCGAAACTAAGGTGGGGGAAAATGTAGATTTCAAAGGTGATTATGTCAAAATTATATAAAGTGGAAGAGAGCACCATGCATAGATTAAATCGCAATACTTTTACAGGACAAATGAGCCAATAAAATAAGGAAACTTACCATATCATAAATCTGGTGTCACCATACAGCAGTACTTACCGCACCATTCTTCCTGTAAGATGTTCATTTGACAGCAAGAGTAAGATGGAAGGAAAAATGGGTATAAACCGTCTCGTATATAAATACGCACTACTGCGTTCTGGCGCGATATTGTTGTATTATATGCGTAAATTTTTCATAGTTGTGATTTGGGATACTACACTATATGTTTTCTAACTACTATTCAATTACTAGAATGCGGGCTTATTATATGAGCGGATTTACTATAGAAGCGGGTCTACTAGAGAAACAGGTTTACGACTGTTACTTTCTACGTAAAAAATGATACTTGTTCAAATATCAAAAACTTCTGGACGCAGCAAGTGCGTTATGGTAGTGAATTTTGATAAAAATATTTTTAATAGCAAATATGTGTGTTTTTTTCAGAAAGGAGTCTAAAATTTGATAACCAGTATCACATATATAGTAAAAACAATGTGCCATGTTTCATCAAAAATAATTTATTATTTGAAAAGGTACAACAATTTCCGAAAGTAAACTTAAAGTGTGACCGAAAAAATCCGTTTCTTGGTAAACCTTATAGGTTAATAGCAAATTGAGCTTTTGAAATATGGAGCATTTAATCAAAATTCGCTACCATAACGCACTTGCTGCGTCCAGAATTTCTTTACTTACAAACATGCATTATATGTCGATGGAAAATGGAAAAACATGAGGTGTTTTCGACTAAAAAAAATATTATTTGTATCACCAACGAGTTATGGGCCAGCCTGTGATTGTAGAAATATTTTTTTAAGATGTAGCTCAAGACACCCTATAATTAATGTATACAAATTTTTTTCATATCTGGTAGAATAACGAATATATTGAGCTTTATTGATTTTTTACGAAAATTCGACAAAAGTTATATACCTTTAAACGATAAACTCTATAGCTAAGAATACTGCCAAGCATTAGAGAAAGGTTCTATTAGAAATGAATTTTCTGGAAATATTTTAGTAAAATAAAGGAGAGTGACGATTGAAACTAAGAGTTCAGGCTTTGTAAAGCATTCTTCTTGAGACATTTTCTTTCCATAGCCCGTATTAGATTCAAGTTTTTTGCCTAAATGTTGCGAATTTTGACGTTTTAAATTGTCACTTTGACGTTTTGAGGAAAACCCCCAATTTATTTTTCTTCAAATGCCCATAACTTTTTTATCTTTTAATCGACAGCACTAAAATTTGGTGGGTAATTTACCTATAGCGATATAAAACGCACTACCAAATTTAGTTGCCCTTACTTTGTTATTTATGGAGATATGAATTTTTTCTAAAGAAAATACAAAATTTTTCGGGAAAACCTCGGCCGATTTTCCTGGCTGACGAACTTATCCAAGCCACTTACAAAAGGATAGTATTTACCAAATTTTGTCAAAATCAGCCCATTATTTTTTGAGTTATTGGTGTGATACATACATATATATATATATATATATATATATATATATATATATATATATATATATATATATATATATATATATATATATATATATATATATATATATATATATATATATTTAAATAAACATATAAAAATCGAAACTGACTACGGATATGTGTTCTAGGGGGCCTAATTAGCGCTCATTTGACAAAATTTTTTCAAAATTCAAAATTCAAAAGTCGGGATCTCCTCATTAGTGAATTTTTTTTAAGAAAATTGACTAAAAATGTTCAGTGATGAGCAATATGAGCAAAAATGAGATACATACCGTACAGTCTCTCGGGCTTGATAACGTAAATATAAATACATATTTAGGAAAATAACATGTACGCAAAATGTAGCCAGCGAAAGAGACGACGCGAGCCAGAAGGTAAGTAACAATCTGATTGCAACAATAGATGTAAAGCTACCCGGCTAACAACTTGAACAAGTCGAAATATTCACGTACCTTGGAAGGGAGTATTATCACAGATAAATATAAATAAATGTGGTAAAGACCTGAAAAGGGGGATCAAGACGCTGTGACGATGTGAAAGTAATATAGCGTTTTCAAAAATATTTTGGTATATTTTTGGGGAAAAACTTGTGTTATAGCTGATATACAAACTTGTCAAAGATATTTGCAAAATTAAGATATCTACCAAATTTCGTTGAAATGAGTTGAGTATTTCGTGAATTATCGCTCGGATACATGCACATGAAACCGAAAGTCAATGTAACTTGGCTCTTCACAAAATTTGTTATTTTGGCAAAAATATGGAACAGAAAAGAAAGTTGGTTGTTCTGAAGTATTGTTATATGGAAAGGAATACGAGGCAGTAAAGGTTTTGGGTGAAATTTTAGATGGAGAAAGAGAGAGGCAGATTTAAATTTGAAAATTAGTATGTAAAATTTAAAGTGTATTTGGAGCTGTCAAACATTTATTGGAATGACGTTTGGTAAAATTATGTCGAAATACTTCACAAGTCCGCGACTTATCTGTATTGACATGCTGTATAATTATGACCAATAAACAATATTATATATATATATATATATATATATATATATATATATATATATATATATATATATATATATATATATATATATAAAGCTAAACGGACCTTGGATATTGATTCTAGAGCCCTAATTGGCGTCCATTTGACAAAATGTTCCGAAAGTCTAACTATCTATATTAGTGAATGCTTTTAATGACAATTCACTAAAAAGTAATGGCATTAACTCAATCTAAAATCTTCCCAGAAGAACTGCTCGGGCTGTCCAGCAAACCTGTCTAAGCTATTCACGAAAAGAAATGTCCCCCCCCCCCCCAATTTATAATTTTCCCCGCACAAAACGCTTAGACAAATTTCTTAGCCAACCCAATCAAATTTTTGTTTTTACGATAAAAACAATTAAACAGCTTTGTATTTCCGAAACGACCTATTTGGATATTTTCCGTTATTCTGAATTTTTTAATTAAAATTTACTACCACTACGTTCTTACTGCATCCACACTTTTTATTTTAAAAAATACACTAATAGAGAGGTATTGATGGTGAGAATTTGCAAAAATGTTTTCAAATGCGCGCGAACTAGGACCCCTAGAACCCATATCCGGGGTCAGTTTAGATTTTTATTTGTTTATATATATATATATATATATATATATATATATATATATATATATATATATATATATATATATATATATATATATATATATATATCCATAGGTATCCAACCGATATCTCAAAAAATAATTTAGCGATTTCGATAAAACTTGGCAAGTGCCTTTCTTTTATTAATCGCTTGGACGAGTTCGTTAGCCAGGAAAATCGGACAAGGTTTTCCGGAAAAAATATGAGATTTCTTTAAAAAAAATATTTTATATCCGAAAATTACAAAGCTATTTAAATGGAATTCAACGGATACATTGCTTTGTGAAAGACCTTACTACGCACCAAAATTCAACTTTCTAAGTTTAGACAAAATTGAGTTATTCAAATTTTGAATTTTCTTTGGAAAAAAAAAATTCTCCGAAAATTACAAAGTTCTTTTAATAAAATTTGGCGAATATGTTACATTTGGAAAAGCCTTACTACGTACTAAACTTCAACTCTACAAGTTTATAGGAAATTGAGTTATTCAAATTTGAAAAATTTAATAAAAATTCAATACCATAACGCACTTGCACTGCGTCCTGAAATTTTATACTTATTGATTCATAGGCTATCGGATGTGTGTTAACAGTAAGAGATTTATGTATTTAATGTGTGAAATCATTTTGCAGTTATTCCTTTATGGAGGCTCGCTAGACTTTTTAATCCAAGATAAGAATAATACTTTTCTTTGCATGTTTTGGTGGAAATTTCAGTACTGCTTGTAAAGTGGAAGGTTCGTGCCCTTCGATAGCCAATAGCCAGTGAAACAAATTTGGATAATTTTTTTAGCTCATCTTGAAAAAATTAGTCATGTAGTGGCTGCCGATAAAACTCGAAAATCCATTCTTAAGATCTGCTGATCTACAGCAAATTTCTAACCACAGTTGACTTAAAAATTCCTTAAATTTTTAGGCTTCCATGCTTACTAAATCTTGTCGCTGTGAGTATTTCGACAAAAAAATACTAAAGAAATTATAAAATGAGTTACTGATACGTAGATGGCATCTCTTCCAAATTGAGGTGCAAGTAGATAAGCTAAATAGTCATGGCATTTATCGGGAAGTATAAAAGATGAAACAAGTATATTTAAAATGCAGGAATACACGAGCACAAACTAAGTCTGTGTTACTTAAATGCTATTATTGTATAACGTGAAATTGATCGAACTTTTATTGGGAGCTGTTGTGCGAAACGAAACAAGGAAGATTAGAAGATATTTGCTTCTTGCACATCGTACTTCAAGAAACTGCAGCGCAATATTCGTTCAAGTGAAGTGCTCAGCATTGTAAGAAATTGCATCTACAGCTCGAGCAAACGAAGCGAGTAAATTGTTCTTGGCAGAAATAATAAATATATCTCTAATTGTAATCATCTGTCTAACTTTAAGCTTGTGTAGGCGTCGCAGCTTAAGACACTTTGCAAATATGAGTCTCGTATTAAGGAATGGTTAACTCTTCAAAGCTTTTAGTGAATTTTCGCAGAGAAAACTAACTAATGGGGAGATCCCGACTTTTGAATTTTGAAAAAATTTTTGCAAATGAGCGCGAACTAGGACCCCTAGAACCCATACCCGGGGTCAGTTTCAATTTTATATGTTTCTATATATATATATATATATATATATATATATATATATATATATATATATATATATATATATATATATATATATATATATATATATATATATATATATATATACAGGGTGGCGCATTGAAAACGAAACAGACCGATTTGCGTCCAGAGAATTTTTTGTTAAGAAACACTGAAAGACGTCAATCTTAATATTGAGGGAGACATGTTTTAACATAAAATTCAGCTTTGTCACATCAACCCCTTTAAGGGTGGTGATAATAACCCTTATATATTAAATAGGGAACATGGGTCGAATGTTACATGATTTGAAAGCCCTTTCATTTCTCAATTCAGCACACAAATTTTTTTGGAATTTGAACACTTACTTAACTGAATAAACATTTTTGAACGTTTGGTTTTGTTTTTTCTTTTTTTTAACGAAAAATTGAGTAATTAGTGCATTTCTTATTACAATGAATGAAATACGTTCTTACAACTCCAATTGTGAATAATTTTTAAACGAGTAAACGCCACCCTATATATATCACACCGATAACTCAAAAATCATGGGCTGATTTTGATCAAATTTAGCACATACCTTCCTTTTGTAAGCAACTTGGACACGGTTCTTAACCAGGAAAATCGGACGAGGCTTTCCGGGAAAATTTTGAGCATTCATTCAAAATTTTTTATCTCAAAAAACAAATAAGCTATTATAACCAAATTTGGTAGGTAGGTTTACGCTTTAAAAAGTAAACTAGACCAACATTTAGATTTCTATGTTACAAGAAAAAAAGTTATAATGAAATATTTGATGCAAGATCATTTCTATGAAAATTCACTACCATAACGCACTTGCTGCGTCCAGACTTTTTTATATACAGGAAAGCATTGCTTGTTTGCAAAAGAATAAATGTTAAAATTTCTGAAATCTAAAGAGTTCTATTTTCTTACTGCTTACTAACAGTTTATCAAAACTAATTCTGCAATGTTTGACATGGGTGAAATTCGATTTTCTAGCTTGTAAAAATGCTTGCGATAATCCACTTTCAAGGTCAGTTAACATATATAGATACCATTTCTTTAGAACTAAAAATCCTAACTCAGCAAGCCATTGTAACGAGTTTCTTGGAAAATATTTTTCCATAAAAAAAAACTGTTAGTTGAATATTTAAAAAGAGGTGAAAACAAAATTATGTCTGATTAAAATCGTGGTGACTAAAAGGCAATAACATATCTTAGAAGAGAAAATGCCGTAGTATCTGGTAGGTGGATTGGCAGAAGATAAGAACATTCAGTGGCCAGCAATACTACCAAATTAAGCTATAATAGACTGCTTTCTTTGGAGCAGCCTAATTCAGTTATCAACAAAACACAACTTGTTACACCGAAAACCGTCAAATAAATAAATTTTTCCAATCGCACCAATGGATATGTACAAGGTGTTCACTCTCTCTCTCTTTCTCTCTCTCTCTCTCTCTCTCTCTCTCTCTCTCTCTATATATATATATATATATATATATATATATATATATATATATATATATATATATATATATATATAAAACATAGGGTTTCATAAAGAAAGTGGTCTCATGCTTTACACACATTGTATAAATACATTGACGACTATTGTATCCGTAACTTTTTGGTACAAATTTCAACAAAATTGGTCAATGTCCCCCCCCCCCCCTCTCTCTCTCTCTCTCTTTCTATACATATGTTTATATTTTATAGACCGTCTGACCAGTTTTGTTGAAATTGGGCCCTAGCAATCCCCTAGGTTGTAATCAAAAGCAATTAATATGATAGGCGTACATTCGCCACTGTATTGCTGTTATACAATGTTACAATGTGTGTAAAGAATGAGACCATCTTTTTTTAAGTGAAACGCTATATATATTTTTACTTCCTGCATTTTTCATACTAATATAGATATATCTGTGCTAGGTTTCTATATGTTTAATTTTATTTAATTTTCGTAGACAGAATTTACTAATGAAGAGATCGCGACTTTAAAAAAAACTTTAAGTGAGCGCGAACTAGGTCGTTTAGAACACATACCCGGGGTCAATTGGTTCATGTATATATATATATATATATATATATATATATATATATATATATATATATATATATATATATATATATATATATATATATATTGCTATGATTAAAAGCTTGAGGCAGTTTGATATTGAGTATGAAAATTAAAACCAAATAGAAAATTCAAAAATTATATATTTTATATAGTCAGAATTAAATTTATTTGTAAAAAAACTAATTATACTTATTAGCTTCAATATGTAAGCAAATACAATAGCAAGGGTTAAGAAATATATACAGCTGACTAATTAAGTATTTGTAAGAAAGTTAAATAAAAAATGTTTTAGGTTAAATGTAGTATAAACAGTAAGCTATAAATTTTAAACTTGGCGCTTATGAACACAGTTATTTACTCACCTTTTAATCAAGCAGTAGTTTAAAAAATCATGAACTCCAAAGGAACTGATTGTTTTGACTAATGTGTAAATGGACAGCGACCATTGGACCATGTAAAAAAACAATTTGCCCGTTTTAAATTAATGCAACGGAATTGGCGGAGAACACATCCGGCATCTTCGATAACAGGGGAACGTTTTAAGAGGGCAAAGCGAACATCACGCTTTTTAAACATCCATTGTGTTATTCTCCAAAATTATATTAAAAACTTGTAATAAATTCAGTCAAGTGTTTAAAAGTACAGTGTGTAGTCGGCATTGTGTTGGTAACCAACAATAACCTAACGCAGAAGTAAGTGATTGCAAACGATACGTATCTGAACAGAAGCCGTTACCGACGTCAAGGTAGTATTAATACAGTTGAAATATAAATATAATTATCGCAACTTTAAACAGAAGCAACTCAAACTAATAACACACTTGTCATTAGGAACTTTTACAACGGCTTAAATGTCATTTACGTCTAAAATCGAAATATTAGTAGAATTTAGAACGTTATATAAAGAGACTCAAGTAAATCTCCATAGATGTCATTACGATACCCTCGTACGAATATTAAATAATCAAATATTAACCATTTTGGCATCAAAGCCGTTGCTGTAGGAACAGGATAGAATTTTGTAGAAGAGAATAGCGGCAAATTTAAAGTCAGTTCGAACTGCAAATTAGTTTAGTAATTAATAAAATTGAATGGCCAATATTTAAATTAGAGGACCTAGTAAGATATTCATGTAAATGTCAAATGCTAGATAAAATTGTTTATATTGTGGTAAATCCGTTAAAGTATAAAACACTGATTAATAGAAAGTAAGTTGTTAAACTGAGATATTTTGTGGTTTCATTTCCTATCAAGGTACATAATTTTGAGAAAACTTTACAGAAAATTTAGGTAAAAGGCTTAAGGTAAGAATTTTCACATGATCCCACTACATCCCTGCAAAATAGAGCCTACATAAAGCGGTGGATAAATTAAGAAGAAAACAAATTAGATAAAAAAAAGTAAATTTATTCCATTTAATATTATAATGTAAGTCTGTTTAATATTGGTTATAACTCTTAAAAGTAACAAAAATCTTGCTTACATATATACGCATAGGTGTTCTAAAGGTGTTAGAATTTGAATTACGAATTAAATTAAATAATATAGTGAACCCCATAATAAATAAATTTAAAGGCGCCCATATATATATATATATATATATATATATATATATATATATATATATATATATATATATATATATATATATATATATATATATAACTCCGCCATCGCCGGTCCTAGGCCCGGGTGAAATAGGAGGAGTAACAACCACGTTAAAAAACCAGGATCCGTCTGGCCCGGACGGTAACACCCTGCAAGATCCTCTGGCTAGGGATACAGCATCTAGCAGGTGGTAGTGGAGTTTTCCTTTGCGTGATAGTGGAGGATTTTTTTCACCCCATGCATCATCTATATAAATTGAGATTCATAAGTACAGAACATAATATCCATTACAAACTGAGTATACAAATATAGTATATGTAACGTCTTACACGTTTTACAACTTATAAATTCCCATTACTGCGTTCATTGGTACATGATTACATTATTTTCTTTGTCAATGAATTTTACGACTTTCCTATTCACTGAACTTTAAATTATAACTATTAAGTTCATGCCCATAGAAACACACATTTTGTCTGGTATCGACAGAATCTCGACAGTTGGTAGCCGATTCAATTTCATTTTCGTTTGCGGTTGTCAAATATATAAGAGAAGCCTTTATAAAGCGCTTCAATGATTCGTTTGATCTTTTTTAACAAAACTTTAACAACGTTAAAAATTTTAAGACTAACTAAGAGAAGAAGCAGCACGCTCATGTGAGATATCCCGTCTTTGGAACATCATTCAACAACTTTGGAGCACCATTTAACAACACCGCTTGAAGAGCCTTATTTAACACCATCGTTTGGGCAGCCCCATTCAACGTCAGTCGTTTGGAGGGCCTCATTTAACATCAACATTATTGAGGGTCCGTTCAACATCACGATATTGTAAAGCTCCATTTAATACCGTTATGGAAGCCACATCAGCTCCAGCGTTTTGAGGGCCTAGTTCAACATCCTTATGGCAGCCCCATTCGATGCCGCGATGCAGAGAACCCGCTGAAGTCAATGCAGTGGTTCGGACCCCACAATATATCCAGAGGTTTCGCTAGCCCTGAGTAGCCTCAGGCCCTCCCATGTCCAGTTGATCCAAGGAGCACGACAGAAATCGCCATAGTTAAGTACATTGTTCATCTGTAATTTCTATTTAAATTTAAAATGTTATTTATAACTGCTGTAATCTATCACAATAACTTACATAAATTTTTTGGCTTATATAAACTCATTATTTATTAACAAACGAAGTTAATAAAGTCTTGATTTTTACTTGTATGTCTGACACCATCCAAATTATAAAACATGAACCCACATATTTTTATAATTCTATTAGATATTATATTCTGCCCTAAGTATCCACATAATTTTCTTTTCAATTTTAATAAATGATTTTGCTATTAACTTTATATAAAATAGCACTCATTTATATTATAATATGCATATATATATATATATATATATATATATATATATATATATATATATATATATATATATATAAATATATATATATATATATAAATATATATATATATATATATATATATATATATATATATATATATATATATATATATATATATATATATATATATATATATATATAGGGTGATTCTAATTAGAGCTTACCATGTGGATCTCGCTTATTATCAAATATAGAGGGTAGGTTTAGAGTTCCTAAATTGTATGCTCTTTAATATGCCGCAGGAAAAACAAACTTCCTGCAACTGTCGTTCAAGTAATTGTAAAAAAAGACGAATGGAATTTTCGTTTTGCGCCTCTATCTCATTTATCTAAGCTCGTGTTTATATCTGATAGCAGACTCAAAATATTTTTACAACGTTTCGATTTTTTAGGGACATCATCAACTTTCTTATTACTTATGAGCCCCATATTGGATATTGACATCATCTGACTCCTGTATATAATATAAAAGAAGTTGATAAATTGTTTTTCACAAATAAAATCTCAAAGTGACAGACTTAAATAACGTTCTTATTTGTAATAGCTTGTGTCATGAAAATATGAGTAATTCTCCGCTTATATTTTTAGTGAATTTTCGTAGAAAAAATTCACTAATGGGGAGATCCCGACTTTTGAATTTTGAAAAAATTTTTGCAAATGAGCGCGATCTAGGACCCCTAGAACCCATATCCGGGTCAGTATCAATTTTTATATGTTATATATATATATATATATATATATATATATATATATATATATATATATATATATATATATATATATATATATATATATGTGTCACACCGATAACTCAAAAAATAATAGGCCGATTTTGATAAAATTTGGCACGTACCTTTGTTCTGTAAATGGCTTGGATAAGTTCGTTAGTCAGGAAAATCGGATGAGGTTTTCCGGGAAAATTTTGAGTTTTCATTCGAAAAAAATTCTTATCTCAAAAAGTAATAGGCCGATTTTAATAAAATTTGGCGTGTACCTTCCTTTTGTAAGTGGCTTTGACAAGTTAGTTAGTCACGAAAATCGGATGAGGTTTTCCAGGAAAATTTTGAGTTTTTATTCGAAAAAAATTCTTTTCTTAAAAAGTAATAAGCCGATTTTAATAAAATTTGGCATGTACCTTTCTTTTGTAAATGGCTTTGACAAGTTTGTTAGTCAAGAAAATCGGACGAGGTTTTCCGGGAAAATTTTGACTTTTCATTTGAAACAGTTTTTTATCTCAAAGAATAATGGGCAGATTTTGATATAATTTGGCATGTACCTTCCTTTTGTAAATGGCTTTGACAAGTTCGTTAATCAAATCGAACGACGTTTTCCGAAAAAATTTTGAGTTTTCATTTGAAAAAAATTTTTATCTTAAAAAATAAAAAATCTATGATAACCAAATTTGGTAGGTAGGTTTACGATATAAAAAGTAAACTATACACCAAAATTTAGATTTCCATGTTACAAGAAAAAAAGTTATAATAAAATATTTTGTGCCAGATCATTTCTATGAAAATTCACTACCATAACGCACTTGCTGCGTCCCGAGTTTTCTTTACTTGCACTGGTTCAAATGTACGTGAGAAGCTAAAAAGATAATGTTCTATTTCTTTTAATCGTTATTAATTACAGAAGAGGTATATTTTTTAAATTTTATGAATGTTTTAGCAAGTTTTCCTGAAAAAATACATAAGTATAAGTATAATTTTTTAGTGTTTCCGTAGAATTACTTGAGCCAATTTCTGTAAAGAAAATGGCGCGTTTTCGTGTAAAGCAAACGTGTTTTTTAATTCTTGTCAAAAAGCTTTTTGTGAGTAAAGACATCTTGGCAGAAGTGTAAATATGTTGAACATGTTCGTTGGACGAGGAAATCAGACTAGTTTTTTCGAGAATTTTCAAGTTTATTTTCGGATATTTTTTGTAGTTTTTCAAACAATAAAGTTATTTTGATGAAATATGGTACATTCTTTTTACTGTATAGGCTATACCAAATTTGATGCCTATAGTTAAAAAAGGTACATATTTGCCACAGAAAATATTTTTATGCAATTTACTACCATAACGCACCTGCTGTGTCGAGACTTTATTTATAATTGAAATAAAGCTGATAATTGCAATTAAAATAAAATTCAGTTCGTATATCCTCAGCCTGTTCAATGCATTATATCATCTCATTCGTTTTTGGTACAGTAATTATATCTGGTCTTGTTTTTAGTATCCTGCAAGAACTGTAGGTGGTAGTGGACTTTTCCTTTACGTGATAGTAAAGGATTTTTTTCACACCCGAAGAGGTACCACCGCTTACATCAAGGGGCCGGTGAAGTCCCAACGGACGTTTTCGGTTCTGGTGTATGAGTCGGTTTCCCTTATAAACAAAAATGATGATGGCTCCTTCTTGCACAAAAGATTCCGGAGATAAAATACCCTCCTATTCGGATCTTCGGTAGAGGGGTGTGCAGTGGGGGCCGGCATCAATATTTAACATACCCTTCTCAAATACATGTTGCCTAAATTATAACCTGAACTCCGTCCACAATTTTATCCAGGCTAATAGGCCCCAACTCCTCTTCCTCACCGAAAACCAAATCAGTGCCAAAACAGCCACTAATCACCTTAATTTCCTGGGATATGAGCTCCTTACTTCCTTTAGATTGCATGGAGGTGTGTACTCATAGGTCCGTAGCAATATACCTTGCACCAGACTCCCCAATTTGGGAGATGTAAGAAAAGACATATTTTGGATGAAACTATCTCTCAGGGCTGCAACTAAATTCATCCGTTGCATTTACCTGTCACCTTCTGACAACAACTTTATCCAGCTCTTCGACAACCTTTATGAAAAAACCGACCATCTGATTTCTGAATATCCTTCCCCCGAGGTCACTATTCTTGGTGACTTCAATGTCCGTAATAAGGATCAAAATCCTATCCACAAGGTAGAGCAGCGGAGGCCTTCCCAGTCAGCAGTTCTTTATCCAATATGTTCCAGCAACCTACTTACTTTCCTCGCATCCCAACAAACAGGTCAAATCCCTTGGATCTCATTGTTACTAAAAACCTAAATGCTATAAGACATCAGTCACAGCTGCTTCCTGCGCAATGAAACCTGAGGTCACACAGTCATCACACCCACGTGTTTTTTGGCACTGCAATTCCGCGAACTGGGACGAGATGCAGGATTACTTTTCCTCATTTTCATGGGCGTCTGTTTACTTCTCTCATCCTGACCTCTCTGATATCTCACGAAAGGTCGCCGAAATAATCCAAGCTATTTATTCCACGTACACAGAAAACATCTTCAGCCACTTAAAAGTCCTGGTTCCCTAAATCATGTGACAAGGCCAGACTTGAAATGGTCAAAGCTCACAAAACGCTTCTACACAATCCCAGTCTAGAAAAACGTCTAGCATTTAACGACGAAAGAAACCGCATTCTTTCTGAGGAAAAAAACACGTTTAATAACCACATCAAAAACAACGTACTCTCAAGCTCCAACGGCAGCAAATCCTTCTGGACTCTTGCTAAATCAATTGGGAACAATTTCCGCAAGAGTACGTTCCCACCTCTTGTTTCAGGGAATGAAATTGTTTCTACCGCCCAGGGCAAGGCTGAACTTTTTGCCTCGTTGTTCGCTGGCAATTATACTCTCAACCCATCTCCAAATATTCAGCCACCAACAGTCCCCAATGTTTGCGCATAAAATGACGGATATCATTTTCAAAACTAAAAAGGTACGACAAATGCTCTCTTCTCTTAATACCAGGAAAGCCTCTGACCTTGACGAGATCCCAGCAATTGTTCTCAAAAAATGCGCACCAGAACTTACTCCTGTCCTGACTCGTCTGTTTCAGGCATCTTACAATAGAGGCATATTCCCTAGTAACTGGAAAACTGCTCGAGTACAACTCGTCCCCAAGAAAGGATCCAAAGCGCTTCCTAGCAACTACAGGCCTATTTCTCTCCTTTCAGTCGTCTCTAAAGTGATGGAATATATATAGACACCGAATTATTAATTTTTCTAAACAACACAGTCTAATCCACGACAGGCAGTATGGATTCCGTCAGCGTAGATCAACTGCTGATCTCCTTTCCTTTGTCACCCATTCTTGGAACAAATCTATGGAAGTACAAGGTGAATCCCAGATTGTCGCTCTAGACATATTCAAAGCATTCGACCAGGTCTGGCACGCAGCGCTGCTAAATAAACTTCCGGCCTAGTACTTACCACCAAAACTCTGTACCTGGACAGCAATTTCCTCTCCAGCCGGAGCACTTCTCTTGTAGTGGATGGCCATTACTCTAAACTGTATCCAATTCGTGCAGAAGTCCCTCAAGGTTCAGCTTTAGCCCCTACCTTGTTTCTTCTCCACATCAATGACCTCCTTTCTATCACATCCAACCCATTTCACACTTACGCGGATGACAGCACTCTCCACTCAAATATGCAATATTCTAAGCCTGTCTCTTTAATCCAATTAGATGAGGGTCGCAGACTCATGGAGGGTTCTGACTCTGTAAATCTCCAAAACATATTAGGCTGGGGAAGTAGAAATCTTGTACAATTCAACTCCACCAAACCTCAGTATTGCTTTCCATCTCATAAGAGATACACCAGCACTAGACACATCACAATGAACAACCAAGTTATTCAAAGTAATGAGTCCTTTTTACTTGTTGGCATTTCTGTGGATCTAAATCTCAATTGGCACCAACATGCCACATCAATTGCAGAAGCAGCTGCTAATAAATAAGCTTTTCTCTTCCGGCCTCGGAAATACTTTTCACCAGATAATCTATATATCTCATATACTTCACAAATAAGGCCAAACGTCGAATACTGCTCCTAGATTTGGGGTGCCGCTGCCGCTGCTGCTTCCACCCTCGCTATCTTGCTCTCCATTCAGAAGAGAGCTATACGTCTCATCGATGACCCTACCCCCACCCAAACGCTGCCATCCCTTGCTCACCGATGTGCCGTTGGTGACCTTTCTCTTTTATAAATATCTGCACGGCAACTGCTTAGAGGAGCTTTCTTCCATAGTTCCTCCACCTGCTTCCCCCAACAGATCTACCAAGGGAACAGAGCGAATGCACCCTTTTAATGTCCAGGTCATCTCCTTCTCCTCCGAACCACCAAACCTTCAAGTTCAGAATTAATAAGTTGCCTCTTTTCTTCTTGGCGACACCCACGGTACGATAGTATTTAGGCTGTGAGCCCTCGTGATGTGTTGTTGAAATTAAAAAAAAACATGTTTTTTCAGTTTGTAATACAATTTTTCATAATGGTACGGATCTCAAATTTGGTTTATACTCCATTAACGAAATTTGTCCACTAAATTTTATCAGGAGAGGTTGACTATTTAAAAAAATTAAAACTTTTGGCAGAAAAAATGAATCTTTCACAATTTTTTTTATACATTAGGCTGCTAAAAAACTTGTCCAAGCTATTAATAAAAGAAAGACACCTGTTAAATTTCGTCATAACCCGAAGAGACAGAAAGTTATGGTGCTATGTAATCTATATATATATATATATATATATATATATATATATATATATATATATATATATATATATATATATATATATATATATATATATATATATATATATATATATATATATATATATATATATATATATATACATTCACACGACCAATCACGTGACAACTATTTTGACTAACCGGCTGTTAAATTTTTGATAGAGTTTTCTGGAACTGGGCATAAGTCTTATAATCGTTACCCATGAATTAGCTAACACTCGTCTGGGAAAACTTGCTGTAAAGCGACTTTCAGCTTCTTTTAAATTAGATTCAATCATTAGAATCCATTTGTATTTTGATGTGATTTTAAACCCTACTACTTTCCTCGTTAATAATGAAGAATCATGTACTAATTCACGACCCCTGGGACCGCCCTAACGATATTAAAGAAGCCACCAATCTGTTTTTCCTCGAGCTACTTTAAAATGCAACCTTCAAAGCAATTCTGCAATAATCTGGCAGTAAACTGCCATTCTTACAATAAGGAACGTGACAAAAGCTCTAAAATAAAAGGCGACACCTGTGTATTATAAATATATTGTGCCTTTAAATATGACAGCGACATTTATTTTCAGTGAGGAAGCGGTGTCGTAGCTCAATTGAGTTAACGCCGATGATAAAGGGGAGACAGCAAAGTGAGTGACTGGTAGAATCACCGGGTTATTACCGACTGTGATACCTATTCCCAAAATGAAAACGGTGTCGTGGGTGGGTCTGTCAGGTTAATGTTTCTGGTAAAGCCTACAAGGACAAACGATGAAGGGTAGGTAAGATCTCTGGGTTAATGACAACAGCTTCTGATTAATTTCTTGAATCAACTTGCTTTTATAGCCAATAGCTAACAGACAGGGCGCCGACACAGTTATCCTTAATGTGATAACCCTCATCTTGTTTACCAGTAGAAATATCAGCTGAATACAGGGTGTCCCTTAATGATATGCGAATATTTAAGGGTGTGAATCTTTATGAAAAACTTATGATAGTTTGTTGTATAAACTATGGCCCAAAAATATTTCGTTAGAAAAAAACGGTGTGTTAAAATTTTATGAAAAAAATGGAAATTTTCTAAGATTTTTGAAAGCGCTTGAGATATTTCAGTGATATTTAGTACGTAGAGACAGTTAATAAAAGTGCCTATTTTTCAATACCAACCTATTTTTCAGCTTTAACAATGGCGTGCGTACGGGCACTGACTGCGATAGCTTTATATAAAAAAAGCTACGCTAAAAGTTTTTCCCAAATAGAAATTATTTTTAAATATCCACTTTACTTTAAAACATCTCTTCGAGTTCTTTTCCTGCGATGCGCCGTTTTTTATTAAAACAAACCCTTGTGTTATCTGAGAAAATCAATGTAATAATTGTGTCATAAAGCTAGTTGCCCTGGAATATGCCACTTTCTTTTCACATCTGACATTTTCTAGTGAGTCTCTGTCGTTCAAATCTGTTCTCTGTGAATTATGTTTTTCATTTTAATAATGATTTTTAATAATGATAAATTACTCAGATGCAGCAACGACGTATATGCATTACGTGTATGGCCTCGCCGACGGTCATGGAGATCAAGCAGACGTATTTATCACCACGATACCCTAATCGTGCTTTGTCAGATAGTCGAACCATTTCGAATATTCATCCTCGTCTTGTGGAGTTTGGTAGTGTCCGAAGAGGTATATATGAAGGTAAACCTTTAAATGTGGGAACACCTAAAATTGTGGAAACGATGTTGAACAAAGTCGAAGAGAATCCTGAAAGTAACTAACTTCACTATTATTAATGACTGGGTAAATTTAAAAAATGTATTACCATTTATAGTCATTAAAATTATATATATATATATATATATATATATATATATATATAAATATATATAAATATATATATATATATATATATATATATATATATATATATATATATATATATATATATATATATATATATATATATATATATATATATAGGTAAGTTGAGCATGAGACGTAAATTAAATAGGGCGTAAATTCTCGACAGTGTTATCTATATGTTGGGTAGCACTGTAAAAAATGAATATGTTGTTAATTAAGAAAGCATAATGCGACTTGATGACAAACTGTCGAGTAAAACGCAGCTTAATTTGCAGGTAAATTATTATAAGTACATCAAATAATTCTTCAAAAAGGGGCGTGAAATTTAGGAAGCAAGTGTCATGAAGCATCTGCAGCATTACAAAATATGTGTAGTAAAAATAAACAATTATACATAAAAAATAAGCAGGCATATCTAAAACACTAAAAACTAAGAGAAAATACATTTCAGGTTAGAGGGATTTTATATCGTGAAATTAGAGTGTTTCATACCTGGATGGCACTAAAATTTTAAGCCTGCGGCAGCATTCTGCTTGTTGTGCAGTTGTTACCATTTAATTTAAATGCGCGAGAAGAGGAACCTGAAGAATTTTTCGTCGTATATATGCTGTCGGTTTCAGAGGTGAGTGACGTCAGTTATTTTTAGAACAGTAAGTAGGTATATAAGGAGAGTTAAGGTACGTATGACTCTTTCCACCATTGCAGCCTTCTTTACACTATAAGTGGTATAGTGATTAATATTGTATTTATTCATCAAGGCATTAAATGTAGAGTTATGGAATTCTCGGCCAAGATCTGATTAGATGTGAGAGGGTGCTGTACTATTATCTTAAATATCAGCCATAGCTTTAGTCACCTCTTCAGCATTTTTATATTTAAGTGGACTAGTCCACACATACTTTGAAAAACTATTGATAACCACTAAAATGTACTTGTAACCAGAGTTTAATCGGACTGATACTGAAGAAGATACACCGGGTTATAACATTTAGGCAATCTCCGTGGTTGAAAATTTACATCGATAAGAACACCAAATTGAGGTATCAGGCTAAGAATGAATTTAAGAAAGATTTTGATACATGTTTGGAGTGATCTTTGTCATGAGGTGTAGCTTTCAAGTTTTATTTGTTTTTGAACATTAATATTCTGAGCTTGCTCACCCAAACTGAATGTCTTGAATCCTTCAATTTTTGTAAACCAGCGCGTCTCTATCATTTCAGGCTAATCTTAGTCACGTGACCAGTCAAACTAATTGTCTTGAGGTGCAGCTTTTATGTATGTATGTAATTTGAATTTCGATAGTGTAAAAAATTAAAACGTTTGATATATAAAAAAAGAAGACAAGAGAGTTGATTTCTTATCACAACAATAATTTAAGGAAAATTCGGGATAACCGGACCTTCGAATGTTCCCGCCAAAGGAGCCCACTTATTACCGACAAC
This sequence comes from Tillus elongatus, assembly GCA_964006375.1. NCBI lineage: Eukaryota > Metazoa > Arthropoda > Insecta > Coleoptera > Cleridae > Tillus > Tillus elongatus. The sequence continues at coordinate 111,628,552 of OZ023263.1, read as the reverse complement.
CACTACATACTTGGTAGACTTTGGTGGACCGCTGACTGAAAACAACCCGATATCTGGTACATCTGTGTGCAAGGATTTGATAATAAATTTGACTTGTTGCATATCCAAGCATTTTTTGGAAAAATGTAACCAAATGTTTTTTAAATTTCTGCGTAAGTGAATTTAATCAGAAATACAGGGTCAAACTTCAAGAAACCAAAGTAAAATTATAAGAACATTAGGAACAAGCATTCCGATACCGAGATGATCCTAAACACGTTGTATGATGCGAATTCTGTAAATCTCTTTAACATAATAAAGACAAAAGTCAAATACCTTAAGGCAAATAGAAACGACAACATAGCATATGTGCATGAGGTGAGCGTATTCGGAACATTATTGATCTACTTAGTTTTAATTATACTAATATAGCAGTCTATGTAATAATATGGAAAACTTTAAAAAAAAAACTCGGGACGCAGCAAGTGCGTTATGGTAGTGAATTTTTATTAAATGCTTCAAATTTAAATAACTCCATTTTCTATAAACTTAGAGAGTTTAATTTTAATACGTAGTAAGGTGTTTCCTAAGGCAAGATATACACAAAATTTCATTAAAATAACTTTGTAATTTTCGGAGAAAAAATTTTTTTTGAAAGAAAATTTAAAATTTGAATAACTCAATTTTCTCTAAACTTAGAAAGTTGAATTTTGGTACATACTAATATCTCTCCTGAGGCAATATATAGTACATTTCATTAAAACAGCTTTGTCACTTTCGGAGAAAAAATTTTTTTTGAAAGAAAACTCAAAATTTTTCCGGGAAACCCCGTCCAATTTTTCTGAATAACGAACTCATCCAAGCCATTAATAAAAGAAAGGCACTTGCCCAGTTTGATCGAAATCGGTTAATTCTTTTTTGAGTTATGAGACCGATATATATATATATATATATATATATATATATATATATATATATATATATATATATATATATATATATATATATATATATATATATATATATATATATATATATATATATAAACATATAAAAATTAAACCTATTTACAAATGAACTTTAATAAGATATTATGCTGTGACAATACCTCTCTCAAGCAGTGGCGATTTCTCCTAGTGAGCTAGGTGTGCGCCGCACACCCTAAAATATAATCAAAATGTGCACAGTTATATATGTTTTATTTCTTTTTCCCTTAGTCTTAATACACTACATATTTTATGACAATCGATTTAATTTACTTATTTGATTTCATAAATAGTCGGTTAATAGTGACTTGGAATGAAGTAGATACCACGTTTCTAACATATTCAGAGAATATGAGTAGATCAAAGCAACTGGGAATGAATTCGGTCAGTCCCCGACACACGTGTTTATACAATAGTGAGGAAAATACCATTGATTTTAACACTGCAGTGAGCTATAAAAATTTGATTTACTCAGTTTTTCATAATCCTAGAAAGTTTAATTTTGGTAGGTAGTAAGGTATTTCCTGGGACAAGATATCCATCAAATTTCATTAAAAAAGCTTTGTAATTTTTTGAGAAAAAAAAATTGTTTCAAAAGAAAATTTAAAAAGTGAATAACTAAATTTTCTATAAACTGAGAAAGTTGAATTTTGGTACTTAGTAAGCCCTCTCCCAAGGGAACATATATAGTAAATTTCATTAAAACAACTTTGTTATTTTCGGAGAAAAAATTTTTTTTGAAAGAAAACTCAATTTTCCCGGAAAAACCCGTCCGATTTTCCTGCCTAACGAACTAATCCAAGCCATTAATAAAAGAAAGGCACTTGCCGAGTTTCATTGAAACGGTTAATTATTGTTTGAGTTATCAGACGGATACATATATATATATATATATATATATATATATATATATATATATATATATATATATATATATATATATATATATATATATATATATATATATATATATATATATATATATATATATATATATATATATATATTGAAACTGACCCCGGATATGGGTTCTAGGGGTCCTAAATCGCGCTCATTTGAAAAAATTTTCTCACCATCGGTACCTCTCTATTAGTGAATTTTTTTGATAAAAATTCACTAAAAAGTATTAGCTTTAATAAATACTTCTCTTTTTCTTCACATATAACAACATCTGAATTTATCTAATAAGTATTAGTGTGTGAAAATGATATATGGAAATATACTCATTCAACAAATCTAAATCTGTAAACTTCCAAGCAACCAGGGCAACACAACCAAACAACCAACCAAACAACCAAACAACCAAGCCAACCAACCAACCAAGATAACCAACCAACCAACCAAACAACCAGCGAACTGTCTTGACTTGTAGCTTTTATATATGTATGTATGTGTGTATGTAATTTAAGTGTCGATAGTGCAAAAATAAAATTAAAAAAATGACACATATAAAAAAATAAGAAAACTTAAGCGTTGATTGATTATTACAACAACAACTTAAGAGTCACATCTCAATTAACACCAACAACTACTACATACTTGATGAACTTTGGTGGAGCTCAGTCTGTAAACGACTCGAAAACGATATGTATCCATTTCAAACCCAACCAGCCAACCAACCAACCAAACCAACCAACCAAACCAACCAACGTTTACAGGCGTAGAGATATCAAGCTACCTACAAGTGGTCCATCTGAATCTATAATGTTAATGATGGGTTAAGATATTGAATTGACGTGATTTTGTATTGAGGGCTTACAAGCTACGTACAGGTGACCTCTCTGAACCTATGATGGTGATGATGGGTTAAGAGATTGAATTGACCTGTATTGAAGGTTTAGCGGTTTTCACCTATGTCATCGTCATTCTAAAAGTATCGAAACGAAAACCGCATCCTTTACTGTGCTATATCTTGCTCAGTAGGTCCCAAACAATTTCGAAAACAACATTCTTTGCTTTTCTGAATGGCAAGTGAGCAGCCCCCTTGTTGAATCCGTCCGAGTTAAAGGTAAACCCCACCCTGTCTTCGTGATCGACATCATGGACTATATGGCTCATAACATCTTTAATACGATCTTTGATCCACTTCTCTGGATGTAGTTTGGATAAATTTTATAGACATGTACTCAGGTCTTGATGTTAAAAGAGAGTAAAACTAAAAATTTCATCTAAATGAGGGTGAGATCAGTTTAGCGACTTGCTCAGGTCAAAGTGTTAAAAGTCAGTAGGTGGGAAAGAGTAGAGACAGAGGTAAAACGAAAGCTCATTTAACCAGTAGTAATATCCTGAAAGACGTCACCTATATTGTGTGACAAATCTAATTTAATATATTTTACTTGAAAGTCACCCAGTACGTTACCATCACTAATGGTAATTTAACTTTGTGAATAACACAGGGTATAAACTTCGCAGCTAATTTAGCGGAAAAATCATTTACTGCTTTAGACATAACATAATTACTCTTCAGCACTCGATGAACAACTTGGAACCTAGCATCTGTCCTTCGCAAATTAAATTTACGAGTGTTACTTTCGTAACAACGATGAAATCAGGGTTTAAAACTCTCTCAGAGATTTGCCCCCCGTTTTTAGCATTTTCCGAAATATTTCCATAGAAATAACCATTTACGGGAACATTTCGACAGAAGGTGAGATAACTAGGGTACAATCCAGTGACTTTGTGCCTGGAGAGTCGAATTGCCTGTGCTATTGTAAAAATAGATTCACGCCAAGTATTGTGGTTGCTTATAATGTAGGATCTGATGGCAACGGTTGTAGTGCAATTTACTCGCTCACAAAAATTAACTCTGGAGTGGTACCTAGTAATGTACATCATTTTTTGTACATTGTATGAAGTCATGGGATTTTAAATTCCCGAGCCAGGAATTGAGGCCCGTTATCTATCAGAAAAATTTGTGCGACTCCAAAGACTAGAAAAACTTGATTCTCCAGAAACATAACAATAGAAGCAGAGGTAGCCTTAGGCATAGTGTGGACTAGCACAAATTTGTGAACAAATAATAATACAAAACGACTACCCTTTTTTGAACAACGATACGGACCCAATAACTGTTTTTTGGAATACCATGAGCTAGATAAGTGAATTGTGGCTTTTAAAACAAATATATTATGTAACAATACAAATAATATTGCAAATAATTTTTTTTGATAACAGCATAATTTTAGTATTTTATTGCTGTTGGTAGTTTTGGGGACATCTCCATAACCTGTAAAATACTCGCGCTACTTTTGAGTCCCACATTTTTTTCATAAATGTTTTGTTTTTTTTTAACTAAAATTTAACCTCATTATATACTTATTTCTATCATATTTAATAAGTTTCAGCGAAAGAAAGAACAGATTTCAAAATAGTAGGTTTGGTCATTAAAGGGTTCAACATAATTTTTCATCACCACAGTCAGTAAAGTAAATTTTTTTGGAGTAATAGGAAGTGCGAATATCAGGTGTATTTGTGGTTCCGAGTTATTGGCTAATTATTTAAAATACCATACCGATTTTCTAGTGAAGACTTTGCGGATATGCATTTTATTTATGGTTTTTTTAACGGGAGTGGACGTTAAGCAGTAATTGAATACCGACATCGGTTTCCAATTAGAGGAATATCTAATTACACAACATTTATGGAAGTACACAAACAGTTTCGAGAATGTGAATTACGTGACTATCTTTTTGACACATAAGTAAATTTCCCAGCAGATATAGACGAACTAGTATCGATGCTATTACTAGGGACTCAGCTGCCAGTGTACGTCGAATTATCAGGCAACTTTGAGTACCACGAGTGATGGTTTGGCTTAGAACGTGGAGCCCTACATTCATATTATTATAGGAAGGTGCAAGGTATGCTTAATGCAGACTTTTATTACCATCTAGTTTCTTCCACCTGGATTATATGATAGACAAGAGATAACTTTAATTTTCTCAGATTGGTTCTTTGAAGAGATAAGGCTTCATTCACTAGACGCGGTGATATCAATCAAAGAAACTTGCATCAGGGCGAACTAGAAAATACCAAAGCAATAGGTGCGTCTTGATTCCAGCATGAATTTTCCGTCAACGTTTGGGCTAGTTTAATCGATGATTTGCTGGTTGGTCCTTACATTCCCCCTATAAGAATAAATTACCTGCATTTCCTAATAGAATTGCCACCACTTTTAGATGTTTCCTTGATTATAAGAAAAATGTGGATTCAAATAGATAGCGCACTAGCACATTTTGGAATCAAGGTCCAACACTTTATGAGCAATAATTATCCACAATAGATTGGCCGAGAGGAACCTATTGCATGTCCGCCTAAATCGTCTGCTCATAATGCTTTATATTATTATTTTGAAGAAAACAAAGATTCAGCAACTACAAGCTTCAAATAACAGAGAAGAATTACTGAAAAATCTAATGAATATTTGTTTTGTTTTAGAATTCAAATCTTTTTTTGTCTCTAAGCCTACTATATGCGTAGAAAATTTGAATATAACGATACTGAAAGCCCTATATATATATATATATATATATATATATATATATATATATATATATATATATATATATATATATATATATATATATATAGGGTTCAGGATTGTGGCCCTCGACATTATTGGCATCTCGGAAATCTTAAGAAAGACATACTTGGTTAAATTAGATAAGATTTGCACAATTAGAAGGGCACCTTAAAGGTGCTTACAGATTTGAAAAAAGTTTCATAACTGCCTAGATATAAGCGAAACACAAAAAAACTGTGTTTTTTTTTATTTCTTGAATATCTCAAAAACTATGTCGCCTATCAACTTGAGTCTTTTTACAGAAACAGAATTAGCCGTTTTAGTTGTCACAGTGATCTTGAAATTGGTTCCAATTCATTACTTTCTGAGTCGCGATAGTAAACTCTTTTCCTCTAATGGAAGCCATATTGAATTGTTCCACCAAAGTATTTGTTTTCCTCTGGTTATAATGATGTACATTAGATGGTGTTTTGCCCTCAAAAGTAGTAATTGATTTTCAACAAGACCTTGCACCAGATTATAGTACACGAATCGTGACCAACGTTCTTAATAGTGTTTTGATAATAACTGGATTTGTGGGTGGACCTGTGCAGTAGCTTGCTAGGTGTCACTTTCTCAATTACTCCCGAAAAGTAGATAATATTAATTTTAATTAGCCAAAGCAAAAAGACACTCTTCGTCGGTTTTACAAACGTGGATCAGAGTTAATCGAGAAACAGCAACTATGTATGAAATAATTAAATGACTTAAGATCTGACAATATAGATAGATAGTAAATGACTACATAAATATATATATATATATATATATATATATATATATATATATATATATATACATATACATATATATATATATATATATATATATATATATATATATATATATATATATATATATATATATATATATATATATATATATATATATATATATATACATACAGTTTTGCGCTGACCTTCGTACGTGTAGGTAGCGGGGTGAAAGGTGTCGTGCTAGGTGCGTAGTTTAAAGCGAGAATATTATAAAATGTCACAAAAAGACAATAGCGAACGACCGGATAGGGGCAGGTTAGAAGAAGAAATTTGGACGGATGACCTAGATCAGACTCCAGGCAATAAAATGGACGTGGAATTTGAGGAACATGGATTGAATTTAGAAAAAGATAAAGGAAGGTATTTATTAACGGATAAAACAAGACAAAAAATAAATAAATACAAACATGCAACACAAATTAGGACAGAGGTAAGTAATATAAATGTAGATTTTCAAAAAATATTAGATGTGGAAAATACAGATGGAATTAAAGAAAATATGTACGGAAATTCAAATATATCAATACAGACCATAAAAAAAGCAGACGATAATTCGCCAGGAAACAAACCAGATAAAAATAATCAATCGCGTCCCGTTATAAATTATTGTTTAAATGATACGGGTCCGTATTTTGTTTATGTTAAAAATAATGAGGGGAACATAGGAAAGGCGCACAGAATATCAACAGCAAGGATGATAAGTAGGTTAGTACCTGATATACAGGATGATATATTAAATATAACAAGTACGGGTGTAAACACAATCAAAATACAATTACGTTCGGCGAAAAGTGCGAATGAAATGGCCAATTCACCAGCATTAAAAGCAAATAATTATATCGTATAGATACCACAGTATTTAGCATATGGAAAGGGGGTGCAGAAATGTAGACTTAGATATAACAGATGAAGAATTATTACAAATTATAAAACCGTTTAATAGATCAGATATTAAAATAGGTCGCGCTAAAAGATTTAACAGAAGGGTAGTCGAAAATGATAACGTAAAATACGTACCTACGCAATCTGTTCTATTTTCCTTTAGTGGCAAAGAATTACCGCAGAGAGTTCAGATAGAAAAAATACTTTTTTCCGTAGAGCCTTTTATTCAAAAAGTAGTACAGTCCCTCAAGTGTTTGCGATATGGCCATGTAAGCACGCAATGTAAGGGGAGAGAGAGAGAGAGATGTAAATATTGCGGGGGACACCATAATAATAATTCCTGTCAGACTACCCAAACTCCTTTTTGTATCCTTTGCGAGGGCCCTCATGAGGCCACCAATAGAAAAAAAATGTCCTGAATGTGGCAAACAAAAAAGCATCAAAACAATAATGGGAAAAGAAAACGTCTCCTACAAGGAAGCTAAAGACAAATTTAAGACTAGTTATGCTTACCAAGTAAATAAACCAATTGAAATCGAAACAAATGAACGCGGTGTAGTTCCAACTCAAAAACGGAAACGTACGCAGGTATATACTCCCAATAATCCCTACAAGCACACACAAAAATATTAAGCCAGCCGTTTATTTCGTTTAACCCCATAGTAAACAAAAATAATAACCCGCTAAATTTTAATCAAAAAATAAACTCCAGTACATTCGATATAAACTATAACAACGAACAAGATTGTAAATCATTAGCTACACTGTTGACAAATTATCTTAAAGAATCGGAAGAAAACAATATATCAGAAGAAAATTTGACAGAGTTTTTAAAATCTAAGATTAACAAGATTATACTTTTAGAATAAAAATTCAACGTACTACAATGGAATTGTAGATCTTTAATACCAAAAAAAGGCTATCTAGAAAAATTCCTTTATGATCATAAAACATATGTTGCCATGTTAAGCGAAACATGGCTCAAAGAAAACTCAAACATTAATTTCACGGGATATAACATTGTTAGGAAAGACCGTAGCGATGGCTACGGCGGAGTAGCCATATTATTAAAAAATAATTTAGTTTCTGTTCCTATAGTGGATTTTCATCAGGTATCTGAGATTGCCACGGTTGCAATATCAGTCTCTCTTAATAATAAAATAACAATCAATTTCTATTCTGTTTACATTAAGCATGGGCAGAAAATATCTTACATATCATGGAGAAATTTTTTCTTCAGCCTCAAAAAACCATTTATTTTGGGGGGAGACCAAAATATGCATCATATGGCGTGGGGCTGTACTGCAAACGAACCTCAAGGAGATATTTTGCTGTCTGCGATAGAAGACACCGGGTTAGTCTATTTAAATGACGGTGACCCTACATTGTTGCATTACCCGGGCAGTGCCGTTAGGTCTGCCGTTGACTTGACTATTGCTTCTCTAGATATCACTTTAAATGGCAAGTTGCTGGTGAAACACTTGGCTCTGATCATTATGTGATCAAATTTTGTTCAGACACTTTAGTAGTCAATAGTAAACATGTAAATAGTTGTAATTGTAATCACCATCCTAGTCGAAAGTGGAATTTAAAAAGCAAACTGGGGCCTTTTCTCAGAGGATATGGAAAATGAGTTCAGAGAACAAACCATAAATGTAGAAGAAACTAGTTATGAAGATTTTGTAAATAAATTAAATCGCGTGTCTTCAGATTCTATACCTCGAGTGAGAAAATGCTCCAGCCAGAAGTTTAGCAAGCCATGGTGGAACGACAAATGTTCTTCGGCGATTAGGGACCAACAGCAGGCTCATCAAGCCTACAAAATATTATCTAATACAGAAAATTTTGTTAAATTAAAAAAAGCTATGGCAGTAACTAAAAGAACCATTTTGGAAAGCAAAAGAAGTTGCTGGAAAGAATTTTGCAATGCAATTAATAAAAATACACCAATATCTGATATATGGTCTGCAGTTAGAAGAATTAAAAATGCTACTGTCAATTCAAGGACCCCGCAAATTAGTATAGAAACTGCAGAGCAACTTCTTGCAAAAATGGCTCCCTGCACGGCACCACAAAAATCCCCAAAACCTTATACAGAGAAGAAAATACCCTGTTGTCAGAATTTACAATGAACGAACTAGAAATCAGCCTTAAGCAAAGCAACAATACAGCTCCCGGAAACAATCAGGTGCACTACTCGATGCTATCAAACTTAGGCAGAACATCCAAGCGAGTTTTGCTACAACTAATAAATTATATATGGACGTCTGATAACATCCCGGCAGATTGGAAAACATACTTACTAGTAATGGTGTTGAAACCAGGTAAAGATCCCACTCAACTTCAGTCATATCGTGCCCTAAGCTTGTCCTCTTGCGTATTCAAAACCTTCGAACGAATGCTAAAAAGAAGACTGGAACACTGGCTTGAAAGTAAGAAAAAATTGCCTACTACACAATTTGGATTTAGAAAAGGCTTTTCATCAGTCGAAAATGTGAGTCATTTAGTGTGCGATATCAACATCTCATTTTCCAATAAAAAGTCAGCAGTTGCAACCTTTTTGTATATTAGAAATGCATATGATGCTGTTAACTTAAAAATTTTACACAAAAAACTGATAAAGGTTGGCTTGCCAGATACTTTAGCCAACAAAATTATATCGCTTTACGAAGATAGAAAACTATACGTACAGACAGGTCAGACCATTGTGGGCCCTAGAACCACCAATGTAGGTATCCCACAAGGGAGTATTTTACCTCCACTGTTGTACTTAATATATACTGAAGATCTACAGAAGTGGGTTGATGACGTGGAGATACTACAGTTTGCGGATGACATTTGCGTTTATACATATAACTGTGAGATAGAAGACGGCATAGACAAGCTAAATAGATCAATGACTAACCTAATAAATTGCACAAATAATAACGGATTGGACTTATCTGAGTCCAAATCAAAAGTGTGTATCTTCACCAGAAAGAGAAGACCATTACCTAAGACCATAACTCTCGCTGATATGAAACTTGAAGTAATACCTGTAACAAATTATTTAGGGATGCTGATGGACACCAAACTTATATGGAAAGAACACATTGAAAAAATAAGATGTAAAACAGAAAAAGCAATGAATATCTTGAGATCCGTTTGCCATAGCAAATGGGGCGCAGACCCAAAAACGTCTCTTTTACTGTACAGATCATATACAAGGTCAATTGTAGACTATGGGTGTTGCCTATATAACCAATCAAGTCAAGTGCTTTTAAACAAGCTTAATGTTTTATAGAATAAAGCGCTCAAAATTAGCCTCGGAGTATTAAGAAGCACACCTACAAACAACTTACTGGCGGAAGCATGCGAACCACCTCTGCAAAGAAAAAGAGAATACTTAACATCAAAATTTGTAACGAAACTTTTATCAAAAGACAGTCCTATCGTAACAAAACTCCATCAGCTATTCTCAATGACATTGACCTACACCTTCTGGAAAAAGAAAAAAAAAACCACTAATGATAGACAGCTATGAACATCTTATCCCTTTCAGAAACGATATATGGTCAAATAAAGTAGATCCATACTATCAGATAGAACCTTTCAACATCGGGGTACAGGTTGCTTATACTGAAGATTATACAAACTTTCCCGCACTGATAAGAAACACCATGTTCAAATACGATTTAAATCAGATACTGAATAAGTCGTACCACATATACACTGACGCGTCGAAAAGCGAAGAGGGAACTGGATGTGCTTTTTATGATCCACAGAAGCAAATTGTAGAAAAGTTTAAACCTAATCCCATATTTACCATATTTACCTCAGGAATTATAGCAACTCATAAAGCAGTCCAGTATACTGATACAATAGAAAACAGTGAGATACTAATCATTTCTGACAGCAAAAGTGTTCTTCAAGCCATTTATAGCGGTTCCCACAAAAGAAGCAAAAACAATTATCTCATAACGCAAACAATAAATGCCATAGAACATTCAAGAGCACAGGGTAAAAATATTGTACTGGTGTGGACAAAAGCACATTCTGGCATACAGGGAAACGAAATCGTGGATAATCTGGCCAAGCAAGCGACAAACGACGGAATTACCGAAACATACAAAATTCCAGTGCAAGATCTCTGGGTGTATCTCAGCAAACAATCACATCAAAAATGGGAAGAGAATACCAACAAAATACAAAAGGATTATGTTATAAGCAAATACAACCAACACTACCGGTGAAGCCATGGTTTGCTAAATTAAATTATAAAAAAGGCAAATTTCCATTATTTGCAGATTACGTTTTAATCATATAATGGTACCTGTTTACATGCATAAAATAGCCGTAAGGAACGAGCCACTTTGTCAGTGTGGAGAGCTGGGGAGCACTCAGCACATGCTACTGGAGTGCAGCTTAAAAAACATGAAATAACTGAATTCTGTAATCAAGTGCATGCTTGGGCGGGTGTTGATTGCTCCTTTAGCTTGCCACAGTTGCTACAAACAAAGCAGAAAAAAATATACGAATGGTTGTTAAAACACATAAAAGAAATTAAGCTAGGACCTTAACGTGATGAAAACACGCGGTATCTGTAAAGATAGGCATAGAAATAGTAGTCGTATATGTTTGGATATTCAAGTATTTGAATATGTGGGTCGGTTATAGATTTAAGTGTTTGTGTGTGTAAATATATATGTATGGATATATATAGTTGAGAGATAAGACATACTATATAAATTAACAATAATTTGGTTTTACAATGTGAACAGTGTATGTGTAATAATCATTTGTTAGTCATTTAAGTAAATATTGTAAAGAAACATTTGTAAAGCTTAGTTTTAAGATCCTTTGTATCTCCCATTTGTTTATACCTTTTTTCAAACCGTGGCCCAGTCTGTGTGTGTTTTGTGAGCCTTCAAGGGTCCCTAGGCGATTCGTGTCCCCGTGTATTCCCGACTGAGATGAAAAAAAATTAAAAAAAATAAATAAAAAAGAAACTGAAAAAAAAGGAAAAAAAAAGACCAACTAGAAAAAAAACTGAAAAAAAGGGAAAAAAGACCAATTAGAAGAAAAAAAAAGGAAGAAAAAAAAAGAAAGAAAAAAAAAGGAAAAAAAAGAAAGGAAAAAAAAAGAAAAAAAAAGGAAAAAAAAAAGAAAAAAAAAGAATGAATATGTTAAATGGTAAGAATATTGTTGTACTCAGCTTAGTTAATTATATTAAAAATAAGGGTAGTAATAATAAAAACTACATAATGGTTGGAGCCACGATGCACCATTGTAAAAAAAAATACGGATCTAACGCTCGAAAAATAAATCGGACAATGGGCTAATGGATAATTATCCGCAGCCAAGAAAAGCGCGAACAACAACAATAACAATATATATATATATATATATATATATATATATATATATATATATATATATATATATATATATATATATATATATATATATATATATATATATATATATATATATATATATATATATATATATATATATATAAATTTAAATTGAATTGGAACTTCAATCTTTGCTCTAGATGTGTTACAAGGCGCGCTCACATATGGTAGCTTTTGTAACATCTTGTTATTGTTATTTCGCCATTAGCCTTTAAAAAAAATCGCCTAATGGAAGGGATGAGCTACCTCTCTGTAGAAACAGTTTTTATATAAAAAAAAATTGTATTATTTTTAGTAATATAAAATATAAGCCTGTCGTAAAAAGCACATTATTTTACCGCATAAAACCAGCAATAACGTAATATGTTTTCATGTTTTTTCATGCCAGCCAACTCACGAGTTTATCGTATATGATATACATTTTCAGCAAAAATTCAATTAAAAGTTATCTTTTGTGAAGGACAGTGAAACGAAACTAACCTCAGAATATTCAATACATACAGTAAAATGTCAGTAACTGAGTACAAAAATATAAGTAGCCCACGGGCTACATTAACGCGGATGTATATTGTTGCTTTATTAATTTTTAGGAAATTTACATTTATATATTTATAACACCCTTTATTTGTATGAGACACACAAATATACACATTAGTTAAAAGAATATAGTCCACAAGTATTAACACTATTCGTAATTGTATCATTGTTATACAAGGTGTTTAGTTTAAAATGACACATAAAATTTACACATACTTATCTTAGAAGAAAATGATACAGCTAAACATTCCTATTGAAAATGTTCTCCCCTTATCCAATTAGGATGATACATTTCATCCTTTTTGTTAATTTTTTCTGTAATATATAATCCTGACACCAAATCTTGGAAATCCTTGGTGTCAGGAGCAAAAATTAAACATATTGTGCTGCCAGAACGAGGGATAAGAACCTCGGTGGTTCAGGGGTAAGAACGTGTGCCTCTGAACCTAAGGGTACTGGGTTCGATCCCAGGGTACTCCTTTCATTTTTTCAGTACAAACTGTAACATTAACGTAAACCGAGGTTCTGGAATTGTATTTGAGCAAGTTGAATGTCTGCACGTTCCGCCCCTCGGAGGGGGCGTAAAGCCGTCGGTCCCGTGTCCATGCGATGTTGGGCACGTTAAAGATACCTACCCTCCTTACAGAAAGGCAGGGGTTCGGCAACATTTCCAGGATAGTGAGGTGAAACTGCTCCCTAGCGTCGGTGATTGGCCATAGTATCGGCAATAAACCGACGTTAAAGAAACAAAACACACATAACACAGAACGAGGGATATGGTTTGTATGTATACAAGGGTTCCTGTGTCTTATTGCAAGAAAAAGATACCAAAGATTTTTTGGATAGATTTATCCGAATAGGAATTTTATATCAGAGTTTGGAAGACACTGGTTTTTTCTCCCTAAAGTGTACCAATGCAGCTAATTGATTACTTCGATAAGGAAAAATAATCTCCAGTTTGTCTAGCAAACATTGCACTATGAGGCATTTATGTTAAACCTTCAGCATTACTTCAAGCACAGAAGAAATACAATAACATTTCAAGCACAAGAAAACACTATTCGCAAGTGACTGATTTCAATTTATTTTCATAGTCTAAATACGTGCTATTTATCTGCATTATTGATGATAAACTACGTATTTATACATCCATTTTCTACGGAAAGTCGTTAAAAATTATAGACTACCATAAACTCTATAACTGAAACTACTGCCAGGGCATCGGAGAAAGGTTATATTTTAAATGAATTTTCTACAAACCTTTTAGTAAAATAAGGAGCAATGCTGGTGGAAGTAGGAACCTAAGGCTTTGCAAAACACAATTCATACGAGATTTCTTCTGCACAACCCCCATTTGATTCAACATCTTTGTCTAAAACTTGTCAAATTTGACGATTTAGATCGCGACAAGTTTCGGAAAATAAACCTAAAAGTTACCTAAAAAAACTAGTAGGCTAGTCATTTAAAACATTATAGGTCGCAAAAATTGCACTGTTCTGATTTTATGGGACACTAGGATAAATACCAATAGTGCAAAATCAGGTTGGCAGCTTTTAAAGACCTGTGCTAACTTCGTAGTGCTCGAAAAACCTAGTAATTTAAAAACTTTTTCCAGTTTTTGCTTATAACTTCGAAAAGGTACATCCTACGGAAAAAAATATTCTATATACTTTTAAAGCAGACAAAATTTTCTACAATTTGAGTGAAAACCGTATTTCCATAGCTTCAACAGATCCCGAGATACAATACTTAAAAAATGGACCATTTTTTACAAGAAGTTCGAAATTGTTGTTTCAGCCGTCTTCCTAGCAGAATATGAAGTTGCAGAACAGTTATCTAGATTTAATTTAAGCACAAGCGAAACTGTGTAGGAATAGTAGTATCCTTGTTATCAGGAAAAAACGAAAAATCAAGAAATCGGATTTTTCAAGAAATGGAGCCTGAAAGGCATAACTCAGTGGAACATGGTTTATATCATGCAAAATGAAATTGAGTATAATTAGTAATAAGACATACATATATCAAAATTATATTAAAATATTACAAACATTATTTTGATGGTTGGGGGACTGGGACGTGAAATGTTGAAAGTGAAGTGATGGCGCGACTTTAGCTGATTCCTGCGATATAAATAAGCAATATCAAATAACAACGAAGGCGAAGGTGTGTAATATTAGGCTTGCCTTGACACACTTTGCGAGAAGTCGTGTTCTTTTGGAAGACCCAGGTTCGTCAGACTGCTGTTATTTGGGCTCCAGAGACTCCTAATAGTCGGATTAGATCTATTACTAGATACTAGTGGTGAAGGATCGTCGAAGTCGTCTTCTTTATTTGACTCGGCTATGGCTAAGAGAGGAGTGTTTAGGCAGGTCTTTTACTGACAAACTTTTCAGAGAGCAGAGCATCTCAGCCCTGCTCTCTGGCAGGAGCAGCTCCCCCCTCCGCACCCTTTCTGGCACCTCCATGACAGACATTTCAGCAGGGTTAGCAACGGTGATTCCTTGGTTAAGGTCGCTGGTGTAAGCGCTATTTTTTGGGTTGGACAATAACTTTTCTTGGGGCACTTTGATCAGTGCCGATTCCCAAAAAATTACGTCTCTGCAGGCAGGGGTGACTCTGCTGTTTTTGTGCTCCTGTTCTGAGTAGCCATTAAATACAACTGACACATTTTTACCAAAATGGTTGGACATGTAGGTAATGTAAGCAGCTACTATTTCCCTTACTGAGCTGTTGCGTTAGCATACAACCTTGTGAAGCAAGTACCCTTCGTCCACTATAACAAACGTACTTTCTCCAACAGCGACGTTTTCTTGGAGTGGAGTGAAGGCAGAGAAGATCGATGATTTCGTTCCTTTTCGCAATCCCTCTTTAGGAGAATAGAGCCATGGGATATGGGGCCAATTCGTATGTAAAGTGTTGTTTTAGGTCGCCTTTAGACTGTTTAGTTATACACAGCCGTTGGAATATTGTGAGTGGTCTAGAGCAACCTTAAATATAAGCTACGTAACTGCTCTAAAACTACATTTTTCATAACTTTCCTCGCATAATGAGTATTTTGGCGGATATTCTGCTCGGAAGACGGCTAAAACTACAATTTCGAGCTTTTTGGCAAAAAGGCCAATTTTTGAAGTGCCGTATCTCTGGAGTGTTAAACCTATGTAGCTGCGGTTGCACTCAAA
The DNA here is from genome assembly GCA_964006375.1 of Tillus elongatus. Lineage (NCBI taxonomy): Eukaryota > Metazoa > Arthropoda > Insecta > Coleoptera > Cleridae > Tillus > Tillus elongatus. Next base: position 111,612,256 of record OZ023263.1, on the reverse strand, counting down.
TTAAACTGTATACTGAGTTATGTGTTCCTTCTCCTTTAAAAAGTCCTGCAATTCGTCAGGCTCCATTTCTTGAAAAATCCGAGATCCTTAATTTTTCTCTTTTTTTTTCCTGATAACAAGGAAACTATTTGGCCAACGGGGTTCCGATTGTGCTTAAATTAGATCTAGACAACTTGTCTACAATTTCACTCCCCATGACCTTCCTCATATGATGAGTATTTTAGTCAATATTCTGCTAGGAAGACGGCTTAAACAACAATTTCGAACTTTTTGGAAAAATATGGCCAATTTTTAAAGTACTGTATCTTGGGACCTGTTAAATCTACGGAGCAGAGGTTGCGCTAAATTGTTGAAGATATTTAAAAGTGTATAGGGTAACTTTTTCCGTAGAATGTACCTTTCAGAAGTTATAAGCAAAAAACTTGAAAAAATTAGAAAGCTTGAGGTTTTTCGAGCATCACGGAGTTAGCACAGGTCTTTCGAAGCCGCAAACTTGTTACCTCCTTCAAAGAAAAGCTTTACGCACAAGAACCGTGGTATATGGTGATTGACTTCAGGTGGATATAGATCTGCTCAATAGTGAGGTCACAATTGCTTATAACACCCCACCCTAAAGTAGCTATCTATCAGATTATCAAATTTATTAAGATTAGCAGCACTTTTTAGGAGGTTAACAGATCTGGATATAGCTTGATACTCACGTTCTCTTCCTTTGTTTGCTTCGCACTGCCCAGATTCCTATATTTGTGGGCTCTCCAGACTAGTGCCCGGTTACATTGAAATTTAAATATCTAGATAATAGTTAGTAAGAAATAATTGTTTGCACCGACGTGTAAGAAAAGTAGATACTAGAGAGGAATTTCTCTTCAATTAAACAGATATTTTAATATAACAAAATATATAAATTTATTCATATAAATTAAATTTGGAGTAGCAAACAAAATGAGATAAAAAGGGTTGGTAAATCTCAGATAAACATTAATTGCACGCAAATAACAATCAGATAAATAGCAAGAATTTCAAGAACAAGAAATTATTAATTTACATACATGTGTCAAAACAATAAGATAAAAATTGTTGCATATTACTAAAATGTTACTGTTAATTACTTAGGGTACCGCTCAAAAAAATAATAAACACAAGTGATTAGATAAATTACTTGACGTTTGTCAATCAATTTCTGGGTTTCCTAGTGAATTAACTGACCAGTTCTTTGAGTGAGGCTCCAAAAAAAGAATATATAATCCTACGTGAAATTTCTACATTAATTATGAAAAATAAGAGATGTTAAAGAGAATGTATAGGTTAGATATTTTACGGACAAAATTTGCTAATTACAATTTTAAAAAAATGAATAAAAACTATTGTGTTTAAATTTACAAAAATGACAAAATCTTAGAGATTGAACAGGAAATTATAGTTATGCTGACAGCACCTCCCTGGCATTGTTTAAGCTCAAACTTGATTACGTGATTTTGAATGTTCAGGTTATTAAAACTTCAGATGTTAGATTTCCGCGTGAAAATTCTGCTGATTCAGAGAAAAGATTTGTTTAAACTCACCAGTCCTCCGGTACTAAGTTACCTGATGACCCTGTGAAGATGCTTTCCAGGTGGGATCAATCATGAGTGCCTGACACAGATTCCAGACTCCAATAAGAGCGGGAAAACTGGGGAAAACGACTGGGATTTCTCATCAGAGTGGTGCATGTTATTGCTCCAATATTACTAAAACCATTTGACACCTATGTCGATGTCTGAATTCGCTTGATGGAAACTTTGCAAATCGCCATTAAAACGTGAATTTGCTTTAGTAAAATTCATTACCAATTTACTTAAGGTTCGATAATAACCAGGAATTCTTTCTAATGACGGCAAGAAGTCAACAGTTTGGAACAAAGAACCCCGAGTGAGCTCGCATTTTTATGCTGAACACGATGTTTAATCAAACTCGAAAATCACTTGAATCACTCCGAACAATCACTGACAATAATTACTAGGTGGTACAAATAACAGAAAGAGCATTACAACCCCGTTTTCAGATAATTTAATAGCCACCGAAAACTGACGGTGTTCACTCTATGAAGGCTCAGCAGAGAGTCCCTGCTAATGTCTCGGGTTCTGCAAATTGTTAGTCGCTGCACGCAAAAATTCTTACTGTGACGGTTGGTGGCTGTGCGCGAGCTCTCTCTAGCCTCCATTCTTCGAATGAGATAAAACGAGACCTCCAATCGGTGGTGAAATCACGTCGTCGCGCCTCCCATGTTCACAGTTGAAGGCTTTTGCCACCAATTCTCTGCAACGTTTTCAACGGCCTTTCTTGGGTGAGATCACCGGAAAATTACAAAAAAAATATTTTAAATGCTTATCTCGTTCCTGGAAATATTTGTTCGGTAATAATGCGAGGTAGTTTCCCATGGCAAACATATATTGAATTTTAACGTACAAATTAGAAATGCAGTAGAGAGGTTTACGGTACTTGAAGATTTAGCCACTTTTCATGAAAATAATGTCGTAATTAAAACATGAATTGCCTTACATATATTAGATTGTCGGCTCTTAATTAAGTCTCTCACGGGTTTATTTTGAATAATTAAAGCAGTAACGAATTGTAATCGTTACAAACTTCGTTTTACACTATTAGTATATATCCTAACAACATCCCAAAAAATCACCCTAACGCGATTTTTTTGTCTATGGTGACTGGTGTGAAGTCCAACTTTCCTGGTCCCGAACTTATCCAGGCCACTTACAGGAGGAAGGTATCTGCCAAGTATCGTTAAAATCGGCCGATTATTTTTTAGTTATCGGTGTTACACACACTTGAACACACACACACACACACACACATATATATATATATATATATATATATATATATATATATATATATATATATATATATATATATATATATATATATATATATATATAAGTGGAGACTGGATTGGAAAATACACTCTCTGGTTCGTCAATCCTCTCCGATAGTATTCAAAAGCACATGGTGTTTCCAAGTGGTCTCTAGTCAAAGTGCTGACCGTGTCTGACGTTGCATAATTTCGGTGATCGCACACGTGTTCAATGCGGTGTTGCCGTTGCGTGCCAGCAAGTATTTAGCTACTAAATTATATAAAGTGTTGTTAACTGAGTAAGAGCGTTTATAATTGGGATTATTGTCAATACAGTTAGTAGCTTCAGTATAATGAAAGCTTGAAACCAAATTTTATTGTTTTTATAACCAGTATTTCAGTTCCTCAAAAGCACATAGCGTAAAACTGTAACTAAAGTACTAAAATTGTTTGAACGTTTTATGGATAATTTCGCATTTTGTCATATATTCCTGAATGTGTGAAGATTCATTATTAATTTGTTGTTGATTCATGCAGCGATAATCAAGTTACGAGTTTGTGGACTACATAGTGCATAAGCTTGTTTAAATATTTATAATGCAGGTAACAAAACTAATTTTAAATTGACTGCATCATTAATAAATATTATAATTATGTATTCAACATGGCACACATGTAAATGACCCTTTTGGTATGCATCGTATACATACTACACATGGCAACAATATACACGGACAGTGAAACATCAGAGCACCATATCAATGTTGTCTCAAAGTTCAAGCCATTAGCCACCAAAGCTTCGCAAAATAAATTAATTTTAAATGGTTCCTAATTTAATATATATATATATATATATATATATATATATATATATATATATATATATATATATATATATATATATATATATATATATATATATATATATATATATATATATATATATATATATATATTACACCGCTAACTCAAAAATAATGGGCCGATTTTGATTAAATTTAGTGAGTGCGTTTTTTTGTAAGTAGCTTGGACAACTTTGTTACCCAAGATAATCAGACCAGTTTATCCTGGATATTTTTGGGTTTTCTTTCAGAAGATGGTTGTATCTACAGAAATAACATAGCTGCGGCAATCAAATTTAGTAGGGAGGTTTTTATTTAACAAAACATACTATATACCAAAATTTAGACCTCTAGGTTATCAGAAACCAGTTATAGGCATTTAAAAAAAAGGTTGTCAGTGGACCAGAGAAACGCACCAAAGCAAAATATATAATGTGTATAACAAAATCTATTGCATATAACAGTAAAAAAATTAAGTTGTTTTTGCGCAAAAAAGGGCAAGATATACCAGAATACTTACTTTAAAAATTGTATAGTTTTTTTCTTAAAATGCAAGTTAAGACTTAGAACGCCAGAATTGCCAACCTTTAGGCAAAAAACCTTGCTTATTTAGAGAAAATGTCGCAAGAAGTGTGTTATACAAAATCTTGAGATTCAGGCTCAACCGTCATTGTCCTTCATTTTACTAAAATATTTGCATAAATATGATTTTAGAGAATTTTCGTAGAAAAAATTCGTTACTTAGGAGACCGCGACTTTTGAGTTTTAAGAAGAGTTCTTCGAACCAGTCCCCATAGAACCCATCTCCGGGGTTAATTTCAGTTTTTATCTGTTAACGTTAACAGGGTGACGCACTTTTAAGAAAATGCATGATATACTCGTTATTATACAAGATACGAGAAAAACTGGATACGTTAATTACAGAGTGTCCTAAGCTGCACATCATAACATTGTTTTGACAATTACAGGCTGGGACATGAGTCGTTGGTTATACAAATTTTCATATTTTTTTTACTCTCACACCCCTTATATTATTGCGTTTGGGCATTTTTCACTGAAATATAATGCATGTTTGTCAAAAAACAATTGATAAAGTTGCTGGTTTTTCAGTTATTTCAATTGACTTGCAACTTTTCACATTCTTGGCGCATATCAAAAATTATTATACTGCGTTTTTACCAATAAATAGCGGAGTCCTATGAATATTTGTGTACTTTTTCACACAATAAAGCTATTTTCATAATAATGGTACATTGTTTTTACTACAAAGATTATACTGGTTACCAAATATGACGCCAGCTTTCATTAAAAAAGACATATTTGCTATCAAAACTTTTTTCACTACTATAGAGCACTTACAAATTTTTAGCGGTGGGTTTCGAGAAATAACTTTTAAAGGCGAGTAATTTATTCATCAAAAACGTACTGGTGGTCGACCACCAGCTTCCATAAAATAGCACAACTTTTGTTTAAAACGTTTGCACTCATCCTGTAACCTCTCTGGAGTGATTTGGCGACATTCGTTCACGATACGCTGGTGTAAATCGTGTAAGGAATTGGACTAAGTAGAATCAGTTTTACTTTTCTTTGTGACCCCATAAAAAGAAATCTAGAAGTGGTAAATCTGGCGACCGTGCAAGTTGTATGGAACTTATTCTCCCAACCCACCAATTTTAAAATCTGTGATCAATATGTTGTCAAACAGACAAAGCGTAATGTGGAGGAGTTCTATCCTGATGAAATACCAACTGGCCTTCGAGATAATGCTCATTATTCTCGATAATGCCAGTCAACATTGTACCAGTAGTGTTTTATAACAACTGAAAGTACACATCTCTAGTCAGATTACCAGGTAAAAGTTTTCCGGGTGTTGTGTATGAATGTCGTCAAATAATCTGGTGATAGAATCGGCGCAATAGCGACAATTATCACAATTCACGGTACCGCTAGGAAAGCTAGGAACACTTGTCCGAAAAGCAAGTAGTAAGAAGAAGAGTTGGATTATTTACCACTAGTATATCTATCACTTAACAAAAGTCTATGATGACTTTGACCGCCATCAAAGATAGACTACTATTTGTTCAGTGCTCCAACACGCGGCAAATCGTTCCTGTTCTCCCGCGATACCGTCAAACTAATAACGAAAACGGCTGATATGGCCGTTCAATCTCATCCAGCTCCGAAAGCGAAGAAGCAAAATAAAGTGAAAAACCCCAAGTCGAAGCCGTCGCATGCCCCGACGTCCGAGATGGTGGGCAAGGCGATCAAGAACTTGAAAGAACGCGGCGGTTTGTCATTGCAGGCAATCAAGAAGTACATCGCCACCAACTACAATGTGGACGCCAATCGGCCGTCGCATCTGGCTCTCTGGTAAAGACAAAGTGCATGCGAGCGTCCGGTTCCTTCAGGCTGGCTTCGGGCTCCGTCTAGAAGGGGTCGGCGACAAAATACCGGCCGCCAAGAAGGTGAAGAGATTTACCGCCGAGGATAAACCGAAGGTGGGCGGCAGCCAATAAGCCAAAGACGAAACCGAAAAAGGCCCCCTCCAGCCCCAAGGCGAAGAAGCCGGTCAGCGCCGGTGCCAGAAAAACGCCCGCCTCCGCCGCGGCCAAACCCAAGTCGTCGTCCAAGGCGACAAAAGCCTACGTCGGTCTAAAAAAAACCCGAGGGCACCCAAACCGTAGACCGCCAAGAAAAAGGCAGGGGCTTTACCCAAGAAAAAGTGAACACTGTACGGTGTCGTTGTCTCGGACATGAAAGTTGCGACGGGTGCGAGATATTTAATGAAGAAAAAAAGTCTGGACGCAGGAAGTGCGTTATGGAAGTGAATTTTGATGAAAATGGCTTTAATAGATATAACATATAAAGTAGAAAGAATGTACCACATTTTACCAAAATAACGTATTGTTTGAAAATGTACAAAAATTTTCCAAAATTAAAGTTAAAATGTTTCTGAGAAAACTGGTTTCTGTGCCAACAAAACTTAGTTTAACAACAAATTACGTTATTAAAATTTGACGCATTTAATGAAAATTCGCTACCAAAATGCACTTACTGCGTCTTGATTTTATTTCTTACAAACATGCATCATATTTCGATAAAAAAACAAAAATGCAATAACATAAGGGTGTTCGAAAAAAAATGTAGTTGTACCAACGACTTTCGGGCCATAATGTGACTGTCAAAATAGATTTATAAGGTGCAGCTCAAGAAACCATATAATTGACGTATACAATTTTTCTCGTATCTTGTATAATAACAATTATATTGAGCGTTACCATATAAATGCATCACCCTGGATATACGTACGTAACAGATAAAAACCGAAAAAAGACCCGGATATGGATTCTTGGGGGCCTAATTTACACTCAAATATTTTCAAAATGCAAAAGTCAGGAACTCCTCATTAGTGATTTTTTTAAAGAAAATTGACTAATTACAATATTGTTTCTTACCGTAACGGACTTGCTGCGTCAATATGTTAGTTTTAAGTTTTCCGGTTCGTTTGATAAATTCCACCATACTCTCTACCATAACGCACTTGCTGCGTCAGTATTTCTTTCAAAAGATGTATTAATTATTATAATATTGTTGATTGCCGTAACTCACTTGCTGCATTAATATATATCCTATGAAATATTATTTAACATTTTGTTGACAAACTGTTCCTACCGCATAGCCAGTTTGCTGAGCTTAACCGAATTATCTTTGTAATAATAATAATAATAATAATAATAATAATAATAATAATAATAATAATAATAATAATAATAATAATAATAATAATAATAATAATAATAATAATAATAATAATAATAATAATAATAATAATAATAATAATAATAATTATTATTATTATTATTATTATTAATGGGAGAAGTATACTGGTTTATTTTGACACAACTCCTTAACCTATATTATATTATACACAGAAAACTAAGTTTACTCAGCATCACATTAAAATCAGTTGACCCAATATGTGGATAAAAGCGTCTATAATAGTCGACGAAGGCTAACTGGCCACTATATTAACTCCAGACGTAACGTACACGTCGTGATTAGCGTGAAAAGTGTCACAATTTTGAGCTTTGAGCTAATAATTTTTAAACCCTCTCTGTCAAAAATTCCACTGACCTGATTTGTTCAAGGTACGCTAATTTCACACAAAACCAGCCGCTCTCCAGAAGGCTCATCGACTCTGATGTTTTGTAAAAATTTCCGGTCCACTCTAAAAGAATAAAAATATAAAATATGGGTCATAGGTTATTGATCTAGAACATGTCAATTTTGAGGTTTTGAATCACGAGACTTTGACATTTTAAGAAGAAAAAAATTATTTTCTTTAAAAGCTTATAACTTTCTTTTAACGTAGAGATCCAAATTTTAGTGCATGGTTTTTTTATGATATAAGCCCTTGTACCAAATTTGGTTGCTATAGCGTTGCTACTTCTGGATATATAAAAATTCTCCAAAAGAGAAGGCAAAATTTTCCGGGTTAACGAACTTACCCAAGCCACTTGAGAACGGAAGGTACACGCAAAATTTTATCAAAATCGACCCATTATTTTTTGAGTTATCGGTGTGAGACATATATATATATATATATATATATATATATATATATATATATATATATATATATATATATATATATATATATATGTATATATATATATAATTATAATTTAAGATTTTTGAGATTGAATGAATTTTATGAAAATACGCCAGATTGCCGTACTTGATATATGCAAACTTATTATACATTTTGACTAAATAAGTAATAGACTTTAAAATATCTAAATGTAAGATGCTATTCACGAGGATCTAATCTATCGTAGTTATATTCCTTCTACTAACACTATATTTTAGACTATATTTAATTATCGTTGTTTCGTTTACGTAATATTTTGCTGTATACAAATCAATAATAGCATTGCTTTAAGAAAGATAATACGGTCTTGGCGATAAAATGAGCGATTACGCCGGTGATTCGATAACACTATAACCGTATGCCGTGTCCCACCCTGGTCCGTTAAGCTTTAGCGATGTGGGCAAGGTAAAATATTCTATTCTCACAACATCAAAGGCCGCCCTACAAGCATCAGTGCTGTGTGTTATTATGCTGTGCTGCAAGTGTGGAATTTGAAATCGCACGACGGGATTGCTTATTCGGTCGTTTTTGACGAAGATAGTCGATCATTTCGTATTGGAATTTCCCATTTAGGTAGAGCGCCGAAGAATGCACACTCACGAAGCACTGTGTATACGGATGTATATAACGTCGGCAACCATTAACACACTATACTTTTTCTAATTCTGTATGAATGGCTGCCGACTCTGCGATACTCGATATACTAATTTTGTTTGTGTAGAATGCAGGAGGTAAAAAATAAAAATTTATTAAAATATAGCATAGTAAAAATATTTGTTTCCCCCGGCAGGCGGTAGTGCGCGCGCACGGGCGCACTTATTGAGGAGCCGCTTCTGCAGTAATGACTGAGTTTTTTTCCACTTTTTTTTTTACTTTGTGTCTTTTATTAAACCTTAACGTTATCTGATCATATTATGCAATTCCAATAATTTGTTTAGCGACTTTTTATTGAAAAAATCACCAATGAAAGATAAGGACTTTTGAGACTTTCAGCTCAATTTTAATAATAAATACATATTTTTTTAATATGAACTTTCTATTCTTGTTTCATTAATTGCGATATTCAATTAGTTCTTAGAATTCAGAAATGACATCGAAATTTTACACAGCGTGCATCTTGCAAAACATGATAGCCAACTATGTCTTGCATTGCTATATTTTATCTTTCCATATTTGAATTTAATTTTGGTATTTGCATTCAGTGCTTGCCTAAAATAAAGAAAAAGTGAAGAAAAGTCGGGACGGCGAAACTGTGTTATAGTAGTGAGTTTTGATAACATTTTTTTTAATATCAATAACTCAATTATTAGTTGACTATAAAACGTAAAAATTGTAGATAGTATATTACTTGTGGTTGAAACTTATGTACCAAATTATATAGAAAGGAAAATACCTTGAATATGGTTTCTATAGATCGTAGTTGGTGCTCATTTAAAGACATTTTTTGAGTCTGAAAGTGTGATCTACTCATAAGCGAAATTTTCCTGAGAAATCACCAAAGATAGTTTTCTACAAAAATTCCAACATTGCTTCACCCAAATTGGCTAATGATTTTTGCCAAAATATATTCCGTCTAACTCTATATAGCCTCGGTGGTCCAGCGGTAAGAACATGTTCCTCTGTATCGAAGACACCTGGGTAGATTGCGTTATTGTAGGCAGATTGAGGCTTTAGTGTTAATTTCTTATTGAATCAGACTTATGATATTAGAGCGTAATTTGCGCTAGTTAGAACAAAAACTCATGATCTCCTCAAAAGCGATTTTTTTACTTTGAGTCGCTAGTATATTAATATTTCATCAGCTTTGTTTGCCTGTTTAAAAACTATTTCAACCTAAACTTCAATCTTGCTTAAGGTCGACTAGCAGGTTTTTCGTCACGTAAGGGCAAAATCAATTATTATAAGGTAAGGGTAGATATATAAATGTAATATCTATTTTGATCAATATAAACTTAAAATTATTTTCCTTAGAAACTGGCATTATCCTACTTATATTTATGTTTCAATTCATTTGAGGAGAGGTTCTTCAAAAGTCGTATATGTTTTTGTGACAAACATAAATTTCCCTATGTTTCTGGTGCTAATTTAACATGTAAAAATATTCGCTACCACAATGCACTGTTTGCGTGAGATATATAAATTTATCCCTAAACATCATTTACAATAATCATTTTCTCAACTTATTTGTTACTACCTATCATCCTTACATAGCTGTTTTGAGAGGCCCCAAGACACGAAGAAATATATCTCTGTGTGGTTCCTTGATTTAAACAATGATAATTGTGTATTGTAAATTGTATATGTGTATATGTAAATTCAATTAATACAGCGTGTTCCAATTAAAACTTCCCACCTGGAAAATATCAAAATAGAAAAATGCCAGGGGCCAGATACCAAAACTTATGCCATCCTATGTCCCCTTGAAAACAATGTCGACGGGTCTAGGCTTTGTTTTCCTTTTTTTAATTCCGATATTTTCCAGATGGGACGTTTTAGTTGTCACACCTGTACTTGCGTAGGTTATTATCTAAGTATAGATTAAATAAAGAATCATATAGCCACTGAGAAGACATATATGTCATAACTGTTTTGATACAAACAAGAAAATAGAAACTGGTATCAAGGGATTTCTGAAACAAGAGCAGATGACTGCATGGGTAAATTATCAAGGTCAAAGGAAAGCACAAGACAAGAAATTGAATTAATATAAGTTTAGATAAATGACAAAATTATGTCGCCAGGAACCTCCGCATATCGTTAATTTTGGGACAAACTCTATATATTGGGGGATACTTGAAACTTAGCTCATAGAACGCGTTGGTATTTTTGCGAACCATAGTAAGGCTTATATAAATTCCACATCGATAGCTGCTTGACCGATTTAGTATCTTTTACTGACAAACAGAAACTGATGAAATTCTCTAGAGAGTTGTGCTGGCAAGTAAATAAGATCTCTCTATTGAGTTTCAAAGATTTGCATATGTATGTACTGATTTATTTACGTTATGTGTCTGCATGACCATGGATTGGAGTTTATATTTAGAAATCGGATTGAGAAATTGAAGTAAACTGGTAAACATACATTTTTTTCAATGATATAATTCGGTAATGGGAAAGATGCATGATGTTTTTGAATTTTATTAATTGGTTCTGCAAAACGCAAAACTCAAATTGATACGTTTAAAAAGTGTAATAGTATAGTGCGTGTTACTGTTTAGAAATAAAAGAGAAAAAACATAAGTCGTCAGAGTGTTAATTTTGTTTAATATTTACCAAAAAGAAGATGAAAAAGCATAATTAAATACATACAGGAATTTTTCACCTGCATATAAAACATTTATTAGTGAACTTTCATTAAGAAAATTCACCAAAGAGAGGTAACGATGGTGCGACTTTTTTCAAATGAACCTGAATTGGAGCCCCTAGAACGCAGAACCACAGTTTGTTTGCATATATATATATATATATATATATATATATATATATATATATATATATATATATATATATATATATATATATATATATATATATATATAGTTTTTTCCAAATTTCCAAATTAAAAAGAAAATCTCAAAGACTTGAATTGAAAAGACTTAAGGGATCGAAATCCAATGCCTGACAAAGAGAGTGAAGTTACTTGCCATGCATTGATTGATACATACTATAGGCATAAATCATAATTCAGCGATAGACATCCCACGAAGATGATTTTTAATATTCTTCTCATTTGACATACTACGATGCAAAAATATTTAAAAATGCAAATCTCATAACTGATTTCAAACACCACGATTTGGCCGCCATGATCTGTGACGTCACGGGACAGTACAATAGTAATCAATGAACTTTCTTCTCTGAGTTTAGATCTTGTGTTTAAAGTTATTGATTGAATCTTGGCTTCTGCATGTGACTTTATTTGACGATATGGACAATAAAGCTGACATAAATACTGTATAGTACCAATGTGTACAAATACGACTAGAAGGCAGCGAAACAATTTTTTATTGTTCCAATTAGAAAGAAATGGTGCAAAGTTATAAAGCGGGATGAAAGTAAGTACCTTTTAATTTTCACAATGAATATTAGTGATATAAGGTTAAGATTCTTATCATACGTTATTAAGTTAGGTTGTAATTTCCATGTGGTGCAGGTATGTTTATCTGTACTCATTAAATATTAACTTTACTTATTACTCTTAGTATTAAGAACCGACAAAATAATCGTTATTAATTAACGAAATTATTGGGTTTGCTTCCATTAATTATCGGTAATTAACTCAGACAACACTTTTCTATCAAAAATAATGATGCCACCATAAATGAGTCAATTCTTGGCAAATTATCTGATTACGCTTGGTGACAACCATTGCCTCTCATTTTATTACGCACACTTTAACTAGAAGAAACACAATAAACGAACAAAATTCACCCCTATGTTGAGAAACAGGCGACTATATTTATCATACCATAAGGAAAATTTAAACACAATATTTATTTACTATCCAACTAAGTCACGACCAAAAGCAGAGCGTTCGCGGTTACATGATAATAACTCCAAATAGTTTGATTTTAAAAGTATTTTTCTGTCCACTATATATGTTTTTGCGTATTTTCATGCATGCACTAATGTTTTATGTATGAAAAACTATTAGGTAAATGTTAAATGCCCTGCACTTTTCGTATGTTTAACATGTCCAGCTTCTCTGAACTCATTCTCGATTTTACTTACAGTGAATTGGCTGATACGTCTAGCTGGATATTTTGCTTTAAACAAATCGTACACTTCTTGCTGCGTTCTAGTTTTATCACCACGTCCAACAAGAATAAAAATTTATATACACAGGGCATTACTTAAATGTGCCATACTTCATTAACTTTCAAAAGAGATTTATGTTATTATCAATTCTGAACATATTATTAAGAGGACATATTCTTATCTTATTTGCTACCGTTGATTGTTGTTTTAAATAGAGTTTATGTTTTCCACTTTTTAAATCACTTTGATTCGAAAATTTAATTATGAGGTACCAACATTTTGATGGCACCAACGGTCTATCAAAATAGAAATTTAAACAAATGGGGTTGTCATTAAAAATACATTGATGACGTCATATTTGAAAGACAGGAGTGGTAGAAACGTAAATTTTATGCAGAAATGTGTATTTTTAGTGAATTTTCAAAAAAAAAATCACTAATGAGGAGATCCTGACTTTTGAATTTTGAAAAATTTCTTCAAATGAGCGCTAATTAGGCCCCCCAGAACATATATCCGGGGTCAGTTTCAATTTTTTTATGTTTATATATATATATATATATATATATATATATATATATATATATATATATATATATATATATATATATACATATACATATATATATATATATATATATATATATATATATATATATATATATATATATATATATATATATGTATCACACCGATAACTCAAAAAATAATGGGCCGATTTTGATTAAATTTGGTGAATACCTTACTTTTGCAGATGGCTTAGATAAGTTCGTTATCCAGGAAAATCTGCCTAGGTTTTCCTGGAAAATTTTGTGTTTTCTTTCGAAAAAAATTTATATTTCCGGAATTAACAAAGTAAGGGCAAACAAATTTGGTACGCGGGTATATATCCTTATATGTAAGTCACCTACCAAAATTTAGCTATGTAGGTCAAAAGATAAAAAGTTAAAGGCATTTAAAGAAAAATAAATTGGGGTTTTCCTCAAAACGTCAAAGTTGCGATTCAAAACGTCAACATCGGCAACACTTAGGCAAAGAATTTGAATCTAATACGGGCTATGGAAAGAAAATGTCTCAAGAAGAATGTTTTACAAACCCTAAAGTCTTAGTTTCAACCATCATTGTCCTTCATTTTACTAAAATATTTCCAGAAAATTCATTTTAAATAGACCCTATTCTCTGATGCTTGGCAGTAGTCTTAGCTATAGAGTTTATCGTTTAATGGTATAATATAATTTCTGTCGAATGTTCGTAAAAGATCAATAAAGCTCAATATATCCGTTATTATACAATATATGAAAAAAATGTGTATATATTAATTATAGGGTGTCTTGAGCTACAGCTTAAAAAAATATTTCCACAATCACAGGGTGGCCCATAAGTCGTTGGTGATTAAAATTTTCTTTTTTTTTAATCAAACACGCCTTATGTTATTGCATTTTTGCATTTTCTATTGAAATATAATGCATATTTGTAAGAAAATAAATTCTGGACGCAGCAAGTGCGTTATGGTAGCGAATTTTGATCAAATGCTTAATATTTGAATAGTCCAATTTGCTATTAACCCATAAGGTTGACCAAGAAACGAGTTTTTTCGTGAACACTTTAAGTTTACTTTTGGAAATTTTTGTACATTTTCTCACAATAAAGTTATTTTTGTAAAACATGGCACATTGTTTTTACTATTACGTTATACTGGTAACCAAAATTGATGCCTGCTCTCTTAAAAAGAAAACACACATATTTGCAATAAAAACATTTTAATGAAAATTCACTACCATAACGCACTTGCTGCGTCCAGAGTTTTGAAAACTAGAGTTGACGTGTCAGCATTTCGTCAAAACAAAAATCGCTTAAAATTTAATGAATTTATTCCATAATTTTGCAGCTCACTGCGCATAAATTGTATTTTAATGATATCCAAGTACAAGCTCCACTTCTTTTTGTGGTACAATGTACAAGAAATAAATGATTTTATACGATTACAATTAATAAATAATAATAGTATTCTGTTTTGACATAGTATGCATTGTGTATCATATTATTTATTTATTTTTATTTACTTATTTGCGTCCAAAATTCTACAAAGTGTCTTACAAGAAACCTATGCTTGCGTTTGGTCCTTTGTTACGTAAAACTCTTGCTACTAAATTGCTTTGCAATTTTTTCCACTACATAATGTTCTGACACTGTCATATTTAAAATATCCAGCTTTTTGCCATCTTACTTCCTACATGTCGAATATATTTATATTTAATTATTGTGTTACGTATTTTGCTTCTCAAAGTTTCCCTATCGTTAATAAGCTTCTAACATTACATGTTCCTAGATTAATTAAGTTCCTGGTATCTTTTTTTCTCTAGATGTTCCGTAAATATTAGCCTGTCTGTCAGAATACCCTGTCCAACACGACATTGACTACTACTTTGCAGCAAATAATCAGTAACAAGGTTTCGTTAGGCATTATCTGGAGTAGCTTCCGCTTTGAAAAAACATTGGTTCTTATATCGTTCTCCATTATTTGGCATCAATTTTCAGCAAAACGCCAGTTGTATTTAGTTAGATTTAAGCCTGCTCTTAATCTTTCTTGTAGACAGGAATCCTTGCCAGTATAAATTGGCGTACATGCAGCGTTCTGACCGTCAACAATTTCGTCGTTTTTAATTGTTGTTTACAAGTACTTTGAAATGTTTTTAAAATTGTCAATTGTTGCTATCGGGACTTACGACAGAATGTCAACAAATGTGGCCGATAAAATATAATTTGTTACAAACATAGTCAACTCAACTTTCTAAGTACAATTTATTTTGTATTTTGCAATCTAACAACAAACAGACGCCATAAAAGAAAAGAAAAAGAAAAAAAAAGAAGAAGAAATCTAATAAAATATGCTGGTTTATACACTCGCGAATTGCGAAAATAATTCCTATTGGTTCATTTTAAATAATATTACGATATTATTTAAAATAAACCAATAGGGATAGGTATCGCTCCGATTTCTCAACTCGCTTTTCGCAATTCGCGGGAGTATGAACCTAGTCTAACAGACATATGGTGGACGTAAAATCAAAATTGGCAATATCCATTTTTATGTAAATTAAAGCTTGGTTCATACACTCTCGAATTGCGAAAAGCGAATTGCGAAACTGATTCCTATTGGTCCGTTTTAAATAATATTACGATGTAAGGCAATAGGGATACGTTTCACTGCGATTTTGCAATTCACTTTTTGCAATTCGCAAGTGTAAGAACCTAGTTTAAGATGGATATATCACTGTGCCAGTAATTTCATTCTCTATGGGAGCATGAAATCTGTTTGTAGCAAATCAGGCAATATGCAGTGTAAATTCAAGCTGGAAGTAGACCCTTAGTTTCAAAGTCGGTAAAATCTTTCGTAGAAAATAATTCAAAGGCGGCAATATCCACTTCCGCCAATCAGCAGTTAAAATTATAATTATTTTCTTTAGAGGGCGGTTCAGTAAAATGTTTAAAATACACTATATTTGTAGATCGTTGAACTGTCGCAATTAAAGCCTTAGACTGAAAATATAGTACATAATAGTTTGATCAAGGTTTAACGAAGGCAATAAAGATTTTTTAAGGGAAATATAGCGTCTAGAAGGAAAATACAACGTTTTTGCCAAACCCTGATTTGACCATTTTTTGTCACAGAATTTGCTCCGAATCACTCTTTGCCTAGAATAGGTATTCAAGCAACATTTTCTTAAATTTCAGGTCTTTTGGATTCCAAATAAAAAAGTAATGCAAAGTGAAATGTAAAATGACATACCTTAATTACTTAGTCAATATGTCTGGTCAAACTAGCGCGTTTCGGCACCATCCATAGACCAGCTATTTCCTAGGAGACGGCGCAATAAAAATCTTACTTTGAAAATACAACATGATAGTATTAGCGTTTCATTTGAGTATATGAGTAGTTACCATGAATGAAATAAAAATGTAAGCGAACTCCGCCCACATCTTCTAAAAACGTCAGTTTATTTGCTTTTTCCTCTTCTTCCATTTACAAAGCCAATTGGCCTGACCTGAAAAAGCTATCCGGCATTCTCGTGTCTTTCTATGTTTAAATTCAAAATAATAAGTAGGCTTTAATCATTGAAATGCATTGAAATGAACTTACGCTGGAAAGGACCTGGCAGTGCTTTTGCGTGTGCATCGACTTTCTGAGATACAAGTGAGATCGACAAATAACAGAAGTGGTTATCTCTGTCGAATACACACAGAGATAAGGCTTATTTGTAATATTGTATAATTATCAAATTGTTCTACCTGGTTTTGTTTTATCTGTAGACTAAAAGGTTTGCTAACGCTAACAAGAGTTTAAAATAATTTTATTTGTTGTGAGTTGTGTCAAAATGTAGTTGCATTCAAATATAACCAGGTTATTTATATATGTATATATATTATATATATATAATATATATTATTATATATATATATATATATATATATATATATATATATATATATATATATATATATATATATATATATATATATATATATATATATATATATATATATATATATATATATATATTTATATATATATATATATATAAATATTATATATATATATATATATATATATATATATATATATATATATATATATATATAAAATTTTTCCCACAATGCTTTGTTTTCAAGATATAAAGAAAAAAGTTAAAAAAGATTAATTTTACCCCCTTTGGGGGGATATTTTGGGGGGACGGGCTCAACATTTTACCACTGGGGTTTCAGGGTATATTAAGCACATCAAAACAAAGCACTGTACCAAATTTCAGCTTGTCTCTAATTTGTTGACCATCAAGCCGGGTTGGACCAGGGCTAAACATGCGTCTTATGGTTAACAGCTTATTTAAGTAACTGACGTACAAACTGTTAGACAGGGTACCTACTTGGTAAGTACAGTTTGGAGAACCCAATTCAATACAATATATTTAGTCCCTTTCATGACGCTCACTTTGTTAGCGAAACGATCGTCAGCTCTGAAAAATATATTGTGGTGAATTATGTTTTCCAATGTGTACTTACCAGTGCTCGTTATAGGTTCCAATCTTCACTTAGGGTAACTGGTCTGAGGGTTTTTATGACTTGTATATTAACCAAGTGTGTGTGTTTGTGTGTGGGTGTTGCATCACGGGATGGTTTTAAATTTTTCATTTATCAACCACAGACTTTATATTAGCCAAGTAAAAGTATACAGGGTGTTTCTAAATTGATGCGAAAAATTTTACAGGGTGATTATTTGGTGAAAATAAGGGGTGTCTTTCTTATAAAGTTTTTCTTGAAACCCCTTCTCCTCCAAGTTACAGCCCTTTGAAATTTTGGCAAAAAAAAAGTTTTCATTAAATTTCTCCGTTATGGAATAATTTTAAAAAACGAAATTTTGCAGATGCAAAACGCTAACAAAATGACAGTTTTAAAAGGATTTTATAACCCTATAATGTTATCACAAGAGGGTGAAAAAACCTACCCTTACACTATTTTTTATCAGTACTTTTTATTGTGTGTACCGTTTTCTATTTAAAAAAATGATTTAGAAAGAAGGATTTATTTAGCAACTTTTTTATGTCCTGACATTTTCTCATAAAATTGTTAGTTTCATCACAAAAAAATAAAATATTACTCAGATCGATGTCACATGTATTTACAGAGTGGTTGTTATTTGCTGAAAAATCAAGTACGTCGTAGGCTGTCAAATAACGTCATCATTACACTACTATCTTAATATGCATTGTTCTGGCTTTTACTAATTTCCAAAAATTCATAATAAGAAACAACAACTATTGTAATACTATTTTATAATTAATAATTAACAAACTAAGAAACGAGAAGAAATATTAACAAAATGTCAGTACGTATTATCATAATAAATGTTGAAAATGCCCCCGTTCGGAGAGAACGCATGACTCTAGTCTGTTTCTTATTGAACTTTGTATTCTATGAAAAATACCGGGTGTGTTGCTTATAATATCACATGATGCGATAATACGATTTCTGAGGTCAGCGACTTGAATAAACTAATGTTTTCAGAAAACCCCACAGGCAAAAATTCAACGGATTCAATTCAGGAGATCGGGCAGTCCAATTCTGTGGGCCTCCTCGACCTATCCAACGATTTGGGTAAACTTCGTTCAAGTAGTTACGAGCGTTGATACTAAAATGAGCCGGAGCTCCGTCGTGCATGTACCACATTTGTTGTCCAATTTGTAAAGGAATATTTTCAAGAAGTAGGGGCAACTCCTCTTCGAGTAGATGATAGTACACTTCTCCATTTAGTCTTATCGGAGGAAAATATGGTCCAATTAAGTTATCACCAATGACAGCAAGCCATAGATTTAATGAAAACTGGTGCTGAAAATGAGATTCCGTAAATTCGTGTGGGTTTTCTTCAGACCATATGTGGTTATTATGAAAATTTCTAATAGATTCTCGTGAAAAGTTGGCCTCATCAGTAAATAAAATACGAGATAAGAACTGTGGAATTTGCGTGATCATTTGAAGCATCCATTGACAAAAGATTAAACGAGGTAAAAAATTACGAGGTCAGAGCGCTTGAACTCGTTGGATATGGTAGGGATACAGTAGTTGTTCTAAATACCGTGGAATAGCTGACATTTAAGACTTGAGCGATTCTTCTTGTACTTGCACCTCAATTAAATTGAGGACAGTCTCTTCAAGTGCTACAGTTCTTACTTCTCTAGAACGCCCGCAATCGGCGGCACTTCTTGAAAATTTTCCTTCTTCTTGCAGACGTTGATGAATGCGTGCGAATATGCTGTGATGGGGTACAGTTCTATTTGGATATAACTCAGTGTAGAAGCGCTGTGCTCTTAATCCATTGCCATTAGCACGGCCATTTTCAAAATGCATATCTGTCATTTCGGAATTGGTATAATTTACCATTTTATTCACTTATTTGTTCTAAGTGTTTAAAAAATTCTCGATAGATTGACAGCAACCAGAACAATTAATATTAGTATAATTATGACGTTATTTGACAGCCTACCACGTACTTGATTTTTCAGCAAATAACAACCACATTGTAAATTTATGTGACATCGATCTGAGTAATTTTTTATTTTTTTTGTGATGAAACCAACAATTTTATGAGAAAATGTCAGGATATAAAAAAGTTGCTAAATGAATCCTTCTTTCTAAATCATTTTTTCAAATAGAAAACGGTACACACAATAAAAAGTACTGATAAAAAATAATGTAAGGGTAGGTTTTTTCACCCTCTTGTGATAACATTATAGGGTTATAAAATCCTTTTAAAACTGTCATTTTGTTAGCCTTATGCAACTGCAAAATTTCGTTTTTTAAAATTATTCCATAACGGAGAAATTTAATGAAAACTTTTTTTTGCCAAAAGTTCAAAGGGGTGTAACTTGGAGGAGAAGGGGTTTCAAGAAAAACTTTATAAAAAAGACCCTCCTTATTTTTCGCATCAATTTAGAAACACCCTGTATATCTTTTGACGCCTGGGTGTTTTTATTTAAGCACTACCAAGTTATAGGTATTATGAATTGTCACGCTATAGGTATTATAAACTTAGTCAATATTTGCAATGCTTTGTTTTTTTAAAATCCAACCTGATTAACTTGCATCTTGTAAATTTCTTCTACAAGACACTTGTATTATTTGAGAAGTATAATTTCTTGCATAGAAGTAAAGTTTTCAAGCAGATAAATCTAAACGAAAAGCCCTCGAGCAAACCGTTCCTCCTCGGCAGAAAAATACTTGAACGAATTAAATTCCAGGAAAAGGCGTCTGCTCTGACAGTCCATAGTTCTCAACAAAAAAATCATTAAATTGCGGCTGCCAATTTAGATTTAAAATTCTTTTGGAAACAAGGTTTGTGTCGTATTGTAAATTACGAACGTAATTTTATCAAAGTCCTCAGTAGAGGCTAAATTATTATATTTAATGAAGGCAATTTTTCGTTTGTTGAGGTAATGGGTTTACATTAGTATAATCCTTTTACGTTTGATCAAGTTAGTTTTCCGGCAGAGAAATACACAATATATATTTTACAAGACAAATTGGCTGCTTAGTGCCCTTGTCCGTGTTCTATTTTGTTACAGCTGCTTCTCTTACGTATATAGATTATGATGGCGCCTAATCTTTTACATGTTATTTGTTGAAATATGTAGTAATGGCATATCATCTGGAGGGAATGATTTATATATATATATATATATATATATATATATATATATATATATATATATATATATATATATATATATATATAATTGTTAAGTGGTTGCATTCCTTTGAGGCAGTGATAGTACATCTCTTTTGCAATATAATAAACGATTTATCATATTATACAAAGTCCTCTGGTTTTCGAGTTATTTCAGTTTAAATGATTTTTCGAAAATTCATCATATGTTGCTACTAATACTCAAATTTTAGAAGAAGTGGTAAGTACTTCCCCATTTTTTTTCTTTCAGATAGTGTAGACATTAACTCAGGCTGTGCAATCATTACTATGTTGAACAAAATAATATTTAAAAAATGTGAGGGCAAAAATTATCAGTATCAGGAAAAAATTCAAATCAATTTAAAATTCCAAAGACGTGAAAATTTGATAACAAAAAATTTCTTGCTGAAAAATACTCATATTTTCATGTCACAAGTTGTCAGAAATAAGAACGTTATTTAAGTCTCTTTTCAGTTAACTTTGATTTTACATTTGTGAAAACAATTTATCAAGTATTTATATACCTATTGTGAAAAGGTAAATACAGGGTGTTCAGTAATAGTAAGCAAAAAATTAAACGGATTATGCTACTGGAAAATTAGTGCCGCAAGTTTCTATACTTTTTTTTTGAAAACCCAAAAACAACGGAGTAACAGTCTCAAATTTTTTAAAATATTTGATGATAACTCTTGAGTTGATCCTCTTAAAATTTGGTACACCTGCATATCATACAATTTTGTATGTATCTTGCAAATTTGATGTTAATCCCTTAAAATTTAAAGGCCGGGGTGAGAAAGGAGAAGGTGGTGGAGTAACAACCACGTTAAAAAAACAGGGTCCGCCTGGCTCGGACGGTAGCAGCCTATAGGGGCCCCTGGTTATGGCCACAGGTCTGTCTGGCCGGTGGGTGTACTGCTTACAGCAGTATGCTCACCGCCACTCGTATCAACGTGGACGGTACAGCCAGCAACGCTAGTTGTCCGCTCTCATATTTATCCTCTTTTCCTTAACCATATTACCTTACTTCTTTCTCCATCCCGACCTAGACCACCAGTGTTAATTGATGGCACATCCATAGCAATAGAGCAAAACCAAAACTTATGAAAAATTCCGCTGCCTGGGGGTTTGCCAGGGCATGCCTGGAGCTGGCGCTGGACATAACAGCATGCATGACGGCGTTGCGGGGTGCTGGTGGGGCGGGGCCATGTCATACAAGAAATTGCACCCCCAAATCAACAGCAGGGGAGCCTAGAAACTCCAATAGCTCTATCCACCGAGGATGCTGCGGAGTAAGATCAGCCAGAGCTCACCCCGATGGGATTACCAAGACAGCGCATGAAACGGGCTATGGATATAAACGAAACAATTATGCGCATTTACTACAGAGTAACACAACTCGGGCAACAGACGACAACTTCACACCGAATTTCTCAGAAGGTACCCACACATACAGGTGACTCAGAACAGAATAATTTTGCCATCGCACCTTCTAGAGATCAACACATTGGAACACATGCATACGCTGATTTACTGTGTAGCAACTGCAGGAATTAAAACTCAGAGAGTGCCCCGTGGGAAGAAAGGTTGATAAGCAGAGTGCAAACACTTCGAAAAGAAATTGGACAACTGACACAATGCATTGGAGGAGTGCGGACAAGAAAACTGCAGAAACTAGTAGAGAAAATAATAGGCCGAGTCAGTGGCGGCTCGTGACTTTGGGAGTGGGTGAAGCAGAATCCGCGCGGCCCCAAAGGGGGTCCAGGGAGACCAAGACACTCCCTGCGCCGCAGGCAAATATTTTTTAAATTTTCAAGGTCACGCGTTCTCTTGGCATTTCAGTATTTAAATGAAAAATCCATTTGTACAAAAATATAGACTTTTAGAAGCAATAATATCCAGGAATAATGTCCAGGAATATTCGATGAGAGGACACTGTACACGTACTGTACACGCACGCATACGGTAATAAAATACGGCGGGTATTACGTATGAAAATATGTTTATAGAGCTACAAGCATTTTGTTTTCAAATTCAAGGCCCTTCTTTTTTCACAACTTGAAATTGTATATCTTATATTTTATTATTTTGAAATTATTCTTTTAGAGGTGATAATAAACAAATCAATTCCACTTACCAAAAAGAAACATGAAAAAATCCAGCTTTTCAAAGTCTGTAAATGTGACACATACCAGATTATTTAACAGCTACATAATAAAAATAAAATTCGCCTCTGATGATCTGACTCAATCTAAATAAACGACGGACACTAAGCTTTGAAGCAGACTCAGAGCTCTGCATCACTTTTGTGGCTAATAAACACCAACCTACCAGTGCGTGTACCATTGCCATGGCAACGTCTCATGCAAGCGTTCCGAAATAGACGGAGCGTTTGTATACGAACCAATCTGGCTCAGTCAGTCTGCAGCTGCTTGACGCTGTAGAGCATAGTCTATGATCTGCAATACGCAAGCGCTGCGCACTGATACATTCAGTGATCAGGGGCGGGATTGCAAATTATATCGTACCATAAATTACTATAAAAATACATTGTCAACTGCGGCGCGACGTAACAAGACATTTGAGAGAATAAAAAAAAATTAAAATTATTGTGAATTTTGAATAAAAAAGTTTAGCGTAACTGAAAAATATAGGCAAAGCAGCGCTGTACCTGCGTCTTCTGACGAGCCGCCAGTGAGCCTAGTTCGACAACACTCAGCAAAAGATCCAGTCAACCACATGGCACATGAATGTTTTGACACCTTAAAACAGAAGCTTCCTGTATATGCAGAACACTTGAGGAGATACAAAGCGAGCAACAATAACAAGTGTCAATAAAATGCTTGAATACTCTGAAAGGATTTCTGACTTCTACCGTCAGCTTAATTTAGCTATGACTGCAGCCACCGATACTGTTCCAAACAAGGCACATATTGAAGAGTTCTGGAAAAGTCAACTAGCCACACCAGCCTCCTGCAATATTGGCGCCAGTGGGGTTAACGAAGAACACCGAGCTTGTCAGAGTTATAAACAGGTGCACCATGAGTTGTTTACCACAAATTAAGTCTCCCAGGTTATTAAGGAGCTCCATAATTGGAAGACACCCGGGCCTGATGGCGTCCGAAACTTTTGGCTGAAGAAATTTGGGTGTACACATCATCTATGTGCGGTATTAATAAATGATGCTATACGTGACCCAATAAAAATACCATTGTTTTTGACACAAGGACATACCTCTCTTCTGCCAAAGGACCAACAGTGTTCTGCATACACCGGCAGATACCGACCAATGACTTATCTTCCGGCCATATATAAGTTGAAAACATCCTGCGTTAAGAAACGTATATATGCGTACTGCGAACGAAACAACATACTTGCAAGTCAACAAAAGGGGTGTGCCAAAGGATCTATGGGATGTAAATAACAGCCAATACTTGATTCGGTTATGCGTAATAAGGCTTATAATTGACGAAGAAATCACTTTGCTGCCTACCTGGATGACAAAAAGGCATTTGATTCAATTCCGCACGAATGGCTTATAAGTGTGCTGACGATCTATAAGATCAGTACCTATCTCTTGAAATTCCTTGGATACACAATGTCTACCTGGAGAAGAAAAATTCAATTACGGATACAACGGGTGATGACATCGTAACCAACACCATACCAATTAGAAGAGCTTTATTTCAAGGCGATCCACTAAGCCCATTGTGGTTATGTCTTGCATTGAATCCATTATCAAACCACCTGAACTCCACCAGATATGCCTTTGGTATAAATGGCAGGGAGCAAATGAGGCTAAACTATCTGCTGTATATAAATGATCTTAAGCCGATGGCATCCACAAAGAACTACCTAAAACCTCCTTGAAACGGTGGAAGAGTTTTACAGATATATTGGCAGGCAGTTTGGGCTTAACAAATGTCGCACACTCATATGTAGGCAGGGGAAAGATACCACTAGGTGTATATAAAATGCAGAACGGCCAGAAAATTGCCTCGATGGATGTAGAGGAGTATAATAAATACCTGGGAATACAGCAAGCGAAGAAAATAAACCACTCGTTAATGAAGAACGATGTGATAAATGAGTTCGCGTAACTAATAACCTAACTAAAGTTCTTAATACATATGCATGTTCTGCACTTGGATATTCATTTGGGATTGTGAAGTTGAGTAAAGTGGACATCGAAAATCTACAACGGAATCTACAATCCTAACAAAATCCAAAAAGCATCACCCTCGTAGTGCTACCGAGCGAGTAACCCTATATATATATATATATATATATATATATATATATATATATATATATATATATATATATATATATATATATATATATATACACCAAGGTGGAAGAGGACTGTTGTATATTGCTAAACAGTTAGACCAGCACAGATTCAACCTACGTACATATTTCTACCAGCGGGCGGCTACTTCTGAACTACACCGTGCGATATGTGAGGCAAATGGTTCAACACCGCTACAATTAAAATAAAGCGAAATCTAAAGCCACCATTGGACTGATCAGGACAAGCTGCAATCTTGGATGCAGAAGCCCTCTCCATGGGCGACATATATATGAAACCTCCCAGGCACAAGTCGACAAACTGGCGTCGAACTACGGGCTGGTGTCCGGACAGATGTTTGCAGAGCCCTAGGGGTTTTTGCTGGCGATACAATATCAGGTCACCCCAACAAGTTAATTTAAATATTTTAATATATTTTTTAAATACGAAATTTTTTTCCTTGCAATCATGCATTATATTTGGATGGAGGATACAAAAATGCAATAATATAAAGTCTGTTCTATTTAAAAAAACAAACTTTGCATTACCAATGACTTATGAGTCAGCCTGTGATTGTTCAAATTCTTTTATAAAATGCAGCTCAAAACACCTAGAATTAAGTTATATAATTTTTTCCGGTATATTGTCTAATAGGGGATATATTGAGCTTTACCATAGAAAGGCGCCTGTAAACCGTTTTAGATTCTTTGTCTGAAAATTGCAAATTTTTATGTTTAAAATCGCAATTTTTTTTTATACAATTCTCAAAGTAACTTTTCTGGTCTTTCTTGACCTTTTTGCAGCAAGGAAAGTTAATCTTTGTCTGTAATATTTAGTGTGTTTTGTTAACCACACAAAATATTTCAATCTTGTGCATTTTTCTGACCACCGCTGGCACCCAAATTTTTCTATTTGAATGCTTATATTTTCTTAAACTTAGACATTTGAATTTCAGCGTGTAGAGTATGTACAGTAGATAGTAGAAACTTAAGTACCAAGTTTGGTTGCAATAGATTTGTTATTTTTTGAGATACGAAAATTTTCCGAAAGGGAAGACAATTTTTTTTTGGAAAGGCTGGTCCAATTTTCTTGGATAATGAACTTGTCCAAGCCACGTACACAAGGCAGTTATCAGTACTATATATATATATATATATATATATATATATATATATATATATATATATATATATATATATATATATATATATATATATATACGCTGTGCACTTTTAACTAGCTCACTATTGGGATCTACCAAAACCTTAGAAATATCGAGTAACCAGTCGGTTAAATTACAAAAAATATGCGCCTTTTTATGCTTATTCGTAATCTGTCTGTAATTTTCAACAGGTCCTATCATTCCTAAAATATCACGAAAAAAGCTGTAAACTTACATTTTCTTATTTTTTTAATACCTAATATTTTATCATATCGACTGTCCCTAAAATTATTGGGTTTTCGTAACTGGTTACCATCTATCAAAGGGGTGCCTTATAATTTATCTAGACCTGCTAGATTTTGAGTTTCTATGGCTAACTTTTGTTTTTATTATGGGCGCTATATTGGATTTGTACACCATTGGGTAAAGTAAAGAACTACGAATCCAACTATGTACCACACATGACTTATTTTACTTAGTTAAGACTAAATAGAAAATGGTAGTAGCAGAAATCTCCGTATGGCGGCCACTGTATCAATCAATGATTTACTAATATATGACTAGATACGCCGTTCCTATACATCACATCTACGAGCATTTAGGTCGCAATGAAATAAAGACAAGACTATGTTGAAAAAGTCAGTACTACGTGGCGACTGAAAGAAAAGCGCTCTTTTAAATTGAGACTCATGGGGAAACGATGGAAATATTTATTTAGAAAAGTTCGAATTAAAATACAATATAGTAGTTTAAAAGTAGTATATTTAAATTAATTTTTAATGCAACAAAAACATTTATATGATGCTTATAATCTGTTAAAATTCATAAACTCACTTAACCTTTTTGAACATGCAATACCTAATTACTTGTTTTCGAAATAGTAAGCAGTGAAGTAATCTAGATAAATGATCAAACCCTATAGTATAATTCCCAAGTAATTAATTTAAGTGAAAAATGTTACGAAATAAACAATCCCCTCAATATAATGCAAACTAAAAAAATATATGAAAAAATATAACTATTAAAAAATCGTTAAAATAATTGTAATAAGGATACTAATTAATAAGGTATGGCACTAATTAATAAGGTATGTTACACATAATCATTTGGATGTTGTCAAATCCTTATGGTAGTATATATATGTTTCTTAGAGTTGGCATAGTTAAAGACAGACGAGACCTGGTATATCTGCATCATATATCAACCTGTTAATTATTTATATAGCTTTGAATATATTTAAAATTAAACAAAAATGCTCATATAAGAGAATATAGTTTCCTACTGGTGTTTATATAAAATTAATTTTGAATTTTTTTGTCTGATTCTATCCTTTGCTTAATTAGTGATCTATTTTTGTGGTGAGAGCCTCGGAGGTTCAATGCTAATAACATGTGCCTCTGATCCGAAGGGTACTGGGTTCGATTCCCAAGGTTCCCCTTTCACTTTTTCAGTTCATACTGTAAAAGTAACATCAAACTTGAGTTTGAGAAAGTTGAATACTTGCAAGTTCTGCCCTTCGAAAAGAACGTAAAGCCGTCGGCGCCGTGTCCATACGATGTTGTACACGTTAAATATCTCTTCCCTCCTTACAGAACGACAGGGGTTCTGCAAATTTTCCAGTACAGCGGGGTGAAACTGCTTCCTGGCGTCGGTGATTGGCCATAGTCGCGGAAATAGACCGACGATCAAGAAAGAAACACGCACACACGTACAATTTTGTGGTGTAAGCTCGGTGGTCATATAAAACTTTAATACCGTAACAATTAGTTGCAAAACATGATTATTTAAAGGATCCTGGACTAAAATGTGTTCATTTAAATTTGGAAAATATCTTAGACGTAAAACTATATTCGTAGAGAAAATTATTGTTTTTCCTAAATATATTTTCGGCTATCCTACACCTATATGTAACATACCTAGAGGGTTTAATTAATCCCCCTCTATCTTTACATTTTAGTGAATTTTTGTTTATTTTAAAAAAATCACTAAATAGAGAGGTATCGATGGTGAGACTTTGCAAACATTTGTTTAAGCAGAACCCCTAGAACCTATATACGGGGTCAGTTTTAATATATATATATATATATATATATATATATATATATATATATATATATATATATATATATATATATATATATATATATATACAGTGTGGAACAGCCAAATGGAATAAATTCGATAACGGATAAATGAGGGCGTGTTGGGAAAAACGCTTGGACACGTCGATTTGTATTTTTAACTGCGCATCTTTTTCAAGAAAAAAAATTTATATAGGGTGCGTCATGTGACAGTGGCCAATACCAACTTTCTTATTTTAAATACAAGCCCCTGTATATTATTAATTTTTTGGATTCTTCAGAAAATTCTAGACATAATTCATGTACAATGTCCTATACCTATCTTCAACTGTTTCGGAAATATTAAGTATTTTCAGATTTATTACAAAAATTAACATTAAAAATAGAAAATTATTTTATTTCACAAATTCTAATAAGAAATACTGATTATTTCTTAATAATTTAAAAAAACAAAAAAAAATTAATGTCAATGTAGTAAATGTTCAAAATGCTCGCCACGAACATCTTGGCAACATGCTAATCTGGTATAGAAATGTCTTCTAACATTACTCAACATCTCAGGCGTGACTGATCTAATCGCAAGCGTGATTCGTCTTTTTAAGTCATCTAAGTTGAGGGGCTTAGTTTTGTATACAATACTTTTGA
The DNA here is from genome assembly GCA_964006375.1 of Tillus elongatus. Taxonomy (NCBI): domain Eukaryota; kingdom Metazoa; phylum Arthropoda; class Insecta; order Coleoptera; family Cleridae; genus Tillus; species Tillus elongatus. The sequence continues at coordinate 111,582,748 of OZ023263.1, read as the reverse complement.
CATATCCCCACAAAAAGTAGTCTAATAGCGACAGATCAGGAGATCGTGCTGGCCATTCTATCGATCCGCGCCTCCCTATCCACCGATTTGGAAAAATTTGGTTCAGGTACTGCCGGACATTGATTTGGTAATGGGGCGGTGCTCCATCTTGCTGAAACCATATTTAATTGGCAGGAACTTGTGGGTTTGCTGGATCTGGATATAAGTTTGTCAAAGTTGGCACGACATTATTTTGGAGCAGTTCTAAATATTTATCCCCATTCATGTTGCCATCAATGAAAAAGGGACCTACGATATGATTTCCAACAATTCCTGCCCAAACATTAACTTTTTCAGGATATTGCGTATGTTCCTCTCTCATCCAATGAGGATTCTCATTAGACCAATAGCGGCAATTTTGACGATTAACATGACCGTGAAGTGTAAATGTGCTCTCATCAGAAAACAAAACATCTTCTAATTGGATCACATTGTTATCTAACATTGCCATCATTTGTTCACAAAAATACGTTCTCCTATCGAAATCGTCCTCCATGAGCTCCTGAGTTGGTATCATTTTATAGGGATGCATTTTACTTTCCTTTAATGTTCGAAAAATTGCTGTGTGGCTAACTTTGAATAGTTGGGCTGCTTGTCGACCAGAAGTATGTGGGTTTTCTTGAAACTCAAGCGTAATATCCAATTTCGTATCATCACTTACTGCATTGGCAGCTACTTTTTTTATCTGTCTCACATGACCAAGCTCGCGAAACTGCTTTTCTATTTTGCTAATTGTTCCTTGGGATACAGGCGGCAAATTTGGAAATTTTTCGTGAAATAAGCGAGACACTTCCATCTGTGTCCGTGTGTTATCTCCATAACCAATCATTTGTAGAATGGTTATTTTGTGCATTTCTGTTAAATGAACCATTTTTCTGATATTATTACGTACAGTTAACGAAATTCAAACGACAATAGCACTGACACTAATCACTACTGTCATGCAGGCAGACAACAAGTTGCTAAGGCTACGAGTTTTATACGAACAGAAAGAAAACTGTTTTTGTTTTTGTTTCATTTCATATCAGTAAAAAGAAACGCAGGAATGGTTTTTGTTTACTTTCTCATTATCAAGAGCTGAATGGGAAATAATTATTGAATGCAATGTAGCGAATTTGTGAAATAAAATAATTTTCTATTTTTAATGTTAATTTTTGTAATAAATCTGAAAATACTTAATATTTCCGAAACAGTTGAAGATAGGTATAGAACATTGTACATGAATTATGTCTAGAATTTTCTGAAGAATCCAAAAAATTAATAATATACAGGGGCTTGTATTTAAAATAAGAAAGTTGGTATTGGCCACTGTCACATAACGCACCCTATATAATTTTTTTTTCTTGAAAAAGATGCGCAGTTAAAAATACAAATCGACGTGTCCAAGCGTTTTTCCCAACACGCCCTCATTTATCCGTTATCGAATTTATTCCATTTGGCTGTTCCACACTGTATATATATATATATATATATATATATATATATATATATATATATTTGCGTATTTTCATTGTATTTTTGTCCTGTTAAATATGACGTACTTGAAAAATATTTTATGGCACGATAAATAACGTATATATGGAACAAACCCATGCATATAAGATTTGCGGTCATGCTGACTGAACTACAAATGAGACACTAAAAGATGTACTTATTCAGTATAATCTATATAGTAGACAGAATGTACCATATTCATCAAATAACTTTATTGTTTGAAAAAGTACAGAAATTTTGCGAAAATAAACTTTAAATGTTTCCGATAAAACTGGTTCGATTATCCTGGAGCACGAACTTCTTCAAGCAATTTACCCACTTACCAAGATATTATTAACAAAAAGTTTTTGATAAAACTTATATAACAAAATTTTCAAGAATCCGAAAACATTTATTTCTGTATTTTTTTAAAAGCAAACATATTTTTTTAATTAAAGCAGGCATCAAATTTGGTTACCAGTATAACCTATATAGGAGAGACGAGTACCATATTTCATCAAAATAACTTTATTTTTCAAAAATGTACAAACATTTTCCGAAAATAGACTTAAAATGTTCACGAAAAAACTGGTTTCCTGGCCAACAAACCTTGGGTTAATATCAAATTGAGGTATTGAAATTTGAAGCATTTAATGAAAATTCGCTACCATAACGCACTTACTGCGTCTAGAACTTTTTATTAATAAAGATGATGTATCAGACTCAAACAGTTGTGCTATAAACATATCTCACAAAGAAGGCAATTTTTATATATTTTTAATTATAATAAACCTGCAGGATATTCAATAACATCATTGTTAAATTGCATACTTGCATGCAGCTACATTCAACTCATCAACAATCATCTGAAATAAAAATATTGATTCAATGCGATTATTATTAGATCATTGCCCAGAACTGCATTAAACACCACAGAAACGTGAGTAAACATCAAAGCTTTCTGCGAATCATCAGCTGTCATTTACGCATCTCACTTTAGTTACGGCGCCAATACCTCTATGTTTACTTTTCATCTAACAGGTAATATTATTAGATCATTGGTATCAATATTTGAATATTTAAAAATTATTAGCATTGCTCAGAACCATGAGAGATACGTGTTTATTCAATAGTTATTAAATCCAATCGCTTAGCAAAAAAGGTGTCATGAATGAGAGGACAATTTAATTATGTGGATCATAAGTTGCTAGGTGACGCACAAACTACTTAGCAACGCGAGCTGAACCTTAGTAACATATATTCCTTTTACCGGATTACAAACATCCATATTTTAATATTATCACTGCATAAACTCATTTTAATTCTACAGCACAACGAGATATTCGACGCGCCCTTCTTTCAAATATGATAGTAAGAGGAACCAATCAAATAAGACGACACATGTGGCGGGCGGTTTAACTTTTCGTAATAAAGTTCGAAAAGAGCAGGAAGAGATTTAATGTTTGCAATTGTGAACAATTACATAATGTTTACTGTTCTGTGATTTAACAGCCATTTTAATGCTTGTAAATTTTAGCTGTTATTATTAAGACGTCTATTAACCAAATTATATAATTAATAAACTTGAAAAAAACAAAAATAATGCTTAATTGATTTAGCCGATACTTGATGGCAATCTATCACAATTGGTTGAGTAACACACATGGTTAGATTCTCACTAAAAAACTTTATTTAGACTGACTATAGTTTCGCTATTATAATAGCTTAATCAGAGACTATTAGATAAAATTGATATGCAATAGAAACTTATATACATAGTACATTCAAAAGCTGATCATCATGAGTATTTCTTACAATAACGTTAAAATTATACAAAGAATAGGCATAAAGTGGTACTTAAGTTTATAGAAGTAAGATTATAATATAATAGAATTCTATGAAGGGAAAATAACAGTACATGTTGTCAGGATACACACATTTATAAAATATAAATAAATAAATATTGCAAATCGGGCGTTTATAAATTAACTTGTGGCAATGTTACATTAGCCAAACGGGTAGGGCATCCTCTAAAAGGGTAGTCGAACATCATAATATTAATTCAAATTATAGACAGCATATTGTACCGGAAAACCATCAGTTTAATGATAACTTTGAAATTTTACATGTTGAAAATAAAGGCAAGAAATTAAACATTTCAGAAGCACAGAAAATTAACAAATATAAGAAACCAGGATTATTACTAACCGACCAGCTAGATACCAATAGCTCTCCTTTGTTAAACATATCTACTTAATGGCTCTGTGTATTTTTTTGGTGTGTATTCTGACATGTACTGTTACTTTCCTTTCAGAGAATTTTATTATATGATAATTTTACTTATATAGACTTCAGTATCACATTATCACTATTCTTTGTATAACCTTAATGGTATTTTAATAAATACTTATAACGATCAGCTCTTGAATATACTATGTATACAGGTGTCCCACGTCGAGTAATGTATTAGATTATTTCCGAAAATGTACATTTTTGAGAGCTGAAAATTTGTATAGGGGGTTTCCGAAGATTCTCTATTTAATGGAAATAATTCCCAAAATAGCGGACTTCCGATTACACTGTAAATAGATATAAACATCGTTATTTCAAATAGGACACCCTGTATATTATTGCATTTTTAGAATACTCATCTCATTTTAGGTTAAAAGTTATTAGAGTATGCTCTCCCTATCTTCAACTGTTTACGGGTTATGTCAATATATTTGAGAATTCTGTTCAAGGGGAGGCTGACTTAATGAAGGTGATTTCGTGTCGTGTTAGGATGCTGAAAACTCTTTAATTTGTCAGACACGTTCTAAGGCCAATAAGCTTCAGCATGATTGTGAGGAAAAATTGTTTCATATACAGGGTGTTTTGTAGGATGTATTAGAATTTGGTGTGTTTTAAACTAGAATAACTCATTTATTTCAAACAGAACACCCTGTATATTATCTTCTTATTGAATAGAGCAGATAATTATCTTTCAAACTGTATTAGCATTCCCTATACCTAAAGTTGATAATTGTCGAGATATTTGCGGTTCACCAAAAAAAAAATAATTTATTTAATGTTTATGAAATTTCAACAAATAACAGAATAACCCAAAGTATTGAAAGTTGAAAATGATTATGACTAGTTAAGAACCTCATGATTGATATTGTTCAAATTATGTACCATTCGCACTAATACATACGCTCTAAGCGTATTACAACTCCTTCACTTGTTGTATGCCGTATTTCTGCGGGATCAATATTATCCAAACAATTACGGACTCTTCTGTTCAAGTTATTCCCTAGTGTTGACTGGAGTCGCATAAACATCTGATTTCAATTTACCCCATAGGTAAAAATCTAGAGGAGTGAGGTCGCGCGACCGTGGGGGCCAATTGTATGTTCCGCCGGATCCCATCCACCTCTCTCCGAACTCATCATTTAAAAAACTCCTCACCTCTGCTGAATAATGCGCTGGAGCCCCATCTAGTTGATACCAACAATTCACATACGCAGTAAGTGGTAAATTGTCCAAGAAATCAGAGACAGTGGTTCGCAAAATCTCTAGGTATTGCACAGCTGTCAGATTATTATCGTAAATACAGTACGATATTTTATTATCTATCAGAAGAGCAAACAAGTTGAAGCTGAATTTTCTCTGAAAACATTGTTCTCTTTTGACATAAGGATTGTCTTGAGCCCAGTAGTGAATATTATGTCTGTTAAATATTCCTTCGTGGGACATCTTTGTTTCGTCGGTCCAAATTATGCTTTTCAGAAATAAAGGATCGTTGTGGTGTCTTTCAAGGAGAGTGTGACAAAATTCAATTCGGTGGGCTGGGTCGTTAGGTTCCGGAGCTTGTACACTTATAAATTTATAATTATGCATCTTATGCTTGGACAATATTCTCTGTATGGAGGAACGTGCTATGTTCATATAATGTTCAGCTGAACGGATTGATGCCTTTGGATGAACTTCGAAATAAGACAACACAGAAATTTGTGTGTCTTCTCCTTCTGTAACTGGAACTGATCTTGATGTTTGTTTAATCGTGCAACTTCTCGTTCTCAAGAAATTGGTTTCATAACATCTGAATTTCAACACAGTCATTGTCGAGGACTCGGGATACCTATCATTAAACAGCCGACATGTTCTGCTGACCACTCTGTTGCACTCTCCATGAAAATAAAATAAATTCAGCAATTGTTTGTTTGAATAGCTGGCATTATCCATTATAACGTAGAATTCCTATTAATTCAGACAACAAAGACAAAATAACTCACGTTGTGAATGACAGAAATATAAAACTGACAATAAACGTGAAAATGTCAAACATCACATAGCACTCTTAGAATTCATACAGATTTTAGACATACTCCTAAATTATAATTTTTTTTTGGTAAACCGCAAATATCTCGACAATTATTAACTTTAGGTATAGGGAATGCTAATTCAGTTTGAAAGAGAATTATCTGCTCGATTCAACTAGAAGATAATATACAGGGTGTTCTATTTGAAATAAATGAGTTATTCTAGTTTAAATCACACCAAATTCTAATACATCCTACAAAACACCCTGTATATAAAACAATTTTTCCTCACAATCATGCTGAAGCTTAATGGTCTTAGAACGTGTCTGACAAATTAAAGAATTTTCAGCATCCTAACACGACACGAAATCACATTCATTAAGTCAGCCTCTCCTTGAACAGAATTCTTAAATAAATTGACATAACTCGAAAACAGTTGAAGATAGGGAGAGCATACCCTAATAACTTTTAACCTAAAATTAGATGAGTATTCTAAAAATGCAATAATATACAGGCTGTTCTATTTGAAATAACGATGTTTATATCTATTTACGGTGTAACCGGAAGTCCTTTGTTTTGTAAATTATTTCCATTAAATAGAGCATCTTCGGAAACCCCCGTATACAAATTTTCGGCACTCAAAATTGTATATTTTCGGAAATAATCTAATACATTACTCGACGTGGGACATCCTGTATAAGTTTCTGCTGCATCTGCTGAAACTATAGTCAGATTAAATTTTTTTAGTGAAAATCTAAACAGGTGTGTTGCTAAACCAGCTAAAATAATGTTATAAATATAACATTTCCCTATTCCAGTTTATAAACGGATGGATTAAATGTAAACAATACCATTTTCTCTTCTTATGTCGACATCACTTTTAAACGAGGTTGTACTCTAGCGTTTGCTAAAATAATCATTTTATATAATGTTTGACAAAGACATAATTAAGATAGGTATAGGTCTTATGTAACGGGTATCTTTTTTATTTTATTTCTTTTTTTTTTGGGTCGTAGGTACGTAGGTAACTAGAATTATAAAAGTTTTGCAGTGACATTCATTCCAGAACGTGTTCAACTATCAAATAGCATAGCTAAAAACGGGATTAATGAATATTCTAGGATGAGTATGTGGAAACACAATAACTCTTTAGAAGATTAAATAACTCGACCTGACTGGACCCTTTTTGGTGCGTATAATCAATAGGTACTTAGCGTCAGCTGATAAAAAAACCAACCTGATTGGTATAATTATTCTAATATCCTTTTAGCTGTTTCTTTTTAATTTTTGACACAAAAATATATTCGTTATTAATTGTGCAAATATGTATATATAATTCTAAATATACACTTTTGCTTCTTTTCTAAACACACTTATTTTTAAATTCTCGATCATCTGTCATCAAACAAGTTTTTTTAGTCTTATTACAGTAGGATACAATTTTTGCAAATATATATGATGATGCTTTAAGTGACTTAAATCATATAGTTGAACATTGTTCAATGTTACCAAATAAGTAGTAGCATTCTGCAGTGTTGCATGCAAAGCCAATTATCAACTTATCATCACTATACGGGCGCCGTCTGACGTGGAGTATAGAGTTCTGTGTCTGGCGGAAATAATAAGACAGCGAATTCTGGAATTAGCTGATCCCGATCTTCATAAGCAATATAACTCATTCGTGTATTATCACATTACGAGTATGCGGAATCAAACTGCGACTAACCTGACATCCTCTTTTATTTATTTATTTATTTATTTTTCATACGCTGACATATCACTACTCTTGGAAGTGGCTCTAAAACGGGAGTCAAAACATCGAGATATCAATAAATTTAGAGGCGGTATATATATATATATATATATATATATATATATATATATATATATAATATATATATATATATATATATATATATATATATATATATATATATATATATATATATATATATATATATATATATATATATATATATATATATATATTTGGGTGTCATCTGTGTTTGCCGGTGTCGCTTGTTCTTGGCGAATAAAAGTGAAATTGCCTGAGAAATAGATATTGTTAATTTGGGGTTCAAAGTTAATGGGTGAGTTGCAGCCTATTCCGTAGTATATTGTATTTTTTACATGTAAAAATAGTCAGCAATTGTATTATATACATAGTTTGAGTTGATGGATATAAGGCTATAAGTTGAAAAAGGAAGAAAGATATAGTCGTCCTATTTTAGTGATAATACCCACAATTTATCTCTTCATTTAATTCGATAAACAGCTGAGAGAAATAAACGAGGTATAAATGACTGACGGAGAAAATATAACCAACAAACAAATTTATGACACATTACAACAGATGAAAATAGACTTTAGGGTCCAATGTGGATGAGCTCAAAGAATCATTTACAAATAAACTAATTGTTGCTGATCAAAAAATAGAAGATCTTAAAAGGGAGAATGATGTATTAAATAGAAGATTGGAGACGCTAGAAAAAAGAATAAAGAAGAATAATATCATTATCTTCGGAATAAAATGTGTGGAATATAACAAAGAGGAGCTAACTACTTTTGTTATAACGAAAATTGAGGCTTTGTTGGATATTGCCATTAACACGGCTTTAGTAAGCGATGTATACTCCATAGGTAAAAGTCAAATAAGCAAGCCTGTCATTATTGAGTTCGTCTCTCCCCGAGAGAAATCCAAAATCCTTAATAACGTAAGAAAACTAAAAGGTACTCAAATATTCATTCAGCAAGACCTTACACGGCAGGAACAACTAGAAAACAAAGTACTGAGGAAACAGCTCAAGTCCGCTAGAGAGAATAAGCTTAATGCATACATAAGGAATGGCAAGTTGATGGTAGATGGAGAGGAGTACAAACCAGATGAACTGAATGACACCACTGCCCCTTCCCAAGAAGATAAGAGAGCTGAGACCAGCGGAACATCAAATAGTACACCTGGAACACCAACACTGGGGGAGTTTGGCCTGGAGTAATCAACATTTCGAAGCAGAGCGGCACACCTTCAGTGGGGCCACTATCAGCATCTCAAAAACACCCTGAGACTGCAGCTGATAACAAGATTTTGCGAAGTCACGCAAGTCAACAAGGTCGTTCAGGTTCGGGAACTGCCACACTGGTCGCCAAAATCGACACCTTAAGGAGGAGAGGTGACGAAATTAGAAGGAAGTGAGGACTGACTCGTAGTGTGAGATTTATGTAAGTTTAGATTGCTTTGTTCTTTCTGTATGCGATATGTGTGGGTACTTAATTTGTGTGACTAGTTTAGATTTTGTCATTTATTGTCAGATAAATTTTTAGTTTTGCTTAAGGATTGACTCTGAATCTTTGTTATAACTGAAAGTTGTTCTGAATGCGCTTGAAAGTGGGTTTGATTTGATTGTTTTAACCGAGACGTGGATTTTACATGAAACTGGCAGCTTTAGTATTGCAGGTTACGATATGATATATAATGGCGGTAACTACAATCAGAATGATGGTGTGATAGTATATATAAAAAAAAGTATAATTATGATTATCATATATTGCAGCTGGATGCGTTTAGGGTTGTTAGGCTTACATTTGTATATTGTGGCAGATGTGTGGCAATGAACGCCATATACCGGTCCCCAACTTCATCCGAATATTCCTTTAATGACGCTATATTAGAGTATCTAGTTAGACATGCAAGGGGTTCTGACATGGAGGTCCTTTTAGGAGACATAAACATAGATATATTAAGCAACGAACACTTTACTAGTGATTACCTAAATATTTTGTCCGGTGAGGGGTTTGTTTCGGTGATCAATAAGCCAATCAGAGTCTTTCAAGACAGTAAAACCTGCCTAGACCACATTTTTTGAGAGCAAGTACTGCTGTGAATTTGTGCCCTATTGTTCTGAAAACTTGCATTACTGACCATTATAGTACAATCCTCCAAATAGGGCTCCCACATGAAAGAAAGCATAGAGACCTAGATGATACAAATGAGAATGTGGATAAATACAGTCACATTTTTGATATGAAATTATTTAAGAAAAAAGTTAGTTAGGAAACTTGGGAGGCTGTATATGGTTCCACTGATGCAAACAAAGCTGCTGTATAATCTAATAAAGGATTACCTATCCAACAGACAGCAGACGGTTAGAGTAGGCCATGTTGTTAATGCGCCCCTTCCGTTCCTCTGTGGAGTACCACATGGTACGGTATTGGGTCCCATACTATTTAATATCTACGTAAATGATTTATTTAGAGTTAAGACCATGGGAGTAGTTGTGGGCTTTGCAGATGATACTGCCGTATTTTATAGTGACACTGATTGGCACAACCTGAAAAGAAAAGTGGAAAACGACTTGAAGAACATAGTAAATTTTTTTAGCAGTAGACTGCTCACCATAAATGATACTAAAACAAAGTTTATTCCATTCTCGTGTTACAGAAATAACCAACCTGAGTACGAATATATAGATGTAATACAGGGTTCTGACACTTTTAGTATATCGTCTTGTAGGACGGTAAGGTATCTCGGAGTTATAGTTGATTGCCATCTGAGGTGGGAACATCACATGGAGTATCTTGTAAAAAAAATGAGGAGTATCTTGTTTAGCGTGAGGACTTTTAAAAAGGTATTTACATGTGATTATTTACGGATTATCTACTGCGCTCTTGTGGAGTCACATCTCAGGTACGGAATTGCGGTATGGGGAGGAGTCGCGGATGCTCACCTTCGGCGTCTGGAAGTCGTACAGAGGTATATACTGAAGGTGATGTATGAAAAACCACGACTATATTCGTCAGACCAGTTATATCGGGACGTTAAACATTTTGACGTGAAGCAGTTATATCTGGGCTCTGAGACATGTACGGCTGACGGCAGGGTCAAGCGAGCGAAACAGGGGACAACGGTGTCAAATTTTAAGTATTTCCACTAACAAGGTTCGCCTTCAGTGGATTGTTTAAATTATGTATTGTTGTGACTCATTTTACTAAGAGTTATTGTCCTATTTAATAACCTGTACATTTTGCATATTCCTGTAACTTGTATTGTTTTGTAACTAATGTGCAACAATAAATATTATATATATATATATATATATATATATATATATATATATATATATATATATATATATATATATATATATATATATATATATATATATATATATATATATATATACCGTCAAATGGGGTGAATAGGATCAACTTTCAACTTCATATCGTCCCTATGAACAGATATATTTCCGTTTTCAAAATGTATAAATTTGAGTCGAGGATGGTTCTGATTCCTAATGGCCACTACTAGTCGCATTTCATCGTGTTTTTTTTTTTGGGAACCTTCCGCCTACATAGCATAGTCATTTTTTGCTTTATATATTACATAGCATGGCAACATATCACCATTTCCAGTGGCTGGAAACATTATGGATACTGCCGATTTCGTTTGGTTTAACACCCTTTTGAGATATTTGCAACCTCTTTTGGTTATTATTTTGGTTCTACCAGGATCATCGCTAAAATTGGTTTCGTCAAAGTTAACCATGTGTGTCGGGGGAATATCCTTCAAAGTTTCTGGAAGATTATCAAAATATTTATTGATTATAGCCGGTGACACTTGAGCTCTTGCACGTTTAATATTTTGGCAGAGTCGTACAGCGAGTTTGTCTTTATCGATTTTCATGAAACCCCTAGCAAAGTCCTTACCAGGTAGATTATCTTGAAATTTTGACACTATTCTTCCCTGTCTGTCTAAATATCTTTTATTATCATTCTTAAATCATACAAGCCTAGTGGATATCCCCACTCAGAGCATATTTGAAGTTTTTTCACTAGCAATAATTCTTCATTATGCTATTAAAAAAAATTCTGGACGATGCAAATGCGTTATGGAAGCAAATTTTATTTAAACGCTTCAACTTTAAATAACGCAATTTTCTATTGACCTAAAAAGTTGAATTTTGGTGTGTAGTAAGGCCCTTACAGAAGAAATTGACCTACAAAATAACATTAAAACTACTTTGTTATTTTTTGAGATAGAAATATTTTTCCAGAAAAATTTAATTTTCTTTTAGAAAAACTAGTCATATCGGGCTGATTGACGAACTCGTCCGCAGTGGTGTTAATAAAATGAAAATATGTACCAAGTTTACTTCAAAACAGTTCAGTAGTTTTTGACTTATCGCTTCGATACATACATAATATTGTATATATATATATATATATATATATATATATATATATATATATATATATATATATATATATATATATATATATATATATATATATATATATATATATATATATAAGCATATAGTATTTTTAATTACGAAACAGTATTAGTTAATATGAGCGACACAAGCAAATGTTGTAAAAAACTGATAAAATATCGTCAAAAAGATGTTTAATACTGCTGATTCGTTGAGACATTTACAATAAACACAAGAATATCTAAAAACAGGTTTAATTAAGTACCTTTTTTAAGTCTGTTTTCCCCTTCGTCGATGACTAAAATCAACGAATACTTATCAGCGGTATAAAACGTCTTTACAAATATGGGATTTATTTTTATATAATTGCATTTTGCTTTTTCACGATAATTTTGTAGTTTTTAATAATATTTGTTTGTGTAGCTTATAGTGATTTAAGATAAAGCCCACTAACTAAGCCTATATATATATATATATATATATATATATATATATATATATATATATATATATATATATATATATATATATATATATATATATATATATATATATACGTGCTGGCTACTACCTTTATTTACAAAAAAGGAAACCAATATTAATGAAGCCAGAGAAATAGTCTCCACGTATGTATTTAGTATGGAACAGTTTCACCAGGTAAACGCAAAAACAATTAATGAATTAGAACTGTCGTTTTTATAATGTATATAATAGAAGTGTGTCATGTGTATATAAAGGTTCGAGATAAAAATCTTATATTTGTATTACATAACAAGGATCGTGAAAACATGTTGTTACGCAACATTGAAAAAATATATTCAACGAAGCTATCACTGTTATTGTGGTCTCACCATTATACATGTACACGCCTAATAAAAATAATTTGACATACATGATCAATCGAGGCACTTCTCTACGGACTTTAACGTATGTAAAAATAAGTTTGTGGGAGAGAAGTACCTTATATAAATTATATTTAGTTGTATTTATCTACAACATCGAAATTGTGTTACTTGTGAGAACTAAATGTTCACATTTTAATACAAAGAACCAGAACTATCTGAGTTTTAAAAATTAGGTGCCTTAGCAGTACAAAAATAAATCATGTATATTTGGAGACAAGTTTCCAAACCATACCTAATGTAAAATAACACAGAAAATATTATGTCAACTTACCAGTAAAAGTTTTAGGCAGGTTAACTTTCATAAGCAACTTAAATATCCACTTTATCAATAAATTACAGGTGGTAAAGTTATTTAAATAAAATTTAATTTGGGAATGGGATAAAATAAGATTATTTTTGTTCCTTTCCATATACAGGGTCATAGGTCTTCTCATCGACAATTGTATGGAGCTGTTGTGGTGCATTGTATGAGTCGTGTAAACCTTTGGCGTCTCAGCGCCGCTCAGGGTATTTTGTGCACGATTTTATAATAGTTACCCAAGATGTTTAGACTTTTAATAGAGTCTACTATCTTTTTGGCGGCTTACCTATTTCCTGGAGCGTTAGAGTAACACCTCCAAGGTATTTTAGCCTTTTGTAGAACTCGGCCATGCAGTCGCATAATATAAGAAAATTGTAGCTAAATAATGGAAACTAAGCTTTTATTAAGCATCTTAAGATGTGCATTTTTGTCTTCTAGACGTCATATTTTGGAAACCATTAAAAACTCGGGACGCAGCAAGTGCGTTATGGTAGTGAATTTTTATTAAATGCTTTACATTTAAATAACTCAATTTTCTATAAACTTAGAGAGTTTAATTTTAATACGTAGTAAAGTCTTTCCTAAGACAAGATATCCACAAAATTTCATTAAAATAACTTTGTAATTTTCGGAGAAAAAATTTTTTTTCGGAGGAAAATTTTAAATTTGAATAACTCAATTTTCTCTAAACTTAGAAAGTTGAATTTTGGTACGTAGTAAGGCTGAGGCAACATATATAGTAAATTTCATTAAAACAGCTTTGTTACTTTCGGAGAATAAAAAATTTTTCGATAGAAAACTCAAAATTTTTCCGGAAAAGCCCGTCCGATTTTTCTGGATAACGAACTCATCCAAGCCATTAATAAAAGAAAGGCACTTGCCAAGTTTCATCGAAATCGGTTAATTATTTCTTGAGTTGTCAGACACACACACACACACACACACACACACACACACACACACACACACACACACACACACACACACACACACACACACACACACACACACACACACATATATATATATATATATATATATATATATATATATATATATATATATATATATATATATATATATATAAACATATAAAAATGAAACCTATTTACAAATGAACTTTAATAAGATATTATGCTGTGACAATACCTCTCTCAAGCAGTGGCGACTTCTCCTAGTGGGCTAGGTGTGCGCCACCCTAAAATATAATCAAAATGTGCACAGTTATATATGTTTTATTTATTTTTCCCTTAGTCTTAATACACTACATATTTTATGACAATCGATTTTATTTATTTATTTGATTTCATAAATAGTCGGTTAATAGTGACTTGGAATGAAGTAGATACCACATCTTCAAACATATTCAGAGAATATGAGTAGATCAATAGCAACTGGGAATGAATTCGGTCAGTCCCCCAGCCACGTGTTTAAAATAGTGAGGAAAATACCATTGATTTTAACACTACAGTGAGCTATAAAAATTTGATTCACTCAGTTTTCTATAATCTTAGAAAATTTAGTTTTGGTAGGTAGTAAGGTATTTCCTAGGACAAGATATCCACCAAGTTTCATTAAAATAACTGTAATTTTTAGAGAAAAAAAATTGTTTCAAAAGAAAACTTAAAATTTAAATAACTTAATTTTCTATAAACTGAGAAAGTTGAATTTTGGTACTTAGTAAGTCCTCTCCCAGGGCAACATATATAGTAAATTTCATTAAAACAGCTTTGTTATTTTCGTAGAAAAAAAAATTTTTTTAACAGAAAACTCAATTTTTCTGGAAAAACCCGTCCGATTTTCCTGCCTAACGAACTCATCCAAGCCATTAATAAAAGAAAGGCACTTGCCGAGTTTCATTGAAATCGGTTAATTATTTTTTGAGTTATCAGACGGATACATATATATATATATATATATATATATATATATATATATATATATATATATATATATATATATATATATATATATATATATATATATATATATATATATATATATATATATATATATATAAACATATAAAAATTGAAACTGACCCCGGATATGGGTTCTAGGGGTCCTAAATCGCGCTCATTTGAAATTTTTTTTTGCAAAGTATCACCATCGATACCTCTCTATTAGTGATTTTTTAAAAATAAAAATTCACTAATTTAAATATAAGCTGTGGTACCTAGTCATATTAGAATTTGAGAAATAAGTAAGTTGATGTTGACCGCCGGTATAACCAGGAATGATCTGGACTTATGACGATTTTCTTTAAAAGAGAAACATACATCTGGATACTTTCAAATTAAAGCAGTTCCTGATAGATAGTTACCAGTCCTAGTTCGCAAGACACCCGTATATTATTTGTTAGCGTATAGAGATACCAGCTCAGCAATATATTCCAGCGAAAAAAATAGAATCAATAGATTCTCGAAATTATTTTCCTTAGATACTTTTTTCATGCTACTCAAATACGTTTTAGCAACCTTAGCTTCATCTTTCATTAAATTTCGTGGCAAACCGATGCAGAACTCTCTGTCATGTGGTTTATTCCGGAATCTGCAAACAGCAATATATTTTAAAAGTCAGAACTCGAGAACGGAGTTTTTTCAGTTCTTGTGCTCTCTAAACATGTAAAGGTTTTATTTAAATTTAAGATAACCTCAACTAATATTTTCATAATAAGTTTAGTTATTTGAAATAAAATAACATTTTGTGGTTTTCCGATGATATTCAAAACTACAAAAGTAAAACTACGAAAACCACTGCAATAATGCAAAGAGGTTGACTGCAGTATTCTAAAGAGATCTGATTATTGATTTACTGACTACATTTACTAATAATTTATACAAACATATATACGTAAAGCTTGCAAAATTTAAAATTCAATTTAGTTATCGGATGTCTACATAAGCAGTCAGCTAACAACAGCCTAAGCGGCGGCAGATCTTGTGATAATTTCAGGAAATTTTCTGTTTGAAAAGTTTTCTATGTGCTAACTTAGGTCATGATATATCTGACTAGCAATTTTCGTTCAAACACATTTAGCCGTATATTCGTGATCAAGTAACAAACGTATGTATATCATATAAGCATTTGTCCCTTATTTTACACCTTTCATGGTTGCTTTTACGAAAATGCTCACACAGATATTTTATTATTTTGAACTCTGTAAAAGTACATTTGGAGAACCCAAATCACCACAATGCATCTTAAAAACCTGACAATCGTTTCACTAACCAAGTTAACGTCATCAAATGATGAAAAATCCTGATCTGGTGATTTGATATTATTTTACTTAGAACCCTTAAGTGAAATACCGGTTTTCAAAACTCAACCTTCACTTACTAAAAACATTTATACACCTGTTCAACCCTTATTTAACCCCCTTAGGCGTAGAACGTCGGGAAAGAATATGTGTGTCTCATGTGTTAACTCAGGCCATTGCCTATTTGCTATATAAGTCTTATACCAATAAGTTTAGTCATTTTTGGGTTATTGAGCAGCAAACATACAAACATCGCATACAAACTTTTATTTCTTATTTTACACCCTTGATGGTTGATTTTACAAAAATGCCAATATAGGTATTTTACTATTTAGACCTTCTAACCCAAATACCGATCTTTACGTCTCTCACATCTAAAACATGAGATTTTCATACAACTTTACAACCTCTAATTTACCCCATTAGTACCGCAATTTTTGGGTTTTTGGTAAACCCAGGTCATGGTCTATCCGTTTCCAAAATGTCATCCAGATACATTCAGCCGTTTTGCGTGATTAAGTAACAAACATACAAACGTCTCGTACAAAACTTTCGTTTTTTATTCTACTACCTTTAATAGTTGATTTTCTAAAAATGCTGATACATGTTTTTATTAATTATAATTTATTACTTCAATACCAATTTCTCAAAATTCCACCCATATATGGTCAAATAGGGTTTCGAATTTCACACCCTCAGAAGTGGAATTTCAGGATAAGAAGTAACCTATTTGTTAACTCAGGTCATGATCTATCTGCTTTCCAGGTTTTCACCTTTATGATATTATTAAGATATGGGATTAATTGACAAATACATGTCAACATGCCTTAATTGGTGTTAGGCAACGTGAGGCATGATCATGGATGGTTGACTGGTTTGTGATCTC
The DNA here is from genome assembly GCA_964006375.1 of Tillus elongatus. Classification (NCBI taxonomy): domain Eukaryota; kingdom Metazoa; phylum Arthropoda; class Insecta; order Coleoptera; family Cleridae; genus Tillus; species Tillus elongatus. Next base: position 111,565,375 of record OZ023263.1, on the reverse strand, counting down.
GTCTGGGTCTAATGTTTGTATAAAACAATTTTTTACCGAATTTTTGTAGGAAACATTTTCTAGTCGAAGTTTTGAAATAATATTTAGTTAAATTTAGTAAATATATTTTTTGCATATTTTTTTTAGCGATCCGTTAGAGTAAAATTTTTTAGCATATTTTCATAGAACCTTTTTTTCGGATTTCAGTGAAAAAATGTGTGCGAGTTTTTATGGAAAAGAAACTTTTTAGCTAGTTTTTGTAGTACTTGTTTTTGCGAATTTTCGCAAAAAAAGTTTTTTTCAGTAAAGTTAAACAAATTTTGTTTTGGGTACAAAAACTTTTCAGCTTGTGCTCGTTTATAGTTCCCGGGGGAAAAGAAAACAAGTAATTATAACTCAATTTTCTGTAAAAAAAAGGAAACTTAACATTTGGCATATACCAGTTGCCATAAAGGCAAATTTAATTTAGAATTTTATTAAAAGACCTTTGTTATATTCTAAGCGCTTAAAATTTTCCCACATAAACTGGTTGGCTCGAGCTGGCTAACAAACATATCAAAGGTATTCATAATAGAAAATTCGGAACGTAGCGAGTGTGTCATGATAGCGAAATTTCATTAAATGTTTTAAATTTGAATAAGTCATTTTGTTATGAACCTAAAAAGTTGAATTTTTCTTTATAGTAAGGTCTTTACCAGAGAAATATATCTGTCGATTATTATGAAAATAGCTTTGTGATTTTTAAGATAAAATTTATCTTTCAGAAAAAACTTTTTTTTTTGAGAAACACCGGTCCGATTGGGTTGGCTAACAAACTCGTCCAAACTATTGATAAAAGAAAGTTTTTTTCTGAAAATTTGGATCTAGCCATCATGGCTGAAGTCCTATCCAACTGAAATAGTTTTAAAATGGCTGCTCTTCTGGTTATACCGGAAGTTACCATCAACTCTGTTATTTTTAATTGAACACCCTATATATTATTACATTTTTGAATTGCACGTAAAATTCTACTCTAAGATTATTTGAGACATTATTGGTGTGTGTTTGTTTTGTTTCTTTAACGTGGGCCTATTTCCGCGACTATGGCCAATCACCGACGCCAGGGAGCAGTTTCACCTCACTATCCAGGAAATTTTGCCGAACCCCTGTCTTTCTGTAAGGGGGGTAGGGATCTTTAACGTGCCCAACATCGCATGGACACGGGACCGGCGGCTTAACGCCCCTTCCGAAGGGCGGAACGTGCAGACATTCAACTTGCTCAAATACAATGCCAGAACCTCGGTTGATGTTAATGTTACAGTTTGTACTGAAAATGTGAAAGGAGTAACCTGGGATCGAACCTAGTACCCTTCGGTTCAGAGGCACACGTTCTTACCCCTGAACCACTGTTCGACATTATTGGTAAAATATAGGATTTTTCCAGTTATTCAAGTTTCTACAAAAAAATTGACAGATGTGGTCAATTAAAAAAATCTGTATCTCGGCCCTTTAATAACACACCATTGCACAAATTTGTACATACAAAAAGCTAGTAGTGTTCTTTCGAGATGTTAAATCAGAATTTCTTTTCTTAACACAGGTGTTTCCAAATTGTACACTGTTTCTAAAACCTTGACACCACATTAAAAGTCAAAAATGTTAAATCAAACTCCCTGTATGTTATGACTTCATTGTCTTCTGGATTTAATAGCATTTCTAGTGGCATATGAGTATAACTGTCCCTTATACTTTTGATGATATTTAAGATTTAAGCTGAAATTAAGTTCACGTAAATATTTTTAGTGTTTTTCATAGTAGCCTATTGAAATGGCGGCTACTGACATCAGCGTTCACTACACTTATTATAATAGCTCACAAACGATCTGTTTTGTTATTTTTTGCGGTTATAGATTGTGGAGAAATTAGTACATACCTAGTAAGTACACTTCGATTGAATTCTGAGCATCTTGGAAAACCATGGAAATTTATTTTGGTGGAGAATGTAGTAAGATAGCAAAAAGAACTAGTCGATTATTTAATGAAAGATATCCTCATTTGCCCCGAATAAACGTAACAACATTTAAAAGAATAGAGTCAAATTTTATACGCTATGGAAAAACAAGCACTGTAAAAATCCACAATAAGCCAATTACAGGTACAGAAGGTAATGAAGTAAGTGTACTGGATCATTCTAATGCTTATCCTTATAGTTCAATAAGATCTGCTTCACAATAGCTGGGAATATCTTCTGGATTCTGAAACAAAACTTTCACAGAAATCAACCCGTCTCATATCATTCCCTTCTTGAAGTGCTTGAACTGCTGTGAAAGAGTGGTTTGCATTTTATGATCCTCCTGAATACTTTGTACTGAGGAAAATGATATTCCTAGGTCTTGTGACGCAGACCTTTTGGCGTATGAGGATAAGCATATTAATAGGGCAGTAAACTTACTTCATTATCTTTTGTACCTGTAATTGGTTTATTGTGGATTTTTACAGTGCTTTTCTTTCCATAGCGTGAAAAATTTCACTGTATTCTTTTAAATTTTGTTACGTTCATTCGGCGCAAATGAGGGCATCTTTCATTGAATAATCAACAATTTTTTCTGGTGTCTTACCACATTCTGCATGCAAATAAAACAAGTTTAGATTATATGTATTTGAATAGTTTTCATAGTTTTCCATGATGCTCAGAATACAATTGAAGAGTACTTACTAGGAGTGTAGGTACTTATTTTGCAACAATCTATAACCGCAAAAAATAATAAAAACAGATAGATTGTAAGCTATTATAACAACTGTAGTGGACACTAATGCCAGTAACCGTCACTTAAACAGGCTGCCATGAAAAATACTAAAAATATTTACATGAATTTATTGTCAGCTAAAATCTTAAGTATCATCAAAACTAGAAGGCACGGGAACTTATAAACCACTGGAAAGGTTATTCAATCCAGAAGACAATGAGGTCATAAGTACAGGGTGTTTTATTTAAAATTTTTGACTTAGTGTGGCTTCAGTTTTGAAAAACAGTGTACAATTTGCGAACACCCTTGGTTAAGAAATCAAATTTTGATTTGATATCGTCATATTGTCGTAAGAACCTTACCAGCTGTTTTGAATATATCAATTTGTGTTGTGGGTTGTTGCTAAATGGCCAAGTTACAGATTTTTTTAACTGACGTCATCTATCAAATTTGTTGAAGAAACTTGCATAACTCATAAAATTTTTTATCCAATAATGTCCCAAATAAATTTAGACTAAAACTTTACGTACAATAGATAAGCATATAAAAATTCAAAATTTACTTGGTTTGAACTTTGTAAATAAAAAATCGCTAAAAGTTCTTGTCAAATTTATGATCTTTTCTTTGTTAATCGCTTGGATAAGTTGGTTTGCCAATTTAATTAAATCGTTTTTCAGAATATTTTTTTTCAAAACCAATTTGCATTTCCGAAACTTATTGCTTTGTAATTTTATAAATATGAAATATCTTTATAAAAGGTCGCTAACAGAAGGCATTTGCTGCAACAAGACTTTTTTGTGTGGTACCAGTAAATTCAAATAGAACGGCTTTTAACCGCATGTTCTTTCCACACTTTTACAAAAAAAAAATGGTGTGAAAGTAAACTTGCAGTAACAAGGTACTATATTATATATCAGGTTGTAAAAGTTGCTTTTATTGACTTAGGATCCTATCTCGTGTCAACGAATTTAAGCAGCTTAAAGTCTTGTAATAAAAGGGAAATTCCTGAAAGCTAAAACTTCTAAAGTCCTTATGTACACAAAAAGAACAAGTTTTGAGAGAAAAAAGTTCAGCATATTGGAATGTTCAAATGCTTTATACGAATTGGGACATACGCAAGTTAACTTGTATAGGTAAGACTAATGGAGGAAGCCCGCACCCAGTTTTATGCATTTTGTAATCCACTTACTTTATTTGTCATTCAATAAAAACTAATAATTATTCATGCTATTATTATTATTTAGATTATTACTACCTATTATAGGAAAATAACTATAAACGGAGAACAATTTGAACGAAAAATTCGCTAATGAGGAGGTCTGTGTTTACATATTTCGTACCATTAACTCAAAAAATAACGGGGCGATTATGACGTAATTTGGTTGGTACCTTCCTTTTGTAAGTGGCCTGGAAAAGTCCGTTAGCCGGGAAAATTTGATCAGAAATCAATTTTCAATAAAACATTTTTTTATCTCTGAAAGTAATAAAGCTATGGCAACCAAATTTGGTATTCATGTTTACACCATCAAACCTACCCTAGGTACCGAAATTTAAATCTACAAGTTAAAAGAAAAAAATTATAAGCACTTAAAGAAAAAAAATCGTGAGAAATCAGAGAAACGCACAAGAGGAAAAATTTTTGCGTGATTATTAAAACCCATTAAGATAACCGCGACTTTTCGGCGTTTAAAAAATACCCCTAGAACAAGTATGAAGAGTCAATTTCTGTTTTACATGTTTACAATGATAGGTGGCTCATACGTCGTTGATGACACATTTTTTTAATTGAACCATTACTGCATTCTTGCATTTTCCGTCGAAGTATAATGCACGATTATAAGGAAAAGAATTGATCTAGTTTATCGTTTTCGAGTTAATTAGTTTTTCAACTTTTGACATATTTTGTACATACCAAAAATTGCTATACTACGCTTTTACCAAGAAATTGGAAGCCTATGAAAAAGGCGCATTTGGGAAGGTTTTTGTTTACATTATTTGTCGAAAAACTCGATATGACATATACAGACTGCTCTCAAATGAAGGATGAATTTCAAAAAATTAAAATTGCAGTTATTCAATTTTTTAAATGAACAGCATGTATTTTAGGTATGAGAAGTGAATGGTATGTCCTCTACTTTAAGAGGTATCATGATGAGACTTTCGGAAAATTTCTTCAAACGAGCGCGAATTAGGACCCCTGGAACCCATTTCCAAGGTAAGCTAAAAAGTTTATATATATATATATATATATATATATATATATATATATATATATATATATATATATATATATATATATATATATACATTCAACCGATAACTCAAAAAATACTATACTAATTTGGACCAAATTTGGGAATTACCTTTATTTTGTTAATTGCTTGGATGAGTTCGTTCTATTGTTCTATTGTTTCTAAATTTTTTTGTAAACATTTTTTTACTGTTGTCAAAAATTTTCTGTGAACAAATGTGCTTTGGATGATGTCCTTTTTGTGTAAATTCATGGATATGTTAGTTGGCGGGAAAGTGGGACCAGTTTTTTTCGCGAAAATTTTGTACTTTTCAAACAAAAAGTTATTATGATGAAATATAATACATTGTTTTTACATAGGTCACACTATCTACTAAATTTGTTGTCTTTCTTAAAAAACACATTTAACATTATAAACATTTCAATGAGAAATCGGTATAACAATCACCATACACTAAGGCTAAGCACACTTGGAGAACCCAAATCACCACAACACATTTTAAAAACTCTGACGCTCGTTTCACTAACCAACTTAGCGTCATCAGAGGAATGAATAATTCTAAGTATCTTATATTCACAATTTTATATTTTTCTGCAGGTAGTCGGTCATCAACGATTTAGGGAGATTCAACGACACAAAAATTAACATATTTCGTTTGGCGGAAATATTTGAAGTTTTTTATTATCTATCGGACGTACTTTTGCTGGTATTTTAGTGATGTAATCTATCAGGATACTACCCATAGGCGGCGGAGCCAGTTTCATACACTTTTCATTATTACTATATTTAGCAATATATAAACTTTTGAAGGCGTTTAGCTGTCCTGGTTGTTTAACTTTTTTATTTGTCTTAAATTCTCCTTTGTAACGTGGTGATGATTATCCCCAATATATTGGGCAACGGAATATCTATCTACAGTACTCTATCTTAATTGTGCTAAATGTTCTTTGAATCTAATTTCAATAGATTTTTTTGTTTGTCCGACGTATTTAACATCACAATCTTTAAAACTTATTTAATATATTCCCGAAATTTTGGCCTTACTGTCCTTGTCTTTTGGATTACTTAGCAAGTTTTTTAAAGTATTTTTTTATCAAATATGGTAGTCGCAAATTGTCTTTTTTCAAAATGATATCTAGACCCCTCGTGATTCGAGGTTCAAATGGTCAGCAAACGAAACTTTTTTTGCCTTTTTCTCTTCTAAAAGTCGTCGATTCCGCTATTTTCTTTTTTTCCTGTTTGCTAATTAGCTTCTCCACTAGGCAAGCAGTCTATCGGTTATATTCGGCCACGTTCTTAATATGCTTTAATTCTTTGGTACATTTATTTTTACTTAAAGGAAAATTAATTAGCCTGTTTACTAAAGAATTCAGACTGGTTATTTTTTGTGCGTAGGTATCATGTTATTCATTCCGAATTTAATTAGAGTGGTGGTTTCTTTTCTATGGACATCGAATTCTAAAGCATCTTTATTTTTAATAAGTATTACATCTGGAAAGGGTAATTTATTATTAATTTCTAATTCGTGGGTAAATTTTATAGAATCGAATTTATTATAATTAGAAATTAATCATAAATTACCCTTTCTAGATGTACTACTTATCAAAAATAAAGACACTTTAGAATTCGATGTCCACAGAAAAGAAACCACCACTCTAAGTTACATTCCGAATGACTTACATCATACGTACGCAAAAAAATGGCCAGTCTGATTCTTTAGTAAACAGGCTAATTAATTTTCCTTGAAGTAGAAATCGCTATACCAAAGATTTAAAGTATATTAATACCACGGCGGAATATAACGCTTACACTGCTTGCCTAATGGAGAAATTAACGAACAAACAGAAAACAAAGAAAATGTTTGCGGAAATAACGACTTTTAGAAGAGATAAAGCCGAAAAGACACTTTGTTTGCTTACCATTTGAATCTCGAACCACGAGGTGTCTCGAGAGCATTTTAAAAAAAGGCAATTTGCAACTAACATTTTCGACAAAAAAAAATATTTTAAAATTTTGCTACGTAACCCAAAAGTCAAGGAAGGTACGGAAATGTCGAAAATTTATAAAATAAGTTTAAAAGATTGAGATCTTACATACGTCTGACTAACAAAAAATCTATTGATATTAGATTCAAAGCACATTTAGCACAATTAAGTTACGATACTGTAGATAGATCTTCCGTTGCCCGACATATTTGGGATAACAATCACCACGTATTCGCCTCTCGTCGTTACTATCACGGAGGTCGGTGTTGCACAGGAATAAAAGAGAAATTACGCATATTCACTGAATGAATTAGTAAGGCATGTCGAAGTTCCTAGACGCATTTTTTATAGAATCTGTTGGCATTGCATGAAATTAGACAAGAACTGCGACTTGCCATGTTTCCTCATCTTCAAGTTTGCCTCTACAAATTATTCGTCTTGATGTTATACTTCCATACCTTGAAAACTTCGACTGAAGTCCCTTGAACCGGTGTCTGCCCAAAGGTGTCGAATGAGGAAACTTTTCATTGAATGTACGACATGTTCTTTGAATAACTCTATTGCAGTTACCGTGAATAATAAAAATATTCATGATATATTCATCACCGTAGCGTTTTCTACTTCCCATCGTGAATTATACAAAAAGCAAGCTACTAATTTTACTGCTGTCAGTAAATTAAACTATGTGTAAAATTACAGTTTTCCCGCCTGACATTCCAACATAAACCTACTCTTTCCATAAACGAACTCATGTATAAATTCCAATATAGCTTACCCGTTGGAGTGGTGGATATCTCAGAAATTATGCTATTTGGGTATAGGACATAGTTAATAGAAGTTGCAGAGCTATGTGTGTAGAACGCTGTGGAATAGAAATATATATATATATATATATATATATATATATATATATATATATATATATATACATACATATATATATATATACATACATATATATATATATATATATATATATATATATATATATATATATATATATATATATATATATATATATATAGTGTTCCATTTGAAAAATCAAGTTATACCCGCTTGAATTTCCATATTTTTTTAGGCTATAAACGCACACCTTGTATAAAAATATATTTTCTTTCCAATGATTTTTCAAGACATAGTTACCAGCAATCTGTTATCTAAAAATATATTTTCTAGATTTACACTTTACAACGGTACATTAAATTATGAAGAGAGCTGCGATAATGAATATTTTTCAAAAATCGCCAATATTTCAAAAAATAATTACGCTAAGTATAGAGAATACTACATGAGATCTATCTCAAATTGAATCGCCATTCTGAAAATGCAAAAATATATAGGGTGTTTTATTTAAAATAACGAAGTTGGTGGCGACTTCCGGTATAATCGGAAGTGCTAGAGTAGTGCAACTATTTTAATCTGAATGGGAATATCGTATTATGACCAAAGACAAATTTTCAGCTCTCAACTCGGATGAGAAGGTCATAAACTTCTAATAAGCACTTCTCAGCAATCACATCATATATATATATATATATATATATATATATATATATATATATATATATATATATATATATATATATATATATCACACCAATAAATAAAAAAATAATGGGCTACTTTTTTTATATCTCTGGAAGTAACAAAGGGAAACTAGATTTGGTAATCGGCTTAACATCATGAAAAGTGAATTACGTACCAAAATTTAGAGCTGTAAGTTAGAAGGCAAAAAAGTTTTTGCAAAAAAATCATTTGAAAATAAATTGAGATTTTCCTCTTAAAACGTCAAAGTCGCGGTTTGAAACGTCAAAATTGGCAACATCCATGCAAAGAACCCGTAACAAATACCTGTAGAGGAAAAAGTAGGAAGAAGAGTGTTTTTAGTTAAAGAAGCCTGGAGCATTATTAGGGCTGGCACGAAGCAGAATGGTGCAAATGTCTGGAAGATTGAGATAAACGGAAATAAAGAGACAAATTTACTTCGGATTAGTAATTGTTTTAAAGACCATTTTGAAAAAATTGGTAATCAGCTAGGAATCTTGCATCATAATATAGGTGTGAGGTCCCACTATTGCACACAACATAGCTTCTTCCTGGCACCAGTGGACGAGACTGAAGTAAGTAGGTTTGTTAAATTGTGTACAAACAAGAGGTCTCAGGGTCCAGATGGCTTGCCATGTACAGTGGTTGGCCTGATTTCTGACTTAATCGTGGCGCCTCTCACCAGCATAATAAACAATTCTTTTTTGCAGGGAATATTTCCTGACCGATTAAAGATTGGAAAATGGGTACCTATACACAAGAGAGGGGAGAAGACATCTTTGGACAATTACAGACCTGTGTGTGTTCATTCAGTGTTGCCAAAATTATAGAACGTGCAATGTTTAATAGGCTGGATAATTACGTCAATAGGTTTCAGTTACTTTCACCATCCCATCATGGGTTTTGTAAGAAAAAATCAACAATAACAGCCTTGTATGAGACTGTCAACAAAATCGTGGAAAACATCGACAAGGGGCTGAATGTTGCCGGGTTATACTTTGATTTATCAAAGGCTTTTGACCTAGTAGATCATGAGCAGCTTTTGCGGACACTGGGACAATACGGTATACGCGGTATTGGGTTGGACTGGTTTGCCAGCTACCTCTCAAATAGAAAACAATATGTACAGCTGACTGGGGAGTGTGACGATACTGCGAATGTGCAGATAAAGTCGACATTTAGTAATAATTTGAGAGGAGTCCCACAGGGAGGTGTCCTGTCCCCAATTCTTTTTCTCTTATATACAAATAATCTGCAGCAATACTTTGTTGAGAATCAGAGTACTACTATATGCCAATTTGCCGATGACACTTCGTTCACTGTTGCGGCTAGCAATTCTCCAGAACTAGAGATCTCGTGTGCTAAGGTGGTGAGAGGAATGTCTGATTGGTGTAGGGAAAATAGACTAATTTTAAATACTGAAAAAACTGTTAACATAAAATTTGAGAATATCCACGCCAGAGAAAGCAGTGATTCCAGTTTGTGTAACAATAAGAATGCAGTAGATAATAATAATACCAAATTTTTGGGGGTTATAGTAGATAAATTTATAACCTGGGGACCTCATACCGATTATGTGGCGGCCAGACTGAATAGTGCCTACTTTGCTTTGTCTAATTTAAAATATACAGTGGGAGATGGTACACTTCGTTTATTTTATCACGCACACGTAGGTAGCAGACTCAGTTATGGACTTATAGTCTGGGGAGCATCAGCACATACACACAGACTATTCATTATTCAAAAACGTATTGTAAGATTATTAGGTGGCGCGAAATATGATGAACACTGTGCTCCTCTATTTGTTCGCCTTCGGATAATGACGTTTTACTCACTCTATCTTTTTAGTTTGTCACTATTTGTGAGAGAAAATCCAAGGTATTTTAATATGTTAGGAAACAATTATACAACTAGAAATACAGGTATTGTTGCTGTACCTCAACACTCTACCTCACTTTTCCAGAAAGGAACCAAATATATGGCAATAAGAGCATATAACCATTTACCTGTGTGCATAAGAAACATCACTGGGCTTGTACAATTTAAGGGAGAGCTAAAAAAAATATTTTTTAGACCACCCATTTTATTCAATAAATGAATATTTTAATATTGGGTGATGCGATTTGCATGTCTTGTCCCATTTTAATATATTGTATAGACTTTTTAATATAAACATATGATGGTGTATTTGTTGAAGTGTGCATGCGTAAAAGCGTATGTTGTGTGGGTTAATTGTTGTTTTGTTTGCGCAGTGTTCTGCATTTTATGCCCTTTCATGGGTTTGTTTTTATATGTTTTTTTTGTATGTTAGATAATGACTCCTTAACTGTAGGTTTGGGGCCTTTTTTTATTGAGTCCCTATTATGGATTTACAATGTTTATATATAATGCTCTGTGTAACGAGTTGCCACATATTATGTTTTGACGTGTTCCTTGCCCGTTTGGGATTTTATGAATAAAGTTGTATTATTATTATTATTGTTATTGTTATTTTACAAACCCTTAAGTATCAGCTTCAACCGTCATTATTCTTCGTTTTACTAAAACATTTCCAGAATATTAATTTCAAATAAAGCCTTTCTTTGATGTTTTGGTAGTAGTTTTAGTTATAGAGTTTATCGTTTAATGATCTATAATGTTTGGCGAATTTTCGTAGAAAGAATTTGCTTTTGCGGAGACCCCCACTTTTAAATTTTGAAAAGATTTCTTCAAATGGGCCCAGATATGCAAAATGCTACCTACCTACATCAACCTTAAACTAAGTAAACGTGTTTAGTGTTTGAGAATTGAAAATAATTCTACAGGTTCAAGTTTTTAATATTAATCTGAAATTTTTGGGGTAAAGCGTCCTTTTGGAAAAAGAATGATATTTTGTGGCATTGTAGCATTCTGTATTTTGAGAAATTTAATCGAGATCGTTTTTTAGAAAGAAAAATATACGATACGTTTAGTAGAAACCTACGAAACCACAAAGTATGTCGGCTAGTAGGTTTTTCTAATATGTCTTGCAACGGGTATAGTTTGGTGGGTTTTATTACGGTACATAATATGGGGAATTTTTGCGGTCATCTTAACAATACGGTTCTCCTACGGGACTGTGCTCAGGTGCCAGCATCTATTGAGTTCTCTAGAAGTCGATGCCCTTCCTTGGCTTTCTAGGTCGCTGTCTACGACTTATAGGCCCAGAGTAAACTACAGTGAAGACAGGGTTCCCCTAGTTATTGCCTTTATAGTTATTAAAGACACAGTTGGTAGTAATGAGGGTTGGGGTGAATAACTTGCAAGAGCCAAATAAAATACCGGATAATATTTATAATCTTTTTACAAAAGTGAATGCAAGAAACTATTTGCAAAGTATGTACTAGCAAAGAAACAAGTTATATGCGTGAACATTTCAAAACAAAGTTATATTATTCTCCTAAAAATCTATACAATACCAGAGACAGAGGCAATCGAAGTTAATAAAGCTAGTAAAGTATGTGAAAAGCAAGCGGGTCTATTAATACTATTGAAGTGGGGATCTAATATGCGTTAGAAAACGGTGTAGCGGTGCGTAATGTGATATCAAGCAAGCGGCAGGGTCACCAGGAGAAAGTTACTGTACATAAATACCACTATTATTGCAAGGAAACTAGGAACCCACGACTTCTTGTCCCTACCTTACACTCAAACACCTGGGGGACACTACCCCACGAAGCAGATGGGCATCCCTTACAAATAATATGCCCCAAAGGCAGTCAGGCGTGTCGTAACGCCCCCGCATGATGATCAGCCAGGCTGAGAGACCAGCAACCGCCTGATTATTTCGATCGTGCCGAGCCCAGGGTTCTATTTAGACCTACTGTAGCCAAGAAATATCCCGGCTCCAGTGCATTGTCGAGAACGAGAGTGCAGCTTTATAGACACTCACTTGTAATTGAATCACTCCTGGTGATTTCGAGGGGGACAAAAGCCTGAGAATGCGACCACAGACTTCTCTAGGCCTCCCAAGAGCATCGACCACAGCGAACGGCAGGACTTCCAGCTCCCAGGTTCTGCAGCAAAATTACCTAGACAATAACTAAGAAGCATGCGCCTAAAAGAAACAGGAACGACCCTTTGACCACGCCTTCCAAGAGTGAACCTGCCGGCGCTAACCACACATCAGAATTCCTGCGGCAAAGCTACCTATCCGTGCTTCAGCTCCATATCGGTGACGGGAGGGTGTCCTTGCAAATGTCCGCCGTGCGAATTATCTTTAGCCCTATCGCTCAAGTTACGATTCATAGGCACTAAGCTTGCTCAACACCGATCCCTAACACCTCCGAGGAAGCCAAAGTTCCAGAATGCAACCATAGACTCCTCCAGGTAGGCCTAAAGGCATCTGTGGTAGCGAATGACAGCTTTCCCCGGCTCCAGTTACTCTTATCGAGGTCACCTATTTAGAGAAAAACTACAGCATGTGTCCCTTCGACAGCGATACACATAAGCTTCAATTGACTAAGAAAAACTACCAGTTAACACATCCCACATACCAGCATTTAGCATGGCTTCCGCTGAAGAAGGTCGTGCGCGCCAGGACAATCTAAAGCAGAAGACGTCTAGCTCATGGAAATCACGGTCGTTCCGGTGTCTTAACTAGACTCCACTAGATACTGTCGATCTACCCAAAATAGACATTCAACTCTCTTAACTCTCGGTTGACTGCGGTGCTCAGCAGTTAACGGCTCTCGGTGTGGATGCTACCTGAACCTGGTGCTCGGGCTGGAAAAAAAAGACTTTTGGACCCACGCATACTAAATGCTGCAATTCTCCTCTCGGTGTTCCGCGTCTCGATCGTACCTGCAAGAGACTGTCTTTCTACTGCTTGCTATATGCACCAGTGACCGTATATATCCCCTCAAATTCTTGGTCTGCTCGAGCAATGTGCGTCGTTCCGAACGAGACGTCGTTGTCGCAGCCAACGGTGTTTCGTGGAGAGTTGCGCTACCAGCCCGCTGCCGACCCCGACTCTAATGGTTGTTTATTATTACTTCCAAACATCGGGTATTATTTACAGTCTTATTTATTACATTGATAATATTTAATTATTCTATCATTATATTTACTTTATCACAGTACATAATGTTTAAGTGAGAGTGTGGAATAGCAACCCACGTAGTAAGTGGGCTGATAGGTTTCTGTAAAATATCTATATGTTTAAAGTGACATTGTGGGTTACCAACCCACTTAGTAAGTGGTTTGGTAGGTTTCTGCAAAATGTTTATATGTACGAAGTGGCAGTGTAGGTTGCTTGTTTTGTCTTGGTATTCTATGTATAGTAGATGATCTGTCGCTTGTTAGGTTTCTGCAAAATAAGTATCACATAGTAACGGAATTTTTAGGTGGGCTGGCGCAGTTTTTTAAAATTTCTGAACTTGTTACGTCCAGACTTTTTAAATTTTATATCCAAAAATAACAGATTTAGTTGTATGTTTTCAATGTGCCTTTTCTAATTAAAATTTTAAATACTGCATACAGACTTGAAGAATACTTCTCTGGCTTCACTGTTGGTTTTTAGTGGTGAAGGACGTAGCCAGCGCGTGAGCTAACTGGAGCAAGTGGCCCTTCGAATTCTAGAAGTTCTAGGATGTTCTTCAATGCTCCAGTTAGCTCACGCGCTGGCTACGTCCTTCACCACTAAAAACCAACAGTGAAGCCAGAAAAGTATTCTCCAAGTCTGTATGCAGTATGGACAAGTTTCACCAAGTAAGGGCAACAACAATCAATGACAATTTTAAATTGTCAAAGCTATTATTCCAATGAAGTTCGTAATTTTTTTTTACAAAAGAACTTCTAAAAAAGAATAAAACTATCTAGACGTTTTCCCCACTTACGAAGGTGTTTCTGTTTGGCTAGAAACTCTAAATATAAACCCAACCCGACACTCACAATAGTCGTATACGATATTATTTATATTTATCTTTATATAAGTCATAATTCACAATTTTCCGCATTGCTTATATTGACAAAACAGTAATGGAGATAAATGACAAAGTTAACATTAAGTTGTTGACATTGTTAACGTATTGATGACCCGCTGATGTCTACATTCAACGTCGACCTGTCGACACCTATCCCTGATTTCAGGAAGAGATTCAACAATCCGGATGTATATGAATTGTCGTTATGTCGTTATATAAAGTGAAGATATGCCCTTGGTATAAGTAGGGCGAGAGATATAAGAAATTCTTAAAATGTGAACATGAAAAACAAAAAGTCTGGACGCAGCAAGTGCGTTATAGTAGCAAATTTTCATAGAAATGATAAATTGGCTTTACGAAAATTATATATGCAACAAGAAAGAAAATATTTTTGTGGGATATTTAACAGATTTTAAACACGCAAAAATATTTTAGTTTTGTACCCTTCCGTGACTTCCAGTGGCACCAAAAATTTGCTTCATTACATTTTTAGAACTTATTTCCCTTTTAAGTTAGAGATCTAAATTTTGATGTAGTTTATGTCTCGTAATATAAACCTGCGTACAGAATTTGACAACCATCGCTTTGTTGTTTTTATAGATATAAAAATTTTCTGAAAGAAAACTAATTTTTTCCTAGTAAGAACTGGTACAATTTTCCTGGGTAAGGAACTTATCCAAGCTACTTATTTAAAAAATTCTACCTGTCAAATTTAATCAAAATGGACCCATTATTTTTCGAGTGATCGATGTGATACATTTATGTATACATAGTAGGAGATACAGACCAGTTTCATAATATGCAATGAATAATGGTGTTGTGACGGTTCTAGGTTTCCACAGCAGCTTCCACGTACACACACTACAACAAGAAGGAAGCTGTCGAGAGAAATCTAAAGAGCGAAAACCACTACTCTCCTGGCTAGTACCACGAGTGGCATTGAATTATATCACTCGCTAGCCACCATCACTAACTTCAGTCTTGTCGAGACTTGCGGTGAGATGTATAGATGGAGATACTGACCAGTTTTGTCCTTGTTAGGACTCATTAATATGCCATACCTGCGTTCCAACAAGTTGGCCTTAAGGCAGCCATGCCCATAATATGCAATGGATAATAGCGCAAAGCGCCATATGTGATGTTGCGACGTACACACAGTACAGCAAAATAAAGGCTCTGAGAAAAAACTAGCGAGAGAAAAAAACTACTCATCTAGCTAATACCACGACGGGCATTGAATTACATCACCTGATAGCTACCATCACTTCAGTTCTTCCGGGACTTCCAGTAAGATGTATAGCAGGAAACACACACCGTTTCTTCCTTCTTAAGACTCCTCACTAAGCCATACCTGGGCTCCAGCAAGTGGGTCTTAATGCAGGCATTTCCATAATATGCTATGGAAAATGCTCATATATGGTGTTATGTTGGTTCTAAGCTTCCAAGGCACCTTCCACGTACACACAGAACTAGTAAACGACGAAAAACTACTGTCCTGGCTAATACCACGACAGGTATTAAATTGAATTACTCGCTAGACACCATCACTTCAGTGTTACCGGGACTCACAGTATAATGTATAGCAGGAGACACAAACCGCTTAGGTTCTTCTTAGGATTCCTTAATATGCCATAACTGTCATAAGGTAGCCATTGCCATAAGATGCACAAAGCGCCACCTTTGGTGTTGTGTTAGTTATAGGCCACAGCAGCTACCACGCACACACAATGGAAACAAATCTGTGGGAAGGAAACCACTCAATAAAAATAACTACTCCCCTAGCTAATACCACAACAGGCATTGAATTACATCACTCGCTAGCCACAATCACCTTGATCCTGCTGGGACTTGCAGTAAGATGTATAGCAGGAGACACAGACCGGTTTCGTCCTTCTTAGGACTCCTCAATATGCCTTACCTGCGCTCCCACAAGTCGGCCTTAAGGCATTGCCCTAATTTTCTGTTATGTTCGGGTGACAGTCGATTGAGAGATAAATGTGGTTGTAGCGGTGAGAGTAAGAAAAGTATTTTCAGATATGGTTACTCGGGCAAAGGTACAACAGGCAACAAGCCCTCAGAAAAAAGCAACTGTTTTATATCGAGGAAGTGTTAATCTCAGCCTCTCAGTCGAAGCAACGGACTTAAGGGACGGAAAGCTAAGAACGGACGAGTCGGGATTTGTTGCCTTCCTGAATGATCCCACTAGCAATCAAACATTTTGGTTACTTATGTGAGCTGTAAACACTCAGTATCCCCAGCAAAAAAATACAAGAGCTCCTGATGTAAGGCGCGTAAAGCTCAGGTCGGACTAAAGTTCGATAGATTATTTAGTAATGGTCGTGTTTCCTAGATTGACCTAGACATGCCGTGATTACTCAGCAGCCACATTAGGATCAAGCCAGGATAGAAATATACAGATTAGCCAAGTAGGCTGTGACCAATTAGCATCCCTACGAAAATAAAAATAAATAAATCGATGGCGGTAGGTAACACGACGCTAAAATATCCCGATAGCTAAAATCCGACTGAGATACTTGGTTTGAAAAATATGAAACTTCGCCACAAAATATTAGTTACGTCAGACGATTTCTCATCTATAAAAATTTTGCACTAAATAAGTTAATCCACGGTTAAAATGGTTACCACTATTAAGCACTACCTGCAAGCGGTGGCCGTGATAACACTGCACTTCCAACAAACGGATACGGACTGGTGGCCGATTTCTGCATGTGCCTTGCTCGACGATCTACTGACCCACATTATTAGGTCCTTCCTTGTATATGGTTTGAAAGATAGGTAAAAATTTCCCCGTCTATTGGTATTTTATTGTTCTTATCGATTCGGAATAAGATACTACCTTGAAATACAAACCTTTACTTAATAAATAAAATCTCTGAACGCAGCAAGTGCGTTATAGTAGTGAATTTTCATTAAAATATTTTTATTGCAAATATGTGTGTTTTCTTTTTAAGAAAGCAGGCATCAATTTTGGTTACTTGTATAACCTATATAGTAAAAACAATGTGCCATGTTTCATAAAAATAACTTTATTGTGTGAAAATGTACAAAAATTTCCAAAAGTAAACTTAAAGTGTTCCCGGAAAAACTCGTTTCTTGGTCAACCCTATAGGTTAATAGCGAATCGGGCTATTCAAATATGAAGCATTTGATCAAAATTCGCTTCCATAACGCACTTGCTGCATCCAGAATTTCTTTTCTTACAAACATGCATTATATTTCGATGGAAAATGCAAACATGCAATAACATAAGGCGTGTTTGATAAAAAAAAAAGAAAATTTGTATCACCAACGACTTGTATGTAATGTACTTTCCTTTTGAAAAATGGCTTGGAAAAGTTCGTTAATCAGGAAAATCGGACGAGGTTTTCTGGGAAAATTTTGAGTTTTCATTTGAAAACAATTTTTATCTCCAAAAATAGAAAAACATATGATAACCAAATTTAGTAGGTACGTTTACAATATAAAAAGTAAACTATACACAATTTGGATTTCTATGTTACAAGAAAAAAAAAGTTTTAATAAAATATTTTGTGCCAGATCATTTCCATGAAAATTCACTACCATAACGCACTTGCTGCGTCCAGGCTTTTTTTGCTAATTATCACGACCCACACTATTGATTTGTAGCAAAGAATTGCTGTAAGCTATACAACAACGCCGCAATAACGTTTTATCATTGAATAAGAAACACATATATTTCTTTATTCATTTCTAAGATAACACGGATTCATCCGGAAAAAAACGTTTTAATAAATTTATATTAATTTACAAATAAATTGTAACTTGTACAGTATAGTAGGTCAGTATATTAATCAAAAATTAGTCTGTCAAATTATGTTAAGACCTAATATAACGTATATAAGAAAAGTAAGTCACTGGCCTGAGCAAAGTTTTGAAATAGTTTGAAAAACGACCAAACAAAATTAACCGATTTTCTTTATTTTTATGAGATTTCTTTCTCTAAAGAAAATAAAAATTGAGAAAGTTGTAAGAAAATTAAGAAAATTTGAAAATTCGTTTTTCTTTGGATACCATCTCTCGTTCATAATTTTACAGATATAGGATCCGAAATAAGCTTTAAAAACTCTCTAATTTAGCGACTTTAAAACGCAGATAGCTAGAGTGGTACAATAAAAATTGACACCTGATATAGTACACGCTTTTTTAAAATTTAATAAATTAATAGCCTTTATAGAGACCATACTATGTACCAAACTCCAAAAGTATGCTTTAACGAAAACTGAGATATGATGTTTTAAATTTTTTTGGAATCTTAAACCCAAAAAAAGTCTGGACGAAGCAAGTGAGTTATGGTAGCGAATTTTCGTAAAAAAAATTGAATGGCAAAAATATTATGTTTAAAAAAAGGTCATTTGGTTAGCAGTATAACCTATACAGGGTGAGAAAGAGTGTGGAATGTTGCCAATATTTGGAAAACTACTAAACATATTTTTTGACACTGGGTATATTAATGCATTCAAATTTAATACTCTGTTGACAAGTACAAAAGTATGTGTAACTATACAGGGTGGCTCACAGATAGTACCAACATTTTATTTCAAATGTTTCGTTTATTGATCGTTGTCCTTGCTTGGTGAAACTGGTCCATACTACATACAGACTTGGAGACTACTTCAGTTAGCTTACGCGCTGACTACGTCCTTCACCTACAGAAACGAAACCGAACAGTGAAGCCAGAGAAGTAGTCTCCAAGTCCCTCCAAGTTTTAAGTTGTTTATCCGTCACAGTAAAACATTGAGCTTTACCGTAGAAATTCGCTATCCTGTTAACAGTGGCGGTTCGCGGGTGCCTTACATGGATGGGCACATGGTTCGTGAGTAGGATTGCCTATTAGTAATCAGTGGCGCCGCAGGCGAAAATTTTGAAAATTTTTAAGGTTACGTGTTTTCCTGACACTTCAAAATTCAAATGAAAAATTCTTTTATACAAAAATATAGACTTTCACAAAAATATTTTTTGGGAAGTTGGTAGCTATTTGAAACAATACTTAATGACGAATATCGAGGGCATAAATAAATTAAAATAATGGGTGGCCACATGAAAAAAAATTTGATTTAGTTATCTTACCCTTACTTGTAGGGGAAATTAGCTCGCTTGTCCTTATTGTTTACAAAAATGTTGATCACTTTTTCATTAAAGTCCCGGTTTTGTTTCAGAATTTTTTTCTCGATGGACAACATGGCCAATGCTGTAAGTTTGTCTTGGTTCACGGTATCCCTTAAAAATGTCTTAACGAGTTTTAAAGTAGAAAAGCACCTTTCGCTTTCTGAAGTGGTTATTGGAATCGTTGCTACAATATTACATAGTTGCTAAATTTCGGAGAATGCTTTGTTAAGGTTATTTTCCTTTAGGAAATTTAATAAAGAACTAACACCTTCCACTTCGGTTGCCACCCATCACTAAATAAATAAAACAAAACAGTTTGTTTCTGTTAGAAGTCCCACGTAAATAACAAGTCGGGTATCGGCCTTCCCGACCGTTTAATTTCCGTTCGGATCTCGTACGTTTTGTCTTTGTTAGTCAATAAAAAGTCCACCGAAATCATTTTGAAACGTTTCCCTACAAAACAGTAAAAACACACTTTTCAGCGAAGGGAATAAAAAACGCCTAAAACGGTCACTGAATATGTGTGACCCTTGAGCCGATTGAATAATAGAGTTTAACGACATCGTCGCCGTGTTCGGTCTGCAAGCCCGATGACAAACGATGTCTGAATAATTATGTGCCGTTTGAATGTATATTCATATTCAAAGGCGCAAGCTCGCGTAATGCGACCACGGTGTCCGGATGCAAAGTCAAAGTCTAAACTTCGGTGGCAGTAATAATTAGAATATGGATAGTTTGTTATACATAATTAATTAATGTTATTGTAACATTGTAACAGACATTTATAGTAAATGAAAAGCACAGAAATATATTCTTTCTATAGAAATTTGGGCTGTGCACGTGCCCGTGTGCCCCTTATCACCAGCCGCCACTGCCTGTTCATGTGTAAACAAAAAAACTAAAACTTACTTTGTATAACACGTATACTTAGGGGTTCTAGTTTGTGCTTATTTGAAGAAATCTTTTCAAAATTCAGAAGTCGCGGTCTCCTCAATAACGATTTTTTTCTACGAAAATTTGATAAAATTATAGACTATTAAGCCATAAACCATTTAGCTGAAATTACTGCTAAAGCATCAGAAAAAGGTTCTATTTAAAATGGATTTTCCGAAAACATTTTAGTAAAATAAAGGGCAATGATTGTTGAAGCTGAAACATAAGGTTTTGTACTTTATTTACACTTATTCGTTCCTTCTATATAATCCGTGTTTGTTTCAGATTATTTGTCTGAAAATTTTAAGTTTTAACGTTTCACATCGCGACATTGACGTTTTAAGGAGAAAAATTATAAACTTTCCAAATTATTTTTTCTGTTAGTTCTTGACTTTTTTGCGTGAATAAAACTTAACCTTGGTATGTACGTTCAATTGATTTTGTTAACCACACAAAATATTTTGTTCTTGTGCTTTTCTTTGATCCCCAGTGGCATCAAATTTCTTTCTCTTTAAATGCATATAATATTTTTTTTTCGACTTAGACATCTAAATTTCTCTAGGGTCCCAAATCCAAGGTCCATTTGAATTTTTATATGTTTAAACATACCCTGGACCTTAGATTTGGGTTCTAGGGGGCCAAATTCGCGCTCCTTTGAAAAAATTTCCGAAAAACTCACAATCGTTACTTCTCTATTAGTTAATTTTCTTAATAAACTAATAAAAAATAAATAAATTCACTAAAAATGTACGTGAATTAGAAACACACGCTAATGTAGGGCCTCACTACTAACATAAACATATTATATAAACATATAAAAATTCAAATGGACCTTGGATTTGGGTTCTAGGGGCCCTAATTCGCGCACATTTGAAAACATTTTTCGAAAGACTCACCATTGTTACCTCTCTATTAGTGAATTAGAATCATACGGTAATGTAAAACCTCACTTCTAATATAAAATAATGCAAAATAAACAGAGTAAAACTATTTGTAACTGTCAAAATTTAAAATAAATAGCAGATGCTGCTCTCCATCTGAAACTGAATTTCGATGCAAGCGGAGCAAGCTAATTGTTAATTGGTAATCGCATCTAGAAATAATTGCAGCTATACAGCTAATCAATGACGCTGCTGGTACGTTGTAAAGCGCAATCAAATCTATTTGGCATAGCCAATTTACTGTAACCGACAAAACAAACTTTGGTCTGCTGAATTTAAAAGACTCCTTTATATCAATGCATTTTGCATTATAATATAGCCTCGCCTGTACAGAATAGAATAAATAAAAGGTCCTAACCAGCAAGTGCGTTGTAGCAAAATTTAGTTCTTATTTGCCCAAAGAATTGATGGTTAAACAGTTAAAAACATTTTCGTGGTCAACCGTTAAATAAGTGTAAGGGGAAAAACGCTCTGGTATGCATGTGAAAAGTGTTTTACTTTCAACAAGTTTTCTATATTTCGTGAGTTCAAACATTTGTTCTAAATTATAATTAAAAGGCAATCGCATACGGCAAAACAACAGTAAACATATGTTTAACTATTCAGTATATTATAGAACCTCGGTGGTTCAGGGGTAAGAACGTGTGCCTCTGAACCGAAGGGTACTGGGTGCGATCCCAGGGTACTCCTTTCACTTTTTCAGTACAAACTGTAAAATTAACATCAACCGAGGTTATGGCACTGTATTTGAGCAAGTTGAATGTCTGCACGTTCCGCCCTTCGGAGGGGGCGTAAAGCCGTCGGTCCCGTGTCCATGCGATGTTGGGCACGTTAAAGATCCCTACCCTCCTTACAGAAGGGCAAAAGTTCCGCAACATTTCCAGGATAGTGAGGTGAAACTGCTCCCTGGCGTCGGTGATTGGCCATAGTCGCGGAAATAGGTCGACGTTAAAGAAACAAAACACACAGTATATTATATTTCATTTCGCCGTTTTTAGCGAATTTTTCGTAGAAATTCACTTATGACGAGATCTGTGTTTATATATATATATATATATATATATATATATATATATATATATATATATATATATATATATATATATATATATATATATATATATATATATATATATATATATATATATATATATATATATATATATATATATATATATATATATATATCGTACCGATAACTCGAAAAATAATAGGCCGATTTGGATGAAATTTAGTAGGTACCTTCCTCTTGTAAGTGGCTTGGACAAGTTGGTTAGCCAGGAAAACCTTCATAGTTTTTCCAGGAACATTTTGGATTTCAATTCAGAACATTTTTGTATCTATAAAAATAAACCAAATTTAGTACTCGAGCTTATACTATTAAACTACTATTAAACTACATGCCGAAATTTAGATCTCTAAGTTGAAAGAAAAAAATTATATGCATTTAAAGAAAAAAAAATTGGGTGCCACAGGGGATCAGAGAAAAGCACAAGAACAAAATATTTTGTGTGGTTAACATAACCAATTGAACATACATACAAAGGTTAAGTTTTGTTCACGCAAAAAAGTCGAACAGAAAAAATGATTTGGAAATTTTCGCCTACGGCGCCACTGATTACCAATAGGCAATCCTACTCACAAACCCTGTGCCCACCCACGTAAGACACCCACGAACCGCCACTGTTAACAGGGTAGATCATTTCTACGGTAAAGCTCAATCTATCCGTTATAATACAAGATATGAGAACAAATTATATACGTTAATTATAGGGTGTTTCGAGTTGCATCTTATAAACCTATATTGACAATCACAGGGTGGCCCATAAGTCTTTGGTGATACACACTTTCTTTTTTAACGGAACACCTCTTATGTTGTTCCATTTTTGCATTTCCATCGAATTATAATGCATGTTTGCAAGGAAAAAACATTAATATCGTTCAACGTTTTTGAGTTATTTCAATTGTTTTTTAACTATTCACGTTTTTAGCACATATCACAAATTGTTTTACGGCATTTTTACCAATAGATAGCGAAGTCCTATTGAAACGACGCATTCAGAGAGCTTTTTGTTTGTATTACAGACGCTCTCAAATAGTCGCTTAATCTGAAAAGTTTTAGCAGATATCTCTTAGTGTTCCGTAGAAATCATTTTTTGTAAGATTTTTGTGAAATTAAGTTATTCCAAAGAAAGTTTATTTTCGGGAAATGCTTGTACTTTTTGATACAACAAAGCTATTTTAATGGAATATGGTTATGAATATGACTACTACTATACAGGGTGTAAAAGAGCGTGGAATATTTCCAATATTTCGAAAACGGCTAAACATACTTTTTGACACTTGGTGTATTAATGTACTTAAATTTAATCTATGCTGACAAGTAACAAAGTATGTGTAACTATACAGGATGGCTAAGAAATAATACCAACTTTGTTATTTTCAATGGAACACCTTGTATATTTTGCAAATTCTAATAATCATTTAAGAGACTAATTCAATGATGTAAGTTTTAAGTTGTATATTTGTCTACATAAAGGGAATTATGGTATTTATATTACAATTTTACAGTGTGTATGTAATACCACATAACATAAAAAACAAATTTACAATAATAAACAAGTAAAAATTAGATTTAGTTACTTTATGAGTTGTTCAAAATGTTAACCATAAGTTGCTAAACAATAGCCAACTGTGTGTCTAAATTCCTGCAAGACGTTATCAAAAGTATTCCAATGAATTTCATAAAGTTCAATCCTAATTCTAATCTTCAAATGTTCAATACTATCCGGTATTTATTTATTTACAGCGAGCACTCATGATCACTGACTATTTCTAAGTCTATGTTAGAGAAATTCAATTTATCTTTTCTATTAGGTTTTATTTGACCTATATCACTTTCACCTGTGCTTAATAAGCAAAACAAAAACTCATTCTAACTTTGAATCCTTTTAGTGAATTTTCGTAGAAAAAATTCACTAATGGGGAGATCCCGACTTTTGAATTTTGAAAAATTTTTTGCAAATGAGCGCGAACTAGGACCCCTAGAACCCATATCCGTGGTCAGTTTCAATTTTTATATGTTTATATATATATATATATATATATATATATATATATATATATATATATATATATATATATATATATATATATATATATATATATATATATATATATATATATATATATATATATATATATATATATATATATATATATATATATATATGTATCACACCGATAACTCAAAAAATAATGGGCCGATTTTGATAAAATTTGGCATGTACCTTCCTTTTGTAAATGGCTTGGATAAGTTTGTTAGTCAGGAAAATCGGACGAGGTTTTCCGGAAAAATTTTGAGTTTTCATTCGAAAAAAATTTTTATCTCAAAAAATAAAAAAAGCTATGATAACCAAAATTGGTAGGTAGGTTAACGATATAAAAAGTAAACTACACAAAAATTTAGATTTCTATGTTGCAAGAAAAAAAAGTTATAATAAAATATTTGGTGCCAGATCATTTCTATGAAAATTCACTACCATAACGCACTTTCTGCGTCTTCGAGTTTTAAATTTTACAAACGTTGGTTTTCATATATTCTTTTTCTTTTCTGTTTACATGTCCTGCAAGTACATCTACAATGAAATTCTCAAGGAATCAACCTGCACCTGTCCTGAGCTCTTTATTACTGACTAATTTATTATCGACCTCTATACATCTTGGATTTTTTGTGTAGGTATGCATAATCTTGCTAAGTGCATGGCAAATAATGTGATTTTAAATTTCAAAATTATGACTTTTGTGGCATTTTATAACCATAGCTTTGCTGTACTTTCTCTTTAAACTCTTTCATTCATAGTAACAAACGTTGTTATGTGTGTAGTGTTTCTCTGTAAACCTACATATCATAGCAATATATATATATATATATATATATATATATATATATATATATATATATATATATAGATATATATATATATATATATATATATATATATATATATATATATATATATATATATATATATATATATATATATATGTATGTATGTATCACACCGATAACTCAAAAAATAATGGGCCGATTTTGAATAAATTTAGTGAATCCCTTCCTTTTGCAAATGACTTGGATAAGTTCGTTATCCAGGAAAATCGGCGCAGGTTTTCTCAGAAAATTTTGTGTTTCCTTTCGAAAAAATTTATATCTCCGGAATTACCAAAGTAAGGGCAATCAAATTTAATACGCGAGTTTACATTCTAATAGGTAAGTTACCTAATAAAATTTAGCTCTGTAGGTCTAAAGACAAAAAAGTTATAGGCATTTAAAGAAAAATAAATTGGGGTTTTCCACAAAACGTCAAGGTTGCGATTTAAAATGTCAAAATTGGCAACATTTAGGCAAAGAACTTGAATGTAATACGGGCTATGGAAATAAAATGTCTCAAGAAGAATGTTTTACAAACCCTGAAGTCTTAGTTTCAACCGTCATTGTCCTTCATCTTAATAAAATATTTCCAGAAAATTCATTTCAAATAGACCATTTCTCTGATGCTTGGCAGTAGCCTTAGCTATAGAGTTTATCGTTTAATGGTATATAATTTTTGTCGAATTTTCGTAAAAAATCAATAAAGCTCTATCTGTTATTATACAAGATATGAAAAAAAATTGTATATATTAATTATAGGGTGTTTTGAGATACATCTTAAAAAATTATTTCTATAACCACAGGCTGGCTCATAAGTCATTGGTGAAAAAAATTTTCTTTTTTTTTAATCAAACACGCCTTATGTTATTGCATTTTTGCATTTTCCATCGAAATATAATGCATGTTTGTAAGAAAAGAAATTCTGAACGCAGTAAGTGCGATATGGGAGCGAATTTTGATCAAATCCTTCATATTTGAATAGCTCAATTTGCTATTAATCTATAAGGTTGACCAAGAAACGAGTTTTTTCGGGAACACTTTAAGTTTACTTTCGGAAATTTTTGTACATTTTCAAACAATAAAGTAATTTTGATGAAACGTGCCACATTGTTTTTAATATATACGTTATACTGTTATGCCTGCTTTCTTAAAAAAAAACACATATTTGCTATTAAAAATATTTTTATGAAAATTCACCACCACAACGCACTTGCTGCGTCCAGAGTTTTTATCTTCTTGTCAATGTTTCTCCAAATCACCCTTTTTTGAGAAAATTGAGGTTTTTAGAGTTGAGATTAAAACAAAATTATGTCCCTTGAAGATTGTATTAAACATTAAAGTCTTATAGGGGATGCCTTGGGCGTTCTGCACGTCATCTGTTCCTAGGTTACATTCGTTGTCATTTCTGACATTACTTAAATTTATTAAGTTTTACACAAATTTTTGTCTTGTGTTACTTGTTTCCTTTTGTGATAATAATTTGTTGCTCAAAATGGCTGGAAAATTCTGGGTTAATAAACAGGTTGATATGCTTATGGTATTAGGGTTTTTAGAGGGTAATTGCGGCAGGAGTGTAGAGGTACATCGGAAAGATTTCCTAATCGGAATATACCACATCGTCAAACGTTTGCCAATGTTGAACGTAAAGCTCGGGAAACGGGTTCCTCTTTCGTAAAAAATGCTAGAGGACGCGTTCATGCAGTGAACGTACAAACTGAAGAGCGTTTTCTAGACGGCATTGAAAGTAAGCCGCAAACCAGCACCAGACGACTATCCAGGCAGTTTCACATACCACAGCCGACGGTCCATAGGATTATCCGACGTAATCTGCTGCATCCCTACCACCTTCAAAAAGTGCAAGACCTGCTACCGCAGGATTTAAAGGCAAGACAGTTTTTTTTACATTTCATCTTACATCAGAACATTGATTTTTCCAAGACCATTCTTTTTGCGGATGAAGCTTGCTTTGCAAGGAGAGGGATTACGAATGTGCACAATTGCCACGAATATTCGGATGTAAATCCACATGCTACAGTAACCCACCATTTCCAAAGAGAATTTAAAATAAATGTGTGAGCAGGTATTGCTGGAGGAAATTTGGCTGGGCCGGTTATTTTACCAAATTGCTTAAACAGCGCAACATATTTGATTTTCTTCCAAAATGTTACTCCTGAGCTACAGAAGGAGCGCAGTAAAATGTGGTTTATGCATGATGGGGCGCCACACATTTCACTACAAATGTTCGTGGATTTTTTAACCATCAGTTTCCAAATCGATGGATAGGTCGTGGAATTAATTGCCCTCCACATTGGCCAGCACGATCACCAGACTAAAATAAATGTGACTTTTTTCTCTGGGGGGCTTTAAAAGAACTTGTGTATTTAACATCAGTTCAAACTGCAGAAGATTTGTGGAGTCGCATCAATAATAAGTTGACCATTATTAAAAGTGACATCCATTTACTTAACAGAATCGACTTTAATTTTCGACGAAGGGTGCAATTATGTGTGAGAGAAGATAGAAGTCATTTTGAACAACATTTTTAGTGTTTTTTATGGTTTTATTGTTTTTTTTTTGATTTATTAGTTTTTAATACCGTTTGTTAAATTTCAGATATGTTAATGTTTAAGAAAGTCTTCAAAGGACATAATTTTATTTTGCTTTTGACACTAAGAATCTTAATTTTCTCAAAAACGGATGGTTTGCCGAAAAATTGACAGGACGATGAAAACATAGAAAATTTAATTTGATATAAAATTAATGGACCTTAACTTTTAATTAGGTTAGGGTTTAAAAATCAAATGATTAAAAGTGTGACCCACCTGTGTTTCAGTTTATCTCTACTTGAAATTTATAACGATATTGATAACAGAAAATCATCTACCAAATTTGGTTGTTCTGTGTTAGGACACTGCTGCAATACAGTTGTTTCTTGTAATTATTAAAGAATCTTCGAGGTCAATGTCTCACCAACCATTGGCGTCAGAGAAGAATTTTATAGAAAAAATCGATATGATTTGAACTCCTCTACACCCACACATTCTGTGTCCATTGCTTTGTGAATCACCTTATATATATATATATATATATATATATATATATATATATATATATATATATATATATATATATATATATATATATATATAGCTTTATATAGACATATAAATAATATATATATATATATATATATATATATATATATATATATATATATATAGCTTTATATAGACATATATATATATATATATATATATATATATATATATATATATATATATATATATATATATATATATATATATATATATATATATATATATATAGCTTTATATAGACATATAAATAAAAATATAAACTGACCCCGGATATAGGTTTTAGGGGTCCTAGTTCGAGCTCAATTGAAAAAAAAAGGCAAAATTAAAAAGTCGGGATCTCCCTATTAGTGAAATTTTTAAAGAAAATTCACCAAAACTTGGCAATGGGCAAGTAGTACATAGTTAAGCCAACGATTTAATAATCTTTGGTTGGTTCTACACTCTCTGTATGGTTAACACTTTGTGCCTGTCAAGACTGTGATGAGAGCTTAGTTTCTAGTAAGTACAGACAGATATCACTACTTGTGTTTCATCACCTGATTATTTTGAAGATTAAGTATTGCATCAGTGAATGTGTTTTGGATGCGTGCTGATGATCGTAAGAATGGCACACTGATGAGCTGTATGAAGAGCAAAACTGGTATGTATTTCTTTTGAATTCCCTTTCATTTGCAAGAGACAAATAATATTATACAGTCTGTATGATTAGAACTTAGTGTCTATAATGACTATGGTAAGAACCTAGTTCCTAGTACATACAAAGATATTTCACTACTTGTGATTCATTATGCTGATTATTTAAAAAATTACTTTCCTGGAGAGAGATCTTGTTATGTTAACAATATTTTTTTAATGTTTGATATTGGGATGTAAAAATAGTCATTTAATAAGCACATCAACATGAGTTTTGTAAATGAGAACTACTAAGGGAACAATCTAGGATGTTGTTCGGGCATTTTTTTATAGCACATGTGTGCCTATATTTGATTTTCGCGTCAAGAGCGAAGAAGCGGTGACTAGAAAAGCAGACTCTAATATCTATCTCTGTATACGTAAGACGTGTTAATGTAGTATTTAGATTGTTATAATAAAGTATTAAATTTATACCGGTTTATTGCTCATTACATTATCACGCCAGTAAAAAAAAAACAGTAAACAATTCTTAAACAGATGTAGACTTATAAATTTGATTATATGTCTGACAATTCTTGTTACCTAGAATGATTTATTTTAAAACTTTGTATAAATACTTTGTGCTTAAGATCAACAAGATTTTACAACTGACGTCCCCACTAAAAAGAAGTAGCTAACAGAATATGTTTTGTATGCAAATGTACACAACGAAGCAAGCCATGAAGAGAATACTCTTTGAAGTGGCTACGCGTCTTGCAAAATGGATTAGGGTAGCAGAGTTATTTCAGATGAATGATAGTCAACAAATGCACAAAGTCAATTCTGAAAGGTACAAAGAGATGTTTTCAAATATACAAAATGACACAGAACGAGAAGTAAGAGACCGAATGCAAGGAATCTCATGTTTCAAGATTGAGGGCACCAACTGATTTCAATATGAAACACTGTGCATAAAGTATTAGCATATGATTTATGTTTTGTACATTATCCCCCACGTGCAACAAATAAAATTAGCATAGACATACCGATATCGTTTCTTATATTTCTATTTAGATTAGGTTATTTTAGAAAGCCCCGAACTTACTTTAGTGATAAAATACGTGCGCTGATTACCATGCTTGTTTAGTATTCTAACCTGACTAACAGATTGGTAAAAATAAATTTCCTTAAATAATAATCACTCTGCTTCGAAGGCCAACAAAATATATAAGTCGAGGGCCTATTTAATAATATCCCCTCTTGAGCAATCCAACATTCAACTAACATGGCGCAAGTTTATTAAGTTCAGCACACAATTAACTATATCAGGATAGTAGGGAATTAGCTAAGCAACCAGTTTCCCCAGAGGTGGATTGGAAGAACTATCTCTTTAATTAATAGCCCTTCGAGGTCTCCCAATCTCAGACCTTTAAACTATTTTTTATGAGTATTGTTGACAAATGAGGTTTCAAAACATCCTAAAAAAATCTCATATCTAGAATCCGGATGAGGCAAACTTGAAACTATATTTCCCATTTAACCCTCCAAAACTTTATGAAGAACAACATAAAGTAAATCAATGTAGGTTGGTTTCAATATATTTATGTTTGTGAATAGACAATAAATGATTTCAATATATATATATATATATATATATATATATATATATATATATATATATATATATATATATATATATATATATATATATATATATATATATATATATATATTGTAAGTAGACAATAAATGATTTCTGTTGATACAAATATTTAATAGACTTGTTTTTGCAAATCTTTCGGGTAGTGAAGCCTACCAATAGACTAAGCTAATAACTTTTAAAAATTCATATGTCCTTTAGAGAGAGCTTTATCCCCTTTGCCAGAACCCTTTTTCTTGCAAATAATAAAAAATATATTATTTAACAATCTTAGGTAAAGTCTGTGGCTAATGGAACCTGCTTTCCGAAGCCAACCCACCGCTCTCTCTCTCTCTCACACATATACATAATATTAGACTTGCATATTTACTTAAATATTTTGCCACCTCTTACATACATTGCGCAAAGCGTTTTTTGTTGAAACATCTATTTATAATATTTGTTCTAAAAGATATTTTGAATATTTCTTAATCAAATAGTTATCAGTATCAAGAGCGCGCTAACTTTTTCGCTCTGCGTTTTAGTTTAAAAAAATATATATAGCTAAAACTGATTAACTACATTTATTGGTGTTCAAAACCTAACATATCTTTCTAGAAAGAAGAATTTGGCTCTCTTTGTTATAAAGGCGCTGATGACACTAAGTAAAAAATAATGATTTACGTTTGAAAAACTTGCTCTCGTTTGTAGGATTAATTAATGTATATAAATATTGTAGCTTTCTCACGTTACCAATACATTTTTTGGACACGACAACTTTGTTTCCATTTAGTTTTTTTAAATTTATAACTTCTAACATTTTAACTGATAAAGTTTTATTAACAAATGTTTTTATGAAAATCTGCAACTACAACGCACTTCGCGGGCTCACGTCGTTGAAACTGTGATTTTAAAACTTTTAGAAAGCACTATTACATTTTAATAAAGTATTTATGTGCGTATCTTGTTTTTTTAACGTTGATTAAAGTGGGGAACTTTCTCACCTAAAAATATCGAGTAAGGATAAGGTTTTTTGTGTAGAAAAATATCGGTGGAAATATTCTTGCCTTGTGCATTAAGGTAAGTTTGCTCACTAATTAACATTAAAGTCAAAGTATAAAATTAAAAAAAAACAAAGGTTCATTTTTCTGGAACTTTTCCTTGCTGGAGTACTTTTGGAAAAGTGTGGGGCGTGTTTGGGACAATTTAACGATAATAAAAAAAGTTCGGGACACAGCAAGTGCGTGATGGTAGCGAATTAAAAAAAATATTTTTAATGGCAAATGTCTTTCTTTGATGAAAGCAGGCATCAAACTTGGTTGCCTATATAGTAGAAACAATGTACCATATTTTATCGAAATAACTTTATTGTTTGAAAATATAAACATTTTTTAAAAGTCTGGATGCGGCAAGTGTGTTATGGAATTGAATTTCCATAAAAATGTTTTTAATAGCAAAGGCGAGCAGGCATCGGTATAGCCTATGTAGTAGAAACAAAGAACTATATTTTATCAAAATTAACTGCAGATTATCTCCTGAACGTTTTCAAAAAAATTGTTTTGAGAAACATTACTAGGACCCTACCTGGATGCACAAACCACAAGAAAAATTTCTTGTTCACACCCCCAAGGAAGTTACGGGACTGGGAGTGAATAGTGGTGCTATGCGGGGTAGATAGTAAAAATTCTGGACGCAGCAAGTGCGTTATGGTAGTGAATTTTCATAAAAATGTTTTTAATAACAAATATGTGTTTTTTTTTAAGAAAGCAGGCATCAAATTTCGTTACCAGTATAACCTATATAGTAAAAACAATGTGCCTTGTTTCATCAAGATAACTTTATTGTGTGAAAATGTACAAAAATTTCCAAAAGTAAACTTAATGTGTTCCCGAAAACACACGTTTCTTGGTCAACCTTATAGGTTAATAGCAAATTGAGCTGTTCAAATATGAAAAATTTGATTAAAATTCGCTACCATAACGCACTTGTTGCGTCCAGAATTTCTTTTCTTACAAACATGCATTATATTTCGATGGAAAATGCAAAAATGCAATAACATAAGGCGTGTTTGATTAAAAAAAAAATGGAAATTTGTATCACCAACGACTTATGGGCCATCCTGTGATTGTAGAAATATTATTTTAAGATGTAGCTCAAGACACCCTATAATTAATATATACAAAAATTTTTCATATCTTATATAATAACGGATATATTGAGCTTTATTGATTTTTTACGAAAATTCGACAAAAATTATATACCATTAAACGATAAACTCTATAGCTAAGGCTACTGCCAAGCATCGGAGACATGGTCTATTTGAAATGAATTTTCTGGGAATATTTTAGTAAAATGAAGGACAATGACGATTGAAACTAAGACTTTAGGGTTTGTAAAACATCCTTCTTGAGACATCTTATTTCTATAGCCCGTATTAGATTCAAGTTCTATGCCTAAATGTTGCCAATTTTGACATTTTAAATCGCCACTTTGACGTTTTGAGGAAAACCCCAATTCATTTTTCAATAAATGGCTATACCTTTTTGTCTTTTGACCTATATAGCTAAATTTTGGTAGGTGACTTACCTATAAGGATGTAAACCTGCGTGCCAAATTTGGTTGCCCTTACTTTGTTAATTCCGTAGATATAAATTTTTTTTGAAAGAAAACACAAAATTTTCCGAGAAAACCTAGGCAGATTTTCCTGGCTAACGAACTCATCCAAGCCATTTGCAAAAGGAATTTTTTCACCAAATTTAATCAAAATCGGCCCATTATTGAAACTGACCCCGGATATGTGTTCTGGGGGGCCTAATTAGCGCTCATTTGAAGAAATTTTTTCAAAATTCAAAAGTCGGGATCTCCTCATTAGTGAATTTTTTTTAAGAAAATTCACTAAAAAGAAAACATGAGCATAAAATGCAAAGAAAACCGCTTGAAGGCTGTTTATTGGAAGCCATATCCCCATTAAACCCTGACTACCCCGCACACCACCCCTATTTGCCCCAGATCACGTAACTTCCTTGGGGGGTATGAACTAGAAGTTTTTCTTCTGGTTTATGCAACAAAGGTGGTTGTATGCACACGAGGGGGGAATGCCTACGACGAAGCACCTCCGCTCGACTTGTGGCAGGGGGGATGTCTGCTTCGTCGTGGGGATTTTCCTTCCCCCTCTCGTGCATACAACCACCCTCGCTGCATAAACCACAAGAAAACTGTCTTGTTCCTACCCACCGAGGAAGTTACGACACCTGGGGGGATAGGGGTGCGGTGCGGTGTAGGCGGGGTTTAAGGGGATATGTGAAAAAAATAGCTTTCAAGCCCGTTTTATTAGAATTTTCTGCTCATATTTGCTTTTTACTACGTACCCCGCCCAGCACCCCTACTCACTCCTGGTCCCGTAACTTCCTTGGGAGTGTGAACAAGAAATTTTCCTGGGGATTTGTGGATCCAGGGTGGGCCCTAAGCAGGTTTCTGAAAACAGTTTTTTGAAAAGCGTGCGGGAACTAAACTGCAAATTTACCGAAAATTCGCTACCAAAACGCACTTACTGCGTCCAGATATTTTTCTTACAAACGCATCATATTTCGATAAAAAATCCAAAAATGAATTAACGAATTTGTTCTACGAAAATTAGCTAAAAAAATTATACATCCCTACTTACTCCTGGTCCCGTAACTTCCTTGGCGGTGTGAACAAGAAATTTTTCTTTGGGTTTGTGGATCCAGGGTGGGCCCTAGGCAGGTTTCTGGAAACAGTTTTTTGAAGAGCGTTCGGGAGCTAAACTGCAAATTTACCGAAAATTCGCTACCAAAACGCACTTACTGCGCCCAGAATATTTTCTTACAAACGCATATCGCCCGCATCATATTTCGATAAAAAATCCAAAAACGCATTAACGAATTTGTTCTAAGAAAATTTGTTTAAAAAATATATATAGACCGTAAAACCATAAACTTCAGTAAACCTACAGCGAAAGCATCAACTTAACTAAACCGACAGCCAAAGCATCACATAAAGGGTCTATTTGAAATAAATTTTCTGTAAACATTTTAGTAAAATGAATGGCGATGACGGTTGAATCTGAAACTTAAGGGTTTGCAGAACACTTTTCTTATGAATGGCAATGACGGTTGAACCTGAAACTTAAGGGTTTGCAGAACACTCTTCTTGCAACATTTTCTTTTCAAAATTCGTAGTTGTTTCACGTTCTTTGCCTAAACATAGCCAATTTTGACGTTCAAAATTGCGAGTTTGACGTTTTGAGGAAAACTCCAAACTTTATTTCTTTAACTGCCCATAACTTCTTTGCCTTTAAAGCTAGATACATAAATTTTGGTGCAGAGTTCACTAATACAAACACGTGTACCAAATTTGGTTGTACTTTGTTATTTCCGGAGATATGAATTTTTTTAGAAAGAAAACACAAAATTTTTCGGGAAAACCTGGTCAGATTTTCCTGGCTAACGAACTTATCCAAGCCACTTGCACAAGGAGGGTACTCAACAAATGTAATCAAGATTGGTCCATTATTTTTTAAGTTATCGGTCGGATATATATATATATATATATATATATATATATATATATATATATATATATATATATATATATATATATATATATATATATATATAGATCTCTTCATTAGCGAATAAAAAAAAATTCGCTAATATAAAAATTAGGCTTCTTTGCTAAAATACGAAATGTGAATGAACAAAACACAAGATTGACATAGTTTATTAAAAGATGGGCTTTCGCAATATAAAAGAAACAAAAGAAAAGTGTGGAATACTAGTAAAGCCTAACTAATTGTACATAAAATATTGCTAAATTTTAAATTTAATAAATATTTAAAGCCAATATTAAAACCCTTGACGCGTTATTTTTTAATAAAACCTTATTTATTTGCTGGCGCTGTTAAAAACTATGAACTTAAAGATGACAGAAAACAGCATTACATTTAACCAACTATATATATATATATATATATATATATATATATATATATATATATATATATATATATATATATATATATATATATATATATATATATATATATATATATGCGTACTTTGTTTATTTAGCGCAGGATAAAGTAGACTACCTTCTCACACCAAAGCCACAAACTCAATATACTCTGTCAGGATTGGGTTTTCGGTGTGGAAAAATATTGGCGAAAATTCTCCTACGTTTTGTATGCTCCCAAAGTTAGTTTGCTCACTAGTTAACGTTAAACTCAAATTAAATAATTAAAATAAATACTGATGTATTTGCCACTTCCCCACGGTTATGTGCTTTCAAAAAAAGCGTGCGGCTCTTCTGAGCACCATATAGATAATAAGTGACGATTGGCACCTGTGATGAGCACTGATAATAAGTACAATTTGGGGAACCCAATTCATCACAATACAGTTTTTAGATTTGACGATCGTTTCGCGAACAAAGTTAGGGTCATCAGAGGGATGATAAATAAAAATGTTTATTTATCACTCTGGTGGCGCTAACTTTGTTAACGAAATGATTGTCAGGTTTAAAAACTCTATTGTGATGGATTGTTTTTTCCAAATTGTACTTACTTTTAAGATAATAGAAAATATGAAAATTTAGACAATTTTTTTGTCACCAATACAAAACATAGATGAACTAGCACCAAGGTTAACATAGGTTATTGAAAATTAGGAGGAATAAGCAAAACACACACCAAATTTTATCAGAATTACTTTGTTATTGCCGTTACTTTGCAAAAAGAATTAAATTCAACACTTTGAAAATGCGGTCCATTATCTGATACTATTATATCGGGCAAACCAAATCGTGAAAAAATATTGCGTTATTTAGATATAGTACATTCTGCTGTAATTAATTCATTTCTATCACCTCTAGCTATTTGATATATGAATCTATGACTAGCAAATATTTCTTTTCAAAAATATGTCCTAAAAAATCTACATGCACTCGTGACCACGGTTTTGAAGTTGAAGGCCAAGGATGTAAATGTAAGGATTAGGTATAACTATGTTACATATATTACAATTTGTACACACGTGTTCAATATCGCGGTCCATGTTTGGTCAATTAACATAAGGTCCTGCAAAAGCCTTACATTTGTATACCCCTAAGTGACTTAAATACAATTCTTTAGTGACTAATTGACTAGTGTTTCAGGAATTATAAGTTTGTAACCTCAAAAATACAGCCGTATTCTACATGTAATTCATCACCTTTTGAAAAATATGCTTTTATAATTTCATTTACTTGATCCATACTATTTGGCCAACCGTCGGACAATATTTATTTAATTTATTTAACGTAAAATCTTTTTTTGTGTCCGCTTGATTTTTTTTAAATAGATTGGTAA
This sequence comes from Tillus elongatus, assembly GCA_964006375.1. Classification (NCBI taxonomy): domain Eukaryota; kingdom Metazoa; phylum Arthropoda; class Insecta; order Coleoptera; family Cleridae; genus Tillus; species Tillus elongatus. The sequence goes on along the minus strand of OZ023263.1, from coordinate 111,528,280 downwards.
ATTTTCTTGTAAATAAAACAGGTAACTGTAATCTTGACTCTAAACACTTTTGTTATTTTCGTTTACCGGCAATCATGACAATGTATCGGCATTACCATCTTGTGCAGATTTAATATATTTAATGTTATACTGATAAGCGGACAAAACGACGCTCCATCTTTGCATTCTGCTGGCTGCAAAAATGGAAATGCCTCTTTTGTTACCGAATATAAGTGGTTTATGGTCTGTGTGATTGTGCTGCCGTATATTGGTGAAACCGTTTAATTCCAAATGTTATAGCAAGGGCGTCTTTATTTAATTGTGAATACGAGATTTCGGCAGATGTTAATGTTCTTGAAGCAAAAGCTGTTGGTTTTACACCGCCTTTTGTATAGTTATGAGATATTACAGCAGCTATTTCATAATTCCTTGCATCACTAGAAATAATTAAAGGCAAGTTTGGATTATAATCCGCTAATACTTTAGACAAACAAATATCTTGTTTAATGGGTTCAAAAGAATTTTGTTTCTCATGTGTCTATTTAAAAGAAGCTTTTACTTTAACAATTTATAAAGTGGGGATAAAACAGAGGATGTTTGATTTAAAACTTTGGAATAAAAATTTACATGTCCTAAAAATGCTTTCAGTTCTGTACCATTGCTGAGAATTTTGGATTTTCGAATAGCCTCCACTTTTTGTGGTGACGTTTTTATACCCTCTCTATTTATAACATAACCTATTTAATTAATTTCGTTTTTAGAAAATGTACATTTAGATAATTGGATTTTTAATCCAATTTTATTTAGTCTGATGAAAACATTATGCAAAAATTTCACATGGTTTTTTTATTTTTTGAAGACAACAATACGAGTATTTCGTCCAAAAAAAGAGAAACGCCTTCCATAACTGCAAAAATATTTTGGATAATTCATTGAAAAATACCCGGACTCGAAGAAATTCCATAAGGTAATCGGTCACACCTAAATAAACCTTTGTAAGTATTTATAGTAAACAGTTCTCTGGAATCATCGTCCAATTCAATTTGTGCATATGTTTGTGATAAATTATTTTTGTAAAATATTGCACATTTCGAACATTATATAACAAATCTTCTATTTTTGGTAAGCGATATTTATCTTTATTTAATTTGCGATTTTAAGTAGCTTTGAAATCGCCACAATTTTTGATTTCGCCATTTTTTACATACGGGGACAATTGGCGTCGCCCAATTACTTTAATTTATTGGACTTAATATACCTGGATTTACTAATTTATCTAGTTCGACTTCAACCTTATTTTTAAGAGGAAAAGATAACGTCCTAGCATGGCAGAATACTGGGGTAGAATTAGATTTCAGGTATAAAGTTGCTTTACCAATAGTACAAGTGCCTAATATATTTTCGAAAACTTTTGGATATACTTTTAGTAGTTGGTTAACAGTATGTTCAGCGAATGGATTTCATTCCACCCATGAGATATAATTTATTTTTGATATTGAATCAAGAGAAATATTTAAATCATTGATCCGGTTACGCCCGATCAAAGGTGCCCTTTTGTAATAAATAATTTCAAATTATTTTTCACTGTTTATTTATCACTTACAGTAACGCAAATATGGCCTAACATTTAAATGCGTTGACCCACGTACGATTTCAAAGCTAAATTGGAGCGATTTCCATTAAAATATCTGCTTGATTAACTTTAATTGACACAGTCATAGCTTTTTCATTGATATATTTTATGTTAAAAAAACTCAAATTAAAATTATCATCAACTTCGGTTGTTTCTTCCATAACTGAATCTGAAATATTAAAATTATTTCGATAATGTTTGCTACCATTACTATTTACATATTTACATACAGAACTTACATGGCCCAATTGGTTACATTTATACCAAATAGCTATTTTAAAGTAACAATTACGTTCCTCATAATTATTTTTACCACAATGACCGCACGCCTTTTGTCTGTTGATAATTGAGCTAGCCCTTCTTGTCACATTGACACTTTGATGCGTTGGCTTCGATTTCTGAAACTGCCCTAAATTTAATTTCTGCAAATTTTTACCGTCAATTAATTCGCTGTTGATTTCGGCATACTCCAAGTTGGTCGCTATATCATAGGCCGTAGAGTGAGTCAAATTCTTCTCGATAAGTAACCATTGTCGAATAGCATCGTTTTTCAAACCATATACCATTTGGTCTTTGAGGTTTTTCTCTAAGGTGGTCCCAAAGTTGCAATTTTTGGCCAGTTTCTTCAGTGTGGCTACAAACTTGCTATTGACTCTGCTTCTCGCTTATGCTGCCGAAACTTATATCTTTCAGCCATCTCGGGTGATCTTAGGTCCAAGTGGTTCTTCATTGGGTCACTCAATTGGCTGAAAGTTTTTTCCTCCGGTTTGGCCGGGGTATACAAGTCCGTGATTCAGTCAAAAGCTTCTATACCTATCACTGACAGCAGAATAGCTGTTCCTTTTTTTGGTTTCACGTCGTTGGCTTTGAAATAGTTTTGTACCCGTGCCATGTACGTGCACCATTCATCTTAATTGAACTTAAAGTCACTAATTTTACTAATTGTAAACTTGGTTAAATTTAATTCTGTAATATTTAAACTTTATCCTCGTCGCCACTGTAACGTTTCTCCTAAGTGTAGCAATATAATTTACTCTATAAATAATACTTATTTTCAGGCAGCAGTTAAAAGACCGAAGTATTGACCTGAACTGATTTATTCTTAATAAAATAAAGACAATAAAAGATAACATACTATATCACAGTTTACACCTTGATTTCTAGAAATAAATAAAATTGCGTATGATGTGCTTCTTCTGGGGACAGCCAATTTGTGGACACATACGTCTTGGAGGATTTGATGACTTAAAAAATTAAATCAGAGTTACCGTAAGAAAACTTTACAAAAAAAAGATTTGGGTGAAAGCCCGATCCGTCCAGTCCTTATAAAAAGTTTCAAGCTTTGAAGAATAATCTAGCGATCAGGTTTAGATTTCTTTCTTTATTTTCTTGCATTTGCTCAGCTGTAACGAAACCGATGCGATGACACAAAAAGTCAATTATTCCACAAATCATATAAATCTCGGTTTAAAAATTATTTTTTTAACATGAAATTGTTGGAAACTAACATACTGATAATTCACTGATGAGCTCAATTATAATTATATTATGAAGAAAGTTAAAAATCGACGAAAACTTCTGGCTTAAGATTAATATAATCAGATAGATTTAAATAATCCTATATGTATAATAGGATTATGAGCTTAAATCAGTCATGACAAAGTAATTTCATAATGAGGGGATAGAATAGATTTGTACAGCAGCGGAGCAAATTGGGCCTGACTTTTTCCAACCTACACGTATTTGAAGAGCCCCTGTTAAAAAAGTGTATAGTCATTAGAGTACTTAATTGACGTTACACACGTTGATGCCATATTGTGTTAATATTGTTAGATTTATTAGCGATGCACATACGGACTTTTACTTTAGTACCAAAGTCCAAATTATTATTACTTTAAATAAAACTTAGCATAAAGTATATTTTATAAATCGCTAAGACCACATTATTTATGAGCTGATATTGATTTTATAAATAAAAGAGAAAACTGCTATAATACATTATTTACAGGTGCAAAATTTAATTTCACTAACTTTGTCAATTATTCTCAGTATATACATATTAGTGAGTATGCTCTCGAATTTTGAATTTTACCAAAATCGTTTATACTAACTTTTTATTTAGAAAGACAATTGACTACACTTGACGACCACGTTCTTTTAATTAACTTTTACAAAAAAGTATTGGTATAAAACCTCAGGCCACCGCCCATTCAACATTTGAATAGCTCCGACAAATTACATGGCAAATATTGCAGGTTCTTTTTCTAATATATATATATATATATATATATATATATATATATATATATATATATATATTTATATATATATATATATATATATATATATATATATATATATATATATATATATATATATATATATATATATATATATAATACAAACAGACCAAATAGCTCGGTCCGCAAGGTGAGTAACCCCTCGAATCGGGGTTCGAGTCCCGTCACCCATCACTCATCAGAAGCCGGCCTTTCCACATTCGAGTGAAAAAGACCGACTGTCTGGATAGGGTGCTCCAACCCGCGACCTCCTCGTCCGACTCGAGAGGTTACTCACCTCGTGGACCAAGCTATTAGGCCTGTTTATATATATATATATATATATATATATATATATATATATATATATATATATATATATATATATATATATATATATATATATATATATATATATATATATATATATTTACGTCAATGCTTTTACATGAGATAAATAGACAACAATAGGCTATTATGCAACATTGTAACCAACCAAGAACGCAGACATAAGGATAAGCATAATTATCAGAGGGCACCTTAAAGTAAGCATAATAGCGGACACCTTGGAAAAGACGCAGTGAAGTGAAACTAAACCGTGAGAAACTGAGTCAGAAGGACTCCAGATCACGTTTACAAGACAATAGACCCACTCCCGAGTGGATATGTTATAAATAGACAGTTTCTCAAGTTTTACTCTGCACATTGCGTGTTATATTCTTGTATCACAGTTACGTTGATATTTAATTATTTTATTCTTTTGTATTTTATGTCCTATAATCAATCAACAAATTTGTTTAAAAAATTAATAAGTTTTAACCGTAAAGTTAAGTGTCGCAGTCGGTAGGATCGGTTAGAAAATCGAACAGAGATCACTTTTTACGTGTATCGATACCTAATATAAAATCTTCAAAAGTCTGTGACCAATGAACTGAAGCTTCCAAACACGCACATACACACCTACACACACACACACTCGATACCTAATAGCCGAAATCGAGGCAAGCAGACCAAACCAGAAGTCTAATCAGTATCCAAATGGCCAAATGATAGTAGAAGCAGCAATACTTGTGTATAAGTTGTTTGCTACTTCCTTTTTTTTCCCACATTTTTATATTTTTATTGATATATGTTGTATGTTTGATTTCGAAGACGAGTAAAAAGTTCATTAAATTTAGAATATAGGCTAAAACAAATAAGTAGTAGTGAGATTAGTAATTCGGAAATACCTATCGGTGCAAATGATCCAAAAGAAAATAAAATGGCAGATCACTTCGAAGATTTTTTCTTAAAAGCTACTCCGGAATTCGACGGACAACCTGCTAATGTGGGAAATTTCTTGAAATGTTGCGACCTGGTTATGAACCAATTTTACGTGGAAAATGAAAATTTAAATCTTAATCACTTTTAAATCTTATCCAAACAAAATGAACGGGGCAAGTTCGCTTAATAATAAACATAAGATAATTAACTCGTGGAAGTATTGTGAAAAATTTCGCCGATCAGCGCGATGATACCAGTCTACTCACCGAAATGCTGAGATTAAAACAAGGTAACGGCGAGGACGCACTTGCGTTTTCAAATAGACGCAGACACATAGAACAGCTGCCATTTCGAATTTAATAGTGCACGAGAACAATGACGCGATACGAGTGTTAAAAATGAATATGTACCAAAGACATACGTTAAAGCAAGGAATCCTCTAGGTATTGTACTTCGGTCTACAAATCCGCAAAGCGTAGAACAAGCACTAACATTTGTATTTTCGAAGGAAAATTTCGATTATCGGGCAAAACTATACAACAATCAAATTTTAACGGAAATAAACCTGCAACTCACAATTTAATAACGTACAGCTTCAAAAACCATTTTAGTCAAATTACAGACCATTTCAGCAACAAAACAATGCTCCAAACAATCACAATAAATTCCACAGTAGGCCAAACTTTTCACAACAATATGGCCAATATAAGCAGACACCTCACCAACATTTTTCAAGTCAATTAAGAAGACCTAATTACAATCCTAATAAACAATCCAATCGGTTCAGAAGACAAAATTGCACCGCAAATAATAATTAGAACAGACAATATCCAGAACCAATTGAACTGGGAAGCAACAATACGAGACTGACTCATTAACCCCAAAGAAATAGCCCACAGCTACATAACACGGAATTTGACGAAGACGAAGTAAATAATTATGAATATAAATTAAATAATGAAAAGTCGCCAGCAGTATTATATGGATAACATAACTAAAGTTTTCTGCGGCCTGAACATCCAATCAAAAAACGTAATCGATGTAAATAGCTTTAATATATTATATACATTATCGTATGTAGAATTAAGTGAAATGAACGGCAAATTATTAATAGACTCAGGCTCTTCAAAGAACCTGTTAAAGTAAGTGAAGATTGGAACCTGTGATGAGCACTGATAAGTACACTTGGATAACCCAAATCACCACATTTTAAAAAAGACCTGACGATCGTTTCACTTACAAAATTAGTGACGCTAACTTTGTTAGTGAAATGATCGTCAGGTCTTTTTTAAAATGTGTTGTGGTGATTTGGGTTCCCCTAGTCTACTTAACCTGTTAAACCTCATAGTAGCATATTATAAGTTTTCTAATAATATTTATGAAGAATAACAAACAATTATTTTTCTCACGTCAGAAAACTTGACCTAGTTAACCATATGCTGAACGCACATATCACATTCTACAGGAATGATTCAGAGAAAGGGTACATAAATAAAAATTGCAATTATAACGCTGACCAGCGGATGTATGCAGCCGACCCAGCTATGCATAACTATAATAAGAGATCGAGTTGCACACTCGCTAAGAGACAACCGATTATTCAACAAAATAAAACTTCCAATGAACTACGGAACAATATAATAAATATTAATAATACGAGGATCAGTGAAAAAGCAGTTGTAAGTCAAATCAATATAGTTAATCAAATAAATACAGACTATTTAAATGGTGAGGAAAACTTAACTCTTTTAGCGGAATACGAACATGTGTTTTTGAATGAAAACGAACCTCTAACACATACAAATGTAATGAAACATGCGGACAACATATGACATACCAGTACACCCAAAATTACATAGGTAGCCATACGTACACAAACCAGAGGTAGATAGACAAATCAATGGCATGTTAAGGCAAAAAATAATTAGGAAAAATCACAGCCCATATAGCTCACCTATCTGGGTTATATGGAAAAAACTTGATAAATCAAATAAGCAAAAATGAAGGACTGTGGTAGACTACAGGAAGCTAAAGGAAAAAAAAACAATACCAGATAGACACCCATGTCCCAAAAGAGATAAGATATTAGAGAAAATAGGACGAGCACAATATTTCTCGACAATCGATTTAATATTAGAGTATCACCAAATCGAAATGGACCCACGAGACAGAAAAAACAGCGCTTACCACAAATACAAGCCACTGGGAATATCAGAGGATGCCATTGGCTTATCTTGAGTTCCATCGACATTTTCCAGACTAATGCAGAGCGTTTTGCATGGCCTAATAGCGAAACATGCTTAGTATACATGGATGACGTCATTGTATTCTCGACATCATTACAGGAACACATCGAAAAATTGATTAGACTGATAATATACAGGTGTTAAATTTGAAAACTGAGTTATTGCCGCTTAAAGTCTAAAAATTTGGTACTTCCTTCTAAAATACCTAGTATAAAATTTTAAATTTTTTTCTACCAGCACTCGTTAGATAAAGGTTTGATAATTTCTTAGACATATTTTTAACCACACTCAGGGTCATAGGTGTTAAATTGTAAATATTCAATTGCTTCAGACAAAATATCTGCAAAACAGTCCAAACCTCAAAAACTACAATTAAGCCTGTAAGCCATAATAGACTTTAAGCTCGCAGTAGGGGACCGTAATGGCCCACTCACAATATAACCTATAAACCTATAAGGCCTTATACAAAATAAATCTAGAATTTAGCGTGAAATCCAAAAGCGCATTTATATAAGAAGGTTCTACTTAAAATAGCAAAGTTAATTGCGACTTCCTGTATAACGGGGAGTGTTAATATTTTAAATGTGTAGACCACACAAAGACACAACCGGTTGGGCGTATCTACTGACACAACAATAGTCCTTGAATTATGTCACATCATCCGGTACTGAGGCATCTTATATTGCATTATCCGATATTTCATCATCCGGTATTGGATCATAATCCGGTATTGCATCATCGGGATTACATCATTTTTAGTGTATAGTTTAGGTATATAAATAGAATAATTTTTAGTTTAGCGACAGCTACTGATGAAAAGAACTTCGTTGTCGAAATGCGTATCTAGTATATACCTCTCCGGCTAGCACATCTCGTGCGAGTGTAAAGCTCTGGACCGCAAAAGACAACTGATCTACGGACAGCATAGACTGGAGACAGAGCAATATAAAACTTGACCCTACAAATTGATGTGCAGACTAGGTCAAGGCACAGTGATTGCGGAATAGGTGGAGTAGGAAAGACAAATGTCATACACAATAAGCCAAAGGCTGTGGTGATATGCCTCTAAGAAATTTTTACCCTTGGTATCTGCCCACGAGCTACCAAATGCAAAATTATGAGCATTACCGTCCCCCCGTACTATAAATGGTGACTTTAGTTTATTGAAAAATGGCTTACACCAAAGGACTTATATATTTTCTGTAAGTCTTACATATATGGAATAGATACTCAATAATTTACCACACTATGGAACTTCTCCCGATACACACATTAAACAATATATTTCGTCGGAAGTTAGTGATATATGAAACAAACTATTTTTTGAGGGTATTGCAACACCCCTAGCCGTCGCTTCTATCATTTCTGATGATATTATATCCACTAAAGTAAACACTTATGTTTTGTTTTAGCCAAGTCTCGCTAGTTAAGGTAACAGGAATATTATTATCACTCAAAAATGTTTCGAGTTGTGCCTTGTTCGATGTAAAAGATCGTGCGCATTCCATTGTAAAAAATTTCAACTATATATTTTCACGGGAACTTATATGTTAGATCTTTGTCCCTATTTGATCTAATCAATTGTTTTTTATAGAATGTTGACCCGTTTCTTCAATTGTATACCGGATGAACCTAAGGATGCGCTTATATTTTCCACCTTGTCATTCTCATTATTTTTCATCCGGTATATTTCTGTATTTGTGTTTTGTCTATTTTTAATTGGATCACTTATAGTCAGCTTTGGTATTGTCAGTATGCCTTTGTGAGTCTGGTCATATCCCGATCTATTGTATTCCTGTGTATCTGTGCATTTGCGGTTCTTTGTCGGCTCCGTATTGTACTAATGTCGATATTGAGTCATCTGTATTCTTGTATTTGTATTTGTATTTGTATTTGTATTTAGATTTTGTGTATTTATCTGTGTGTGTGTCTTGTACTAGGTAATATTTGCTCGCTTGGTTTCTGAGTTGTAGTAATAGTTATTGTTATTTATTGGCCTTATCTGAAACAAAATTTTTCCAATGCATCTTTATAGGAAATATTAATTAATTAATTAATTAATTAATTAATTAATTAATTAATTAATTAATTAATTTATTAATTAATTTATTAATTAATTAATTAATTAATTTATTAATTAATTTATTAATTAATTTATTAATTAATTTATTAATTTATTTATTTATTTATTAGAACTGCTCCATAGATCTCTACAAGATATCGGAAATAGTCAAAATACAAAAAAACAGCTTATCAATGCTAAAATTTAAAATTAAAATATTCGTCTACAGAATAAAAATAATGCTCTCTAAAAAATGATTTTAAAGCACACTTAAATTGCCTGAGGCTCCTCAATTTTTTGACGCTGTCAAGTAAATGATTATATAAGCGTATTGCAGTGTTGCGAGGTGCCCGATTAATCTGTTCGATCCTATAAGGGGGAACATACAAATCTTTAGTCTGTCTTGTTTCATACGTGGTAATATTACCGCAGGTACTAAAAATTTCAATATTTTTTCTGACATAACAAAGCGCCTCAAGCATATATAGGCACGTCACTGTTAAAATGCCATACCGTACAAATAATGGTCTACAAGATGCGGAAGACGGCAGGCCAAACATGGTGCGGACAATTCTCTTCTGCATCAACAGAACCCTCCCCAGATGCACACAGCCAATACAGCAAACCATATGCCAGGAGACAGTTAACACTACCGTAGTAGCATGTCAACAACGTCTGAGTACTCAAGGAATCCCTCAGCTGCAGCAACGCGTTATTCCTAGATGCAAGAGAGGCCACCACATGGTCAACATGGACGTCCCATGATAAGTTAGAATCCAGATGGATCCCCAAAAACTTTACAAACGTGCCCTGTCTTATTGAACCGTTATCAGATCTCATATATGGGCTCAGATTCGGATGCACACCCACCGGAGAAAAAGAAGCATTTCAGTCTTCCGCGTGTTAAGAACCAGACCATTTTGCAAACACCAGGCTGACACCTGAGGCACACACACATTAGCTGCAGCACCAAGCTTTTCAAAACTTTCCCCTGAGATTGCAGCAGTGGTGTCATCTGCGTACAAAGTTAAGTGGTATTGCTGGAGATCATAAACAATATCGTTAAGGAAAATTGTAAACAAAACAGGGCCCAATATGCTGCCCTGCGGCACGCCGCTCGACACTGCTGAAAATCCAGACATATAGTTCTTACCTACTTGTCGTATCCTGACAGCCTGAATTCTCCCAGACAGGCAGATTTTTAGCCATAAATATGCATTTCCTCTTATGCCATAATACTACAATTTTTGCAATAAAAATGAATGGTTGACCGCAACAAACGCTATCGAAATGTCGAAGAACAGCCCGGCGGATTTGGACCCATTATTTATGTAATCCAAGACTGTCAGGTAAGTTCTAAGCACGACATCCTGAGTTGACAGCTGCCCGCGAAAGCCAAATTTGCATGGAGACAGCAAATTGTATCTCTCAAAAAAAGGACCTAAGTATTAGCAGAAATGCCTTCTCAAAGATGTTACAAAAAAACCGAAAGCAGCGCAATAGCCTTATAGTTGTCCAGAAGACGTGGATCTCCCTTCTTAAAGAGAGAGACGACAATGGCCATCTTCAGGCGCTCAGGAAAACAACCGATTTCAAACGACACATTTATAAGATAAGTTAGTGGAGCCACCACAAGATGAGCAACCCCGTCATGAAGACTACAAGGTATTTCATCTATTCCTGATGAATTTTTAACTGAAGTAGTAGTAGTAGTAGCACGCTAAGCAAGTAGGCCACAATGGGCCCTTTTTGCCAACCCCAGCAACCCAGCAACCATGCTCTACTCTTCCTCGGTTCCGTAGACAAACCGCCTCGACCTCGAGATGAAGGCCGTGACGGTCTTCAGTTGGGCGGTACTTACCTGATTCCTCTGCAGAATCCTTGATCCGAACAATTCTGCTCGAAGACTCTCAAAAGCATCGCATTCACACAGGTAGTGGTAGGACGTTTCTTCATTCTCGCCGCATTCCTGGCAAATGGGATCCCTCTCTACGCCTATCAATGTGAGGTGTCTTCTAAGGGCGCAGTGGCCTGTCAGCACCCCGAGGATGCGGCGAAGCGTAGGTCGACTCCTTTCGAGTAGCCAGACAACTTTATCTCTGTTCCGTCCCTCCACGAAGTCCCTCGCCTGCCTTCAGCCAGCAACCGACATCCAGTGCCTCTCCATTCCTTCCTCAGTCCATCTGTCTAAGGCGACAGAGATTGTCTTCCTACTTATGCCTATCGCAGGCCCGGGCCACAGAACGGCCGCCGGGAACCGAGTTTTGCGAGATTATTCGCCACCTCATTCCCCGCTACGCCACAGTGTCCCGGAACCCACACCAGTTGCACCTCCTTCGTCCTGGCTAGCCCTCTGAGGGCGTCAGCGCACTCCTGAACCAGTGGTGACCTGATTCTGGCGCGCAGACTGCCCGGAGGACCGCCTGGCTATCCGAGCAGATGTACACGCATTTCTCGGGACTCATATTCACATCCTGTCTATTGGCTACAGACAGGATAGCATACGCCTCTGTTTCGAATGCCGTGGTGTATGCGCCAAGAGCATAGCTCTCGCGCACCCCCAGGCCCTTGATGTATATTCCTGCCCCGGAGGATTGTTGGTCCTCCAGCCGCGATCCGTCGGTGAAGCAGACCAGGCTTGCGGGCTGGAATGCAACCTCATTTTCCCTCCACTGATCCTTACTGGCGATCCTGAGGGTGTATGGCCTAGTCAACCTAATATCGTCCTCGGCATCCCTCACCTTTATGGCGGAAATCGGAATTTCCTTTTCCACCTCCTTGGCGACTCTTGCATGCCCTATTACTGCTCCCTCTCCGCACCAGTTACCTGAGTCCCGGATTCTAAGATGCGACGCCATAGCCTCCCTTCTGATACAGATGGAAAGCGGTGGCAGCATCAACAGGACCTCTAGCGCGGCTGAGGGTGTCGTCCTCATAGCGCCTGTGATACCCAGGAGTGCCAGCTTTTGGAGTTTGGCCAGCTTCCTGCTGGTAGTTTGGTTCACACCACACCACCAGACCAACGCCCCATAGACGATTCTCGGCCTGATGATCGCAGTGTAGATCCAATGAAGGATCCGAGGATTAAGTCCCCAGGTCCTCCCTATCACCAGACGCAGCTGCCAGAGGGTCGCTATTCCCTTCCTCACTACTCGTTCTATTTGCGACCCCCATGTTAGTTTGGGGTCAAGGATCACCCCCAGATATTTGACCTCCCGCACTAAAGCTAAAGGTTTTCCAAACATCACGGGCGCCCTGAACCCCCTACCTTTCTCTTTTTGGTAAATAGGCTCATCTCCGTCTTCGCCGGGTTTACGGAGAGTCCCTGCTCACCACACCACCTTTTGATTATGCTATAGGCAGCCTGCATACACTCACAGACGACGCCGAGGAATTTGCCGGTGACTAAGACCAGCCCATCATCTGCGTACGCCTGGGCGTAGAAGCCATTCTCAGAGAGCCGCTCCAAGAGGCCGCCCATGACTACACACCATAGATGAGGCGAAAGGCAGCTGCCCTGAGGACAGCCGCCCGTCACCCCAACGTCCAGACCTCGGCCCCTCAAGGTCAGCGACACTCTCCTGTCCTCCAGCATGCTCGCCACCCAGCTTATTAGGGACCTCGGCGTTCCCCTCTCCTGTAGGGCGTTACAGACCGTATCCGTCCTTGCCTTATCAAAGGCCCCCTCCACATCGAAGCGTGTAGTCCTCCCTTCCCGGTTTGGGAATGAAGACCCCCCTAACCCGGCGCCAGGCCTTTGGGACGTAGCCCCACGCCAGGCTGGCCCAAAGAACCTCCCTTATGTTGGAAATCAGTATATCCAGGCCCCTCTGGACCAGGGCCGGAAAAATCCCATCGCAGCCTGCGGATTTGAATGGAGCAAACTCACCGCCCAGGTTATAGAGCCATCTGTGACCACCCTCTCCACCAGCTGCCAGTCCGCATTCGGGACTGTCCACCGGCCCGGTTCAGCAGCCTCCGTGATGGCTCCACCTCCCTCAAGGTGAACTTCGACGAAATGACGCAGGGTCTCCTCACCGGTGCTTGTCCAGCTCCCGTCCTGTTTCCTTAAAGATCCTACATTACTACCTACCTCCTGTTTGAGTACTCTTACCAGCCTGGCTGCGTCAGGCAGGGAATTGACTTCCCCGCAGTACGCGCGCCAACCAGCTCGCTTACTCCGGCGTAATTCATTCTTAAACTCCTTTCTGGCAGTCCTAAACTCGTCCCAGGCCGCTTCACCCGATTCTCGGACGGCTCGGTTTAAGGCCCTCCGATCCGCCCGCGTAGTACGGCGAGATCCTTGTTCCACCATCTAACTTTGATGGACGGTTCCCCCCTAAGTGGTGACGCGGCCTCGTAGGCTGCCATTATTTTCCCTTCTAGTGCCTCGACCTCGCTATCTAATGCCTCTATAGAGATTCTACTCCCCTCTGGGCTCCTTTTTAACTGAAACTAATTTTATGATCGCTAATACATCGTCCTCTGAGACAGGATACAAAAACATAGAGTAGGGATTATAGCTATTTTTTTAAGCACAATTAATGTCACCGTTTTTTGTTAGATACTTAACAGAGTCGACAAAGTGCGAATTAAAACTGTCAGGGATATTAGGATCTGTCATAACGACTCCGTCACCGGACAGAATACTCAGATTTTCCGCCTTGCTGTTCATCTTCCCCACGTGGACATTTTCTTTAATTGCTTTCCACATAGCTTTATTTCGGTTTGAAGCCTTAGAGATTTTATTTCCATAGTATTTTTTTTGCGTCTTTTAACCTAGCACCGTATGCCATTACGTTTTTAATAATCTTGTTTTGAAAATTAATTGCGAATTTTACGGTCTGTAGCACGATGTTCTCCTTTGCAAAAAATGCAAAACGGTGGATTTTCCGATTGACATGTACTATTGTTATGTAAAAGTGGTTATCTCTTCTTCTCGTGTTACTTCTATGTAGTAGTGTAATGCTTTAGTTGACAAATCTTACATTTCTGTAGAAACTGTTGCTTTTCATTTTGCGGCAAAGCTTCAAATTTTCAACAGTCTAATATTGCATGGTTAGGTGACTTACAATATCTGCATGTTTGTGAATTTTGATATTGAGGGCTTTGTTTGAAATTATATCCAGTTTCTTCATTATGCTCTGTATATATTCCTGTTCTTCTAAATGCCTCTATATTTTGGAACCTTGTGCGCAGGAACATCAATAATCATTGCTGAATTTTAGGACGCTTGTGTCCTTATTTATTTGATTTTAAGGACGCTTGTGTCCTTATTGATTTGTATACAGGACGCTTCTGTCCCTATTTACTGGATTTTCAGGAAGCTTGTGTTCTTTTGATTGTACCAAAAAACGTAAAAAAGGTATTACAAAACCTATGTGATGAAAGAACTTGGTAAAAATTACAACTGTACAATATACATAGGTTGATGTAAGTCAATAATGACGCACATCTAATACGAAATCCTGAAAATCTAAAATATCAGATAAACAAAAGTTTAAGAACTTTAGAGAAATTCGCAGTCTAATGCGTATGAATATAATACTTGTATAAGTAAACATGCTTTAGATAGCGACCTTCTAGGACGTTGAGACACATACACGAATATCTTAGCTAGGTCAACTATATTACTTTAAATCAACTACTTTTTATTTTAATAATATTACGATATATAAATATTTAATCTTAGGAACGCCTTTTTGATAAGTTATTGTTCCTGAACATAATGTTTCCATAGAAATGATCTTTTTCTGACATTTTGGTAAAATGTTGGTAATTATCTCCAAGTTAAACCAGAGAGGAGCCAGTTTAGCAGAAGGACATTGAAATATCTTGGTCACCTGGTAACCCCTGGAGGGATATGTACCGACCTCGAGTAGGTTGAGAGTATTCTGCAGATACTGGCCCCAGTGAACCTCAGGAAGTTGTGACTATACGGGGTGGTTGCTGCGATTTGACTGTAGAATGGTGCGCAGAATCGTCAGTTAAACACTCTGCACGTACGGGGCAAGATAGAAGTTAGAAAATAAAACATTGTTTTATGTTTTATTCTCCCCCGATTTTTCGTATTTGTGTATATAAATGTAAATAGTTTGTTCATTACACTATTCTAAGTAACATTTGTCTTATTGACTACATCTTAGTGGCCGCAATGCATTTTGCATGTTTGTAGTGCACTTAAGTATAATAATAGTACTTGATTAAGATAGTACGATCCTATTTATCTGCTCATATCTTGTTAGCTAAAAAATAACCAATAATAATTGAACGTAAGTAACTAAAGCCTGCTTAGCTCTGTCACGTATACTGGGGGCATTTAAAGCACAAGGCTGTTCTTAAAAAGTAATTTATAATGTGTAACGAAGGCCTTGGCAGAAGTCTTTACGGGGATCGCACCGCATCCTAAATTTATGGAACAAAGAATGCTCCCGAGTAAATAGTAATATTGAAGGTAAAAGCTACTGCTTAGGAAAATAAACCCTTCCATCCATTACAAAATTTGGCTTTAATAAATATTTAATAAATTATTGTAGAAAATATTTTTGTATTTTCGTGGAAGAAATTGTTTACAAATTTTTATGTATAATTTTTTTTTGTATTTTTGTTAAAAAGCTCTTTGTGAAAAATTTTATCTCGACAAGTGTGTAAATATTTGGAACATGTTTTTTGGTCGGAGAAATAAGACAAGTTTTTTCAGAAATATTTTAAGTTTACTTACGGAAAGTTTTTGTACTTTTTCAGACAATAAAGTTCTTTTTTATAAAGTATCGTACATTATTTCTACGCTACAGGTTAAACTGTTAACCAAATTAGATGCAATCAATAAAAAACGACATATTTCTCGTTAAAAACTGTTTTATGAAAATTTGCTACCATAACGCACTTGCTGCGTCCACACTTTCTATAAAATTCATGAGTCAAGGTATCTTCGAAGCGACTACTGTATCGACATATAGCAAATTTTATTTTTTTAGTTTTGTAGAAGAACAAAATCAAAAGAAATTGTACCATAATAACAATTTATTTCATAACATTGACAAAAGAAAGTTAGGTACGAAAATATACCAAGAAAACTAAAATTAGGTTTGGTACCAAAAAAAAACCTATGACGTAATATATTGAAAAATCGATGGTTACATTACTTGCTTATTATTCACAAATATCAGATCTAACTTCAAACTGACAGATATAAGAACCTAGAAATTTCAGATATATCTTTAAACGCATAGTCTTCTTCATCATACAGAATCTATGTTCCATTTTTCACAACAATTATTACTTCTTTCAACTTTGATTAATTATTTAAGTAATATTTTTCGTGGAAACTCGTGTTTATGAAAATTCTCTACCATAACACATTTGCTACGTCCGTACTTTTTCGGACTGTTTATATCTAAACACTTGAAAAAGCCAGGCCGAGACGTCTAGAAGATCGGTATTCTAATCGTTATTATACACAAAGCTATATAAAAGATTTTTAAACCACTTGTGCTACTGCTTATATCACGGCCTTTTTAGATTTCCAATCTTTGGCTATCGATTTTTCTTTTTCTAATTTTATTAACTGTTTGATTAAAAATTTGTTTGTGGAAAAGTTTGTCACCATAATGCACTTGCGCATTAGGAAAGATATTCAATTAAAAATTATAACATCTGCTGAACGTTTAGTTTTATGACAGTTTTCTTAATACTTATCAGAATAAAATGCTAAAACTTATGTTCTAGCAGTCTTATTAAATATATCAGCGTGATTCACGGTTTGTCACGGAAGCTTGACAACAGGGAGAAAGGTTTCTAAGCAAAGCAGATCAACGTATTACTGGAAAAACCGGATTCAATAAAGTGGCTCTACATCGTTAGTTCAAGCAGGGTGAGAAGTTTCTGATCAATGGTAACTTGTATGTATCACGTACAGCTTGGGGTGTGCTTAGAGTTTATATAAAACTGTTTATTTTGTGTAACTCGAGTCCAGCTAGCGTAACGAAATAAATTTCAATAATACGCTGGTTATTTCGCAGACTGTTACCTGACCCGAATATTGTGACTGAAGAAATATTTACACACAGTAAAAAGCTCTTGCTTAAATTATATGATTTTTTGCATACTTATAAAAGTTATGTTATTATTTTAACACCTTTAAACCAGATAGTTATATTGTAACGAAAATGTTTTCAAGCAAAGTGGTATTTTCATTTTACATTGGGTTTTGGGGTCACCACTTTTTTTGGCAGCCACGAATAAAATTAGCATACTTTGATAGTACCTTATACAACATATGTAACAGTGGTAAAAATATATATCAAAAGTGTAACGGAGCCGAGATATACAGGGCAATTCATTAGGTGAGCGACCTTCATATTACGGTAACTATGGTAACTAGACCTT
The DNA here is from genome assembly GCA_964006375.1 of Tillus elongatus. NCBI lineage: Eukaryota > Metazoa > Arthropoda > Insecta > Coleoptera > Cleridae > Tillus > Tillus elongatus. Next base: position 111,510,430 of record OZ023263.1, on the reverse strand, counting down.
CGGGGAAAAATAATTGAGGGGGTTAGGGCACTGTTATAATTTATGGACTAGACAGATATAGTGATGACGATGTAACAAGTTTAATGAAAAATATGGAAAAGTCTTTTAATATTTACAAACACTTCTATATATAAACTTATGTGTACTAGATTCCTACAACCTACTTAATCAGCATTCCTCTATAGGGCAAATTAAATTATAACCAATGATCTACTATTGAAATCTGCAATTATTAACAAAACTGTGTATTGTTTATATAAACACAAAAAATGTGATGATGCCAAATCTATGTCAAATGATTACAATACAGGTTTGACTTAACTTAGAAACTTAAAATTAATCTATTTTATCCGTTTCCCCAATTTTATCTTGAAATAATATTATAATATATATGTAACCTTAGGGATGCCTTTTCGGTAAGCTATTGTTCCCTGAACATCATGACTGCCTTGTGCAGTATTTTTCCAACGTGGTCGTTCCAGGTTACCTAGGAGTCCAGTACTACCAAAAGATATTTTACCTCTCTGGTCATAGGAATGTGTCTATCATATAGAGTCAGAACTCTCACTTGCTCCTCCTCGTGAATGGTATGCGGATGGCATTCTTGGGGCTCGCGGCGAGCACTTGGCTAACCGTCCAACTTTCCACCGCTTTCAGTGCTGTCTGCATACGCTTCCAGACTAAATGTGTAACCTTTCCTCTGAGTGTGATGACAATGTCCTCCGTATAGCCCTGAATTTCGTACCCTCCTCCCGAAAGCAGGCCGCCCATCACTACGCACCAGGTCAGGGGAGTCAAGACCCTACCCTGCGGGCACCCCGCTGCAATCTTCGCCATTAGAGTCCCCCCGCGAGTGAGATAAACACCGTCTTGTCCATGAGCATGGAGCCGATCCACCTGCAACAGGTGTCCTCTATTTACCTCTTTTTGACAGCTGCCAGTACCGATTCGAAGGAGGTGTTCCTGAAGCCTCCCTCTATGTTTAGGAAGGCCCCGAGCGCCACCTCTCTGCTCTCCAGCGTGTTTTCCAGTTTTAGTACCAGTTGGAGCAGTGCTGTTGATACCCTTTTTCTGTATACATATTGTATTAGATATTGTTTCAGTACACCGCCCCTAATGTGCCGATCGCGCATTTTTTTTATCATTTTGAGCAAAAAAGACATGGGATTTATTGGCCTCACGGACTTTGCCTGGTCTGTTGGACGACCAGGTTTAGGAATGAGTACAACTCTGAGCAGCCCATGCCCTCGGACGAAACTCCAAGGCCAGGCCCTCATAATGAGGGTAAGGGTCGGCGCCAGTATGTGGATACCCTGTTAAAGCATTATCCCGTCTAATCCTGCGGATTTGAATAGCTTTAAGCTGTTAATGGCTTGCTTTGCTCCAAGCAACCACCTCTTTGGCGACTGTCCAGTGTACTCTAGATGACCGCCTGTGCGACGCCTCTATCTCTTAGTGTTCCCAGTCCGGAGGTGACTGGTTTTTTATTTTTATTATATATCCGGGGAAGTGCGTCTGTAATAGAATTTCCATAGTTTCCTCCCCCTAGCTTGTGGACCCTCCCGGTGACTTCGACAGGATCTTGTGTAGTATAACACTCTCAGATACGTTCTCCACCTCTTCCTAATGCCTCTTCCACGACGCCTTGCTGACGTCCCTCAGTATTTTGTTGTAGCTCGTTAGGGCATCTTTGTACTCATCCCATGCCCACAACCTTCTTGGCTGCGTTGAACAGCTTGCCAACGTGCGTCCTCCTTTGCCTGTCGTTCCACCACGGAACATTTCTGGTGGACGCCCTCATTTTCAAGAGGCAGTTTGCGTTATAGGCCGAGGTGATTGCGTCTCGTACTTGCACTGTCGCGATCTCGAGGTCTATCGAATTGTTTACGGTACTTCTTAGCCCCTGCAGGCAATAGTCGATAAAGAAGAAATTCATTTCCGAGGGGAACTCTGGTAAAACTTCGAATAATTCTCAATTATTATTTAATGATTATGCAGGTCTCTAAGAAAAGGCATATGCCTTGGCGTGGATAGTGGAAATTCCGAGCAGCTGTTACTCAAAAGTGTAGTAAATTTATCAATATACAAACACTTACATCACATACGATATTTAACTGTCGGGCGGCTGCAACTCTTGTCAAACATTTAATGCGACGTTAGCTGATCGGTGATTTAGACGACCAATTAGACTGATTCGGTTTTGTTGTCATGACAACCACAATATATTGAAACTGTGGTTGGTTGTTTCGGGTAATGATTAACTGACATCACGCTAAATGTTCAACGAGGCTTTCTGCAGCCGGGGAAATGTCTAATACTTGTGCTTGTTATCCCTTGTAAACATTAAATTAAAATATTTTTTTATAGATTTATCAGTTTATTCTTGTAAACATTTTTGAGAAGTTGCTTCCAGTTTGTTGGCAGTATGTAACGCTCTGCAGATAATAAAAGGAAACACATTAGTAAGTTACTGTGACTTTGTGTGTCTGCTGTTTCTTTTAAATATTCATGGTTCACCAGGACACTTTGCATTGAAACATGTAAGAGCATATATGTCAAACACAAATAAACATGTTGGAGTAAAAGCTGCTTACTTACGTAAAGGGATATCCTCCTTTTGATTTACGGTTCATTTTAACCATAATTTTATAAGCAAACAAATATACCTCGATTTACCTAAGCAGTGGGCTATAACCAGCGGTATCCATGAGCAAGATTAAAATTACGGATAAATTTTCTTTTGCATGGAAAAAAACATAAAGCTGCTTATTTTGAATGATTTTAAAATAAAATTACAACTTCGAACACCCTATTATTTTTAAACCAGTAACATTTGTATAAGGCATGTCGGGTGGATGGTCATATTTGTTACAACCCCTAGTTTTGAGATTTTCCATTTTTTATGAACCAGCCTGTAAATCGTATAAAGTCCTACTGGAAAATAAATTATGCGAAAAGATGGGTGATGCAAAAGGGGATAAATATTTTAGACGAATGATAAAGTTAAACAAAGGAAGATAAATAGCAAGTGTTAAAAGGGAATTAATTATATTTTCTTTTAACTTGACACGCTTTGCCCAACCAGGATCAAAAGATGTGATATAATACATATTGTATTGTATTGTAGCCTTAGGTATCAGCTTGTTATTCTTTAGTGAGTTGTTTTGCTCCTTTTCCCTCTTTGAGCAATAACTAGCAGCCTATTCAGCACGAAAAGTTGTTTGTAATGTACTTTCAAGTTAGACTGTTGATGATTTTCTTTAATTTAATAATATTAGGCATTTCTGACCTTGGACTTCAGCTACATTATTTAAAAACAGATTATCTTAGGTATAGAAAAACACAAATTGTTTTAAATTTATAACAAGTTTTATAAGTAGTGGTAAAGACGATCACTTTCAGTCTAGTATAAAGCATCTCAACGATTCTGAAAATATTTTTAATCACATAGTACTCCGTACACATAGAGTAGGTATTTGCACATGTATTTTTTTATAATTTTAGTCTAAAAAATTTAAACAACCATGTTAGTGATGGGCAGTTAATATAGTAACAGATACTACGTATTCGGTACTTTGCAATATCCGTGAAGACAAATACTTATTTAGGAAAATAATCGTAACTTAGGATTAACCTGTTTGCAGGTATCCAGTATACTATGTAGTACAGGCAATAGAGAGGAGCCCGTTATTCTTGTCCATAATGCATTAAACTACAGGAGTTATTATTTTTTTTTTTGATAGATAGGTTCAGAATTACGTACTGAATGTAAAAACATAAAATCCTTACAAATTAGGAGGGCGGAAGTGCCGCCATTTTGAGAAAAACCGTTTCGACCTATATCTCCGTAACTGTGCAGTTTAGGCCAAAAATGGTAATGACCTTTATTGTAGATAATTACATTTTTCATCTTTTTTCTTTTATAATTTTTTTTTGTATCACTCACCGTTTACAACTTATACGACTATTAGCATTCATTTATTGACATTTTTACCTATATCTTTGTTAATAATTGTTTAAAAAATAAAATGATTATAACTTAACTTTTCAATCAACAAATTTTATAGAACATTTACTTAAAACTTTTTTTTCTAAAATCAATATTTTCAAAGTTATAACGCGTTAAATGTTGCACTTTTCAATCGACAAATTTTTCTGGAAATATTTTAGTAAAATGAAGGACAATGACGGTTGAAGCTAAGACTTTAGGCTTTGTAAAACATTCTTCTTAAAATATTTTCTTTCCATAGATTATATTAGTTTCAGGTTATTTGCGTAAATGTTGCCAATTTTGACGTTTTAATTCGCGACTTTGACGTTTTGAGGAAAACCCCAATTTATTTTTCTTTAAATGCCTATAACTTTTTTGTCTTTGAACCTACAGACCAAAATTTTAGTAGGTAATTTGCCTATAATGACATAAAATCATCGTGCACCAAATTTAGTTGCCCTTATTTTGTTATTTCCGGAGATATGATTTTTTTTTCGAAAGAAAACACAAAATTTTCTGGGAAAACCTGGGCCCATTTTTTTGACTAACGAACTTATCCAAGCGACTTACCAGAGGAAGGTATTCACCAAATTTAATTTAAATAGGCGCATTAGTTTTTGAGTTATCGGTGATATATATATATATATATATATATATATATATATATATATATATATATATATATATATATATATATATATATATATATATATATATATATATATATATATATATATATATATATATATATATATATATATATATATATGTATATATATAAATTGTAACTAACCCCGGATATGTGTTCTAGGGGGCATAATTAACGCCTATTTCAATTTTTTTTTTCAAAATTCACAAGTCGGGTTCTCCTCATTAGTAACTTTTTTAAAGAAAATGCACTAATCATAATTTTAGAAAAAAAAGTTTTAAGTCAAAGTTCTAGAAAATTTGTCGATTGAAAAGTTAAGTTATAAGCATTTTATTTTTTAAACAATTATTAACAAAGATATAGGTAAAAAAGTCAATAAATGAATGCTAATAGTCGTATAAGTTGTAAACGGTGAGGGATACAAAAAAAATTTAACAAAAAATATGAAAAATGCAATTATCTACAATAAAGGTCATTACCATTTTTGGCCTAAACTGCACGGTTATGGAGATATAGGTCGAAACGGTTTTTCTCAAAATGGCGGCACTTCCGCCCTCCTAATTTGTAAGGATTTTGTGTTTTTACATTCAGTACGTAATTCTGAACCTATCTATCAAAAAAAAAACCTCCTGTACTTTAATGCAGAAAAAAGTCTCTATTGCCTGTACTAATGCACGCGATACTACTAGTAGTAGACGTACCCGTATATCTGGTCGTGTGAGTGTCCAGTTTTGGGGAGGCGCTAAACCAACAAATATCCGAATTTTACAAAGACAGTAATCCAAAATACTTCGTTCAATAGTAAATGCTCCATGGCAAGTTTCCAACATTACGTTACATCATGACCTCAAAATCCCATTCGTGCATGAAGAGATGCGAAGATACGCCCAATATTATCACGCAAAGGTTGCGTGGCCACGAGAATCCCTTCATAAAACACCTCCCTAAAGACACTTTCCACGAGAGACGCTTAAGAAGAACATGACCAAGAGACCTACTAATTTACCAATTCAGTGTTATCTAAGAGGGAGTGTCGACACTGGTGGTTTTCTCGTCACACGCTTTGTATTATTTATTATTTATATGTGTATATATTTTTAGTTATTTTTAATTATTCTTATTTTCTTTTTTTTTTTTTTTTGGTTTATTTTTATTTTGCCGACTAGAACATACGTGTCACGTATTTATTTAATACTCCTTGTAAAAGAAATTGTAAATTTTAATAAAGGAAAAAAATATATCTGGTCGTTACTACAAACCATCCCTATGTCTGCTTTACGTATTTCGTAGTATACTGATTTTCAGAAATATCCGTACACCCAGTAAGAGTTGATCAATCCAAATAAAACTTATGCATGATGTGTCTAATGAAATCTAAAATAAATTTCGGGACGCAGTAAATGCGTTATGGTTGTGAATTTTCAGAAGAATAATATGCTATTAATTTAGACTTACTACACAAAAAAGTGACATTTAATTTAATTCATGTAATTAGGAACAGCAAAAATAAGGTAAAAATGGGAAACAAAAGCATGATTTCTAACATGAATACTTAGACTTAGTTGTATACAAAAGTAAAAAGATAACAGGAAATGTACTTAACAAAAAGAACACTAGAAAGCTGAATGTAACAAAAAATATATTAAACATTGAAACTCAGTATCATTTTCAATATAAGGTTATAAAAAAGCGTATTAATTTAAAGTCCAGGGACTAATTTAAGGTACTTTTTAATTCACATATCCTGCTTACCCTATATATCTGATTAGAATAATTATGCAAAACTTATTTTGCAAATATACGAAGTGGTCCTTTATAATATACAACTGAGCACGCTACTGCACTGTTTTTTTTTCTTTCTTACTGTTAATGCAGGATTCAACGGTTTTATTTTGCCAACTGTCCAACGTAGCATAAGAATACAGCATTAGTACGAAATATTTAACTTTTAGCATCTAGTAATATTGAATGTTTTTCAGAGTTTTATTCTGTCTAACCCTGGATATATATATATATATATATATATATATATATATATATATATATATATATATATATATATATATATATATATATATATATATATATATATATATAATATCCATTTTCGCAACTGGGTTCCTGGGTGGTTAGCTCCTGCTCATTTAAATAAATTTTCTAAAAGTCTTACCAGCCATACCTCTCTAATAGTGACTTCTTTTTAATGAAAATTAAATTGATTGCATTTTCAAACTAGAATCGTAATAAACAACAAAGTTATTTAATAGCGAGTAAGTCCGCCGTTTCTCCTGCATTCACTAACTCTTCGAGGCAAGCTTGAAACTAAATGATTTACATTATCCTTAGGAACCCAATCATGTCCTACACATGTTCGGGTGGTGAAAAATCTGGGGAGCGAGAAGATCATGGAAGCAGGGCCATGTTGACTTCTTTTAAGAACCTTTCAGCAACCCTTGCTGTATGAGAACGGGCGTTACCTTGTTGGAAAAGGGGCTGAATTAACCATCATTGCTATGGCTGTACAACAGAGTGCAGTACGTTTCTTATTATTCGAGGTGATCTGCCATTCAATGTTATTACAACCCGTACCGTCACCGACCCGCCACCATCAATTAATATTTCGATCCACAGAAATGCCAACAAGTGAAAAGGACTCATTACTTTGATTAACTTGGTTATTCATTGTGATGGGTCTAGGGCTGGTGTATCTTTTATGAGAAAGAAAGCAAGAATGAGATTTGGTGGGGTTGAATTGTACAATATTTCTACTTCCCTAGTCTAATATTTTGTGGAGATCCACGGAGACAGAACCCTCCATGAGTCTGCGATCCTCATCTAATTGGGTTTAGAAGATTATATATTTGAGTGGACGGTTGCTGTCATCTGCGTAACTGTGAACTGGGTTAGATGTGCTAGAAAGGAGGTCATTGATGTGGAGAAGAAACACAGTAGGGGCTAAAGCTGAACCTTGAGGAACTCCTGCATTAATTGGATAAAGATTAGAGGAACGGCCATCCACGACAACAAAAATGTTCCGGTTGGAGAGGAAATTTTCTGTCCAGGTACAGAGTTTTAGTGGCAGGCCACAAGCCGAAAGTTAATTAAGCAGCGCTGCGTGCGAGACCTGATCGAATGCTTTGGATATGTCTAGAGCGACAATATGGGATTCACCATGTAGTTCCATAGACTTGTTCCAATAATGGGTGACAAAGGAAATGAGGTCGGCAGTTCATCTGCGCTGACGGAATTCATACTGCCTGTCGTGGATTAGAATGTGTTTTTCAAGAAATTTTAGTAATTCGGTGTTTATATACTTTTCCATCACTTTAGAGACGACTGAAATGAGAGAAATAGGCCTGTAGTTGCCAATAAGCGCTTTGGATTCTTTCTGGGGGACAGGTTCTACTCGAGCAGTTTTCCAGTTGCTAGGGAATATGCGTCTATTGTAAGATGTCTGAACCAGACTAGTCAGGACAGGAGCAAGTTCTGGTGCATATTTTTTGAGAACAATTGCTGGAATATCGTCAAGGCCAGAGGCTTTCCTGGTATTAAGAGACTAGAGCATCTTTCGTACCTTTTTAGTTTTGAAAATGATATCCGTCATTTTATGCGCGACATTGGGGACTGTTGGTGGTTGAACATTTGGAGATGGGTTGAGAGTAGAATTGGCGGCGAACAATGAGGCAAAAAGTTCAGCCTTGCCCAGGGCAGTAGAAACAATTTCATCCCCTAAGACAGGAGGTGGGAACGTGCTCTTGCAGAAATTATTACCAATAGATTTAGCAAGAGTCCAGAAGGGTTTGCTGCCGTTGGAGCTTAAGAGGACTTTGTTTTTAATGTGGTTATTAAACAAGTTTTTTGTCTCAGAAAGAATGCGGACATAGCGGTTTCTTGCGTCGTTAAATGCTTTACGGTTTTCTTGACTGGGATTGTCACAGGATTTAGAGAACCAGGGCTTTTGAGTGGTTGAAGAGGTTTTCTGTGTACGTGGAATAAATAATTCCATGCCAGCTTGGATAATTTCGTAGACGTTTTATGAGATATCAGGGGGGTCAGGATGAGAGAAGCAGACAGATGCCCATGAAAATGAGGAAAAGTTATCCCGCATTTTCTCTCAGTTCGGGGAGTTGTAGTGCCCAACGATACGTGGGTGTGATGACTGTATGACCTCGGGTTGCATTGCGCAGAAATCAGTGACCATGCCGTGGTCTGAGCCACCAAGAGGCGGTGACTGATATCTTATAGTATTTAGGTTTTGCAGTAAGAAAGAGATTCAAGGGATTTGAGTTGTGTGTTGGGATGCGATGAAAGTAAGTAGGTTACTGAACCATATTGGCTAAAGAATTGCTGACTGCAAAGGCCTCCGCTGCTCTCACTTGTGGATCAGTTTTTGAAGATCCTAGCCATTCCTTATTATGGACATTGAAGTCATCAAGAATAGTGACCTCGGAGGAAGGATATTCAAAAATCAGATGGTCGGTTTTTTCAGAAAGGTAGTCAAAGAGCTGGACAAGGTTGTTGTCAGAAGGTGATCGGTAAACGCAACAGATGAATTTAGTTGCAGCCCCGAGAGAGAGTTTTATAAATCTACTTCTTCTTCTTTCGGTGCCGTGGCTGTCTTCAGGCGTGGGCTATCTCCATTTGATTGAATTGATCTCTATCTTTCGCTGCTCGGAATAGCTGTTCCGCTCTCAGTTCTGTTCAATTTCTGATGTTCCGTAACCATGATATCTTTTTGCGCCCTTTCAATCTTCTGCCCTCAACCTTTCCCTGGATAATCAGGCGAGGGATGTGATATTTGGGGCCTCGTATTATGTGTCCGAAATAACTAGCCTTTCTTATTTTTATGGTGTTCAGAAGTACTCGACTCTTATTCAGCTGTCTGAGTACCTCTTCATTACTGGTATGTACAGTCCAAGGAATTTTGAGGATTCTCCGGTAACAACACATCTGAAACGCTTCTATTTTATTCATGGTATCAACTTTAAGCGTCCATGTCTCACATCCGTACAAGAGAATGCTCCATACGTATCAGCGGAGTGTTCTTAGCCGCGTCTGAACTGTGAGGTTTCTGTCAGTGAGAGTTGGTTTCCATTTGCTAAATGCCCTACGTGCCTAACGTTTTATCCATAGTATGTCTTTTATTCCAGATTCTAAATTGAGGAGTCTGGTGTAGGGTAGATTTCTACGGACGTATGCGCACACCCGCCATGCACTCTAAAGGAAGTAAGAAGCTCATACCCCGGGAAATTAAGGTGATTAGTGGCTGTTTTGGCTGTGATTTGGGTTTCGGTGAGGAGGAGGATTTCGGACCTATTAATCTGGAGGAAATGCTGTACGGAGTTCAGGTTAGAATTGAGGCCCCTCTCCCGGATATCCGAATGGAGGGGTATTTGACCTCCGGAATCTTTTGTACAAGGAGGAGCCATCATCATTTTTGCTTACAAGGGAAACCGACTCATACAGCAGAACCGGAAACGTCCGTTGGGACTTCACCGGCCCCTTGATGCATGGGGTGGTACCTCCTTGGGCGTCAAAAAATTTCACTATCACTTGCTTGACTCCGATTACTTTCTTCATATGACAGGCAGGAGTTAACATGGGCCTATTCTTTTAGTTAGTCCCCGGACCCACAGGGGATGTTTTCCTTACATAAACCGTATTCGTTTCTGGTTAATTGTCCAAGTGTTGCCAATTTTGACGTTTAAATTCGCGACTTTGACGTCTTGAGGAAAACCCCAACCTTTTTTTAAATGCCTATGACCTTTTTGTATTTTAACTTATAGACCTAAATTTTGGTTCGTGGATCGCTTTGTAATACAAACGCGCGTACCAAATTTGGTTTTCCTTACTCTGTTATTTCCGGAGATATAAAAATTTTCGTAAGAAAACACAAAGTTTTCCGGGGAAAACCTCAGCCGAATTTGCTGGCTAATTTATATCCACTTGTCCAAGCCACTTGCAAAAGCAAAGTACTCAACAAATTTGATCTAAATCGGCCCATTATTTTTTTGAGTTATTGGTGTGCTATATATATATATATATATATATATATATATATATATATATATATATATATATATATATATATATATATATATATATATATATATATATATATATATATATATATATATATATATATATATAAAGTGGAGGTTCGCCCCATTTCGCAAACTTCGATTTCTTTTTCCAATTAATAAGTAACTAAGTCGTTAAGTTTATTAACACTAGGAATTGGTAAAATGAGGATTCCGTCTTCTATGTAAGCTGAAAATTCATCATCTGGTTGAGGAGCAAATAATCTTCGTGTCTTGTCAGAAAATTTCATCCCTAAGAGTTCAATCTCTTGTTTTCCATCGCCAGATTTTACACCCTGTATTAGTACCGTGTAGAGGTAAACCTTTTTCTGCCTAGATCTTCTTGAGACCTCTACAAGTATAAATTTTACAACTGCAATATCTTCAAATTGTGATTTAAGGTATTCAGTTTATTGTTACACAACCTTTTGAACGTTTTCTACAGGTTCGTTATTTGAATTATCGTTAGAAGTGGACATCTATAACTATCACTGCTTGCTGTAACGCTTTTGCCAACTTCCAACGTTATCTTCTGGCGTTTTATATTTCTTCTTGTTGCTGCTGCCAGTACCGTTCCTAAAAATTTTGTCTGGAGGGGCTTGACTTGTTGCTTGTACCGGGTGAGGTAAGCGAACAGAAAATTATTAATTAAAAAATGGTCAGTACTAGTATATGAACAATATATTCCTCAAATATGAAAAAATGTATGCATACAAAAACTAGGTTCAAAAAAAGGAACAAAGTTAATCAATATGTTACAACCACAGTTCACAAAAGATCCAATCATACATCATATAACAAAAAAACGTATGGCGGTAATAAATGCCGCAACAAAAGCGGAACCGCACATCACAACAGTTACGATAGTCTTCCTAAAATTACATTAACGTTCTGGATACTTCGTGCGTCGGCGAAAGAGCAAAGTAGCAGCAGTAACGTCTTTCAGTTTGTCGCTTAAATTTTAAATATATTCAAGGTACTTAATGAGCAGCTTCATCCAGACAGCAAAATTTATTGATGGGGTGCCCTACGCGTTTCGGCTATACAATAGCCATCATCAGGGGCAAATTTTCTAACTCTCCAAAAAATTAGATTCAAAGTATACACAGGTTGCCAAGGCTGGAGCCTTCATCTATTGCATCAGCGGTCCAACAACAACATACCCAAATGTGCCGGAAAATCGTTTCGCCGTCTAACCAGCGCCATCTGCTTTATTGCAGTTTTCATTAATGGCCGACGTTCACTCTCGTCTTGTGTTTGAGTTGTCGTTTGTATTGTTCTAATGACACCATGAGTCGATTTTCCGGCACATTTGGGTATGTTGTTGTTGGACCGCTGATGCAATAGATGAAGGCTCCAGCCTTGGCAACCTGTGTATAGTTTGAATCTAATTTTTTGGAGAGTTAGAAAATTTGCCCCTGATGATGGCTATTGTATAGCCGAAACGCGTAGGGCACCCCATCAATAAATTTTGCTGTCTGTATGAAGCTTCTCATTAAGTACCTTAATGATGTCTATCCCAGACCTTGTGACGTTTAGGAACGAAATTTAAATATATTCAACTAAAATTTCTCGCGAAATATTTGCACGATATTTTTTTCGTGACAAGTTTTTGACTAATTTCATTTTCGTGACGTTCCGATAAGCTATAAACCCAATGCTTACCAGGCACATTCTTGTTGAATCTTGTTATAGTGCGTTCCTTGCTAACATAATAGTTGTTGGGTAGGTTCCTTATATCCAGAATACTTAATGGGAATCCACATTCTCTACACAAACTGGCAGATTAGATAAAGCTCTTCTTCATTTTCAGAGAAGATGGTCTGTTCCTCCATTTCCTAATGTGTAAACCACAAAATCTGTTTCTGAGGGGTGCCAAATTGTATTTTGAACTCAGCGGCGCGGCGTAATGACTACCGGTCACCTTAAGTATTTCTGCCTCTAAGGTCGCTGGGTCATAATCGGCATATCTTACTGTCTCCAATCTCATTTTTTTTTGTCACAGCCTGACTTCTTTATCAAACAAAAAAATTCTTTTTTTGTTTGTTAAAAAATCTTGTTATTCAACAAGATCAGTATGGCCGTGAAAATCGCCCTAAAAGCCTGTTCATGCATTGCGGGGCGAGATTCATCAATAAATATCTTGATCAATTTCACCCCACATGTGCGATTAATATAACCCCATCAAATTAATTTAATTACAACCCCACAATGTGTTATCCGAAATGACCGATTTTCAATATGGCGCACAGAAACATTAACACATAGTTCCATATAGACAAACTATTCAATACTGAACAGTAATTCGACTTACCTATCAAAGTTCTGGTAATTATGAATGTCAGTATAAACATCTGGGAATTTTAAATGTAATTTTCTTAGACAACACAGCGCATTAGCAAGTCAACATACACATATGTTATTGGGCCATGTTTTCGTTACACGAACCTGTTGGCGGAAGGTAAATCTAACCGGTGGTTAGATTTAAATTTATGAAAATGCAACTTGATGATCAATCTCACCCCCGGTTAACAATCTCACCCCAAACAACGATACCTAATTTTGTAGAAGCTTATTTACTTATTTACTTAGAAACAGTAATTTTGTTGGCATTGGTATATAACAAAAGCTTTACAAGGGCAAGTTGTAAAATTTTCCCAAGTCTTACGTATTTACGGAGACAAATTTTTTCAATTTAATAAATTTTTTTATTTTTAAGGATTGAATGATTTTTTTGAAAATTCGCTACCGTAAAGAACTTTTTACGTCCATTTTTTTTTGTTAGTCACTCGCACATTATAATAAGGTTTGACATAAATACAAGATAACCATAAGAATAAAAAATTCTCTCTTCTGGATTAATACTAGAAAAGGCAGGACGAGATAGAGCTTTGAACTTATAGAGCAAGGAACCTACACGCATTAGGATAGCGACTCCATATAAAAGAAGATTTTGGAATCAGCATTTCTAGAGGATGAATGGGAAAACGTTTATCACTTGACTAGATAATGAGAAACTGTAAGTCATCAAAAAAGGTATATGGAACAAATATTGATTAAAAGCTTACAAAAAAAAAAACAGAAAACTGTTCGTTATCACACAAGGCATTTGTTTTGTTAGCGGCTGCTAATTTATATAAACAATACACTTATGCGACTTTCAAAACAAAAAATGTTCTTTAATTAGTAAAAGTTATGTTTAATATATTTATTTTAAAAAAATGACACAAAAAAATATATGAATTTTTAATAATGGTCTGTCGTAACCATATCACAGTGAGACACAGTTAAACAATTTTTCCAATTTTTTTTTACAGAGGGCTGAAAATTGGTTATGAGGAACATGCAGCAGCTAAGTAATTTGTAACACTGCTTTGAAGCGTCAGGTGTTTTATGTGAATTCCCAGAAAAATGGTTTACATAATTGAGCTACAAGATTCGATTTTGGGTCTGAAAATGTTACACGGTTTGGCTTAAAAGCCAAGAGCATTTGAGAAAACTTGATGTACGAAATGATTACCAGCGTGAAAAAATGCATCGCAGAATAAGAAAAAAGTTATTCAAGTCTTGAACAATTTTTCGTGAATCAGTCTCTTTTCACATTGAAATATAACTACCACCATTAAAGTCTACAGGAAAAGCGCCCTGTCATGGCAAATCATGACTGTCTGCTATGATTGCTTTTTGGGAAAAGGTGAAATGAGGCGGTTTATTCCGTATATAAAAGTAGCAACAGCCAAGGGTGCCTTCAGGCTCCAGCCATAACGCTGAATATATTTCTTTGTGTTATATTTTTTAAAGTTTAATCATTCTGTGTTGGATAGTGAAATATATTTGAATCCATGTGCCATTTTTCATGACTTTCTCGCCAAAATTATTGCCAGTGACACATATTTTTCGGTTATGCCTAAAATCACATACAACTTTGTTATTTTAAATATTGCATTTCAGGATTTATATTAAAGGTATATTGTATTGAATTTATATTAGACTGTAACACTTGTGTTAACGAAAAGGATACATTTTAGGATTCTAAACAAAAACTTTTTGTTACTGAATAGCCCAGATAGCGAGGCAAGTAACCTTTAGAAAGCGGCGTATGTCGTATGATATGCTCGCAGGTCCAAGTCCTGGAGTTAGAGAGTTATTTTTTTTTTCAATTATGGAAAAGCCAGTAAAAGTCTGTGTAAGCTCCTCTCGTACAAGCCTAACACTTCTATGTCCTCAGTTTGGCTACTAAGGTGTTACTCAGTATTACTGACAATTTAGAATTTATGAATTATTTTAATAAGTAAACCAAAAATATTATTAATATTTTATTATCTAATAATAAAAAATATATAATTATCATTACAGTGTAATTAGTAATGCCAATGACACGGTTGGGTAAAACTCAATAAAGCCGAATGATTGCGATAAATGCAGGAATTGCTTTTGGAAAAAAGGAAACCCAGTGGTTGGCACTACATTATTTCTGTCTGATACTCAACAAATCGCTTCCATAATAAACTATAGTATAATCTCGACAGTAAACATCCTTGTTATATGCATGCACAAGTGGTTCTAAAAGTAATAACTACTAAAATGTTATGCAATAACTCACGTCTTTCTTACAAAATGTCCACTTTTGGCCGCATCCTTAGTTACGGGACCTATCTTTAAGGACCGAAATGCTTTTTGCGCGATTCTGAACATACGAGTCTATGGTACTGATAGTGGTGATATCTTCTTGTAATTAACTACATTAATACCATGTAGCAACCTGCTAAAATAAAGCCAAAATCGATCTGAATGCCAATAATTGGGCCTTCCACCCTCTATGTACATGGATATATGTAAAAGGCGGTCTAAGCCTGCTGCAGAAAACAAAATTATTAAGTTAACATAAATGTATTAGGTGGAAAAAGATAGAAAATGTAGAAGCATAAACTAAATATACATCAATCATGAGCACACCGAAATGTGAAGAAACAGAGACTAGTTTTTTTTTCTTTAGCGTAGGTCTATTTTTGCAATAAACCAGCCTTGAATACAATAGTTAACATACTGTATAAAACAATATACAGAAGATGCACATAATGAATGTATCCGAGCAATAACTCAAAAAATACGTAACTGATTTAAACGAAACCTGGCACATATCTTCATTTTGTTAGGACCGCGGACGAGTAACTGGAGTGAGACTTTACATGTAGCTACAAGAGATGCAAGTTGTAAATTTCAAGTCATTTAGGTAACAAAATTTTGACTTTTTTCCAAATTAAAAATAAAATCTGAAAGACATGAACTGAAACGACTAGGTTAGTAAAGTCCAATGCCTGAGAAATACGGAGTAGTTAGCTGCCATACGTAAATTGATACATACCACAGGAGCGAACAGTTACAAATCAAACTAGTGTTCGCGAAATCTCGGTGTCAACAACGTGTCAATGCGCGAAAGTGAAAGTTCGAAGTAGATCCAGCCCGCTCTCGCAGGACGTCTGAATGACAGATGCATGAAATTAAAAAGTTCGGGACGCGGCAAGTGCATTATAGTAGTGGATTTTCATAAGACTTGTACACCATTAGTAAGGTATAATAGTGAAACTAATTCTTTAAATTGAGATCAAGCTTGGAGATTGATTTTAGAGGTCCTAGTAAGCAATTACTTGAGGAAATTTCTATTTTCTATGGAGACAGAAATCTAAAATTTGGTACATATATGTGAGTCTCTTTAAAAAAGTTGTGTTATAAATTTCATTATAGTTACAAAAGTTTGCCAGAAAAAAAAAATTCATTTACAAGGAGAATGTACCTGCCAAATTATAAATATACAGGTATTTTTCCTCATTAATTGCTTGGACGGTTTTGTTTTAGTCAACCCAATCAAACTAGTTTTTGCAAACAAAACAACAAAAAAGGTTTCTCAAAACAAATTATTAGTTATTCGCGAAGCCCACTATGTTGTTTTCCTTTAATTTAGCATCCACGCTGCATTTTACTATGACTCAAGATTGAAGATTCTAGCTTAATGGGAAATTGATTTAACAAATTAGAAATATTTTTATGAAAATTCTCTACCAAATAACTCACTTGTTGCACACAGATTTTTTTAGCACTTATTTACTGTTGCTGCATCCATGCGTTTAGTGAATTTTTATTTTAAAAAAATATATACATTATATATATATATATATATATATATATATATATATATATATATATATATATATATATATATATATATATATATATATATATGTATGTATATAGGTATCAATCCGATAACTCAAAAAATAACTAACCGATTTCGATCAAACTCGGCAAGTGCCTTTCTTTTATTAATGACTTGGACGAGTTCGTTACCCAGGAAAATCCGACAGGGGTTTCCGGGAAAATTTTGAGTTTTCTTTCGGAAAAAAAAATTTTTCTCCAAAAATTACAAAGCTGTTTTAATAAAATTTACTAGGTATGTTGACTTGGGAGAGGCCTTACTGCGTGCCAAAACTTAACCTTCTAAGGATAGAAAATTGAATAATTCAAGTTTTGAATTTTCTTACGAAAAAGTTTTTTTCTCCGAATGTTACCAGGCCATTTTAATAAAATTTCGCGGATATATTGCCTTAGGAATGACCTTCACCAAAATTAAACTTTCTAAGTTTATAGAGAAATTTGTTATTAAAGTTTGAAACATTTAATAAAAATTCACTACCATAACGCACTTGCTGCGTCCCGAACTTTTTATTTTAATGATAAAATATTGTAGCTCTCTATGTGAGACTGACAAACAAGGCAACCTCAAATTCATTTTTGGAAAAATATTTTAAACAAATGAAATGAGGTAACAATTTGAACATAATTTGCAAATTTTGGTCCCTGCTTCATAGCGGGGGTTCTCCTCTACCTTCTACATGCCTACAACCATCCTCAATGCATAAAAAAGAACAATGTAAACAAGAAAAAATTCATTGAAACACCCACCAAGAGGGGTTCTGCGCGGAGTAAACAGGACTTTAAGGAAGTATAGCGACACAACGGGACAAAGGCCGCTTATGGAGGTCCAACTAAGCTGTTTTTCGCACTTTCCGCTCACATTCCCTTTTTATCTTCTCCCCGCTCAGCACCCCTATTAACTCCTAGTCCCGTTAATTTCTTGGGGGCTGCAATAAATTTTTCTTGTGGTATATGCATCCAGAAAGAGTTCTCAGCACGTGTTTGATTTTTTTTCTAAAAGTCCCATTTGTGCTGAACTGCAAAATTACAAAAAAAAAAAATTATTTACAAAAGGAATGTACCTGCCAAATAATAAACGTGGAAGGTATATACCTTATTAATCGCTTGGATGGTCCATTTTAGTCAACGCATTCGAATCAGTTTCTGCAAACAAAATAAGAAAAAATCTTTTTTAAAACATATTTGAAGTTATGTTTAAATTTAGTACACACGCTGCCTTTATATGGGTTTTACTGTGTATCAAAACTAAAGAATCTAGTTTACTGGGAAATTGAGTTATCACAATTTGAAATCTTTTAACGAAAATTCGCTACCATAACGCACTTGCTGCACCTAAACTCTTTCCAACACATCTTTAGTATTACTGTTAAGTAATATTTAAAATGTAATTCAAATATTTATATCTTTGGCCATCACAATTTTACTCGTAGGGTTAGACACAATTTAGAGTTAGTGATTTTTTTTTACAAAATTCAGTAATGAGGTGATCGCGACTTTTTAATTTTGAAAAAATTTCTTCAAAGAACGCGATCTAGGCCTCATGGAACCAATATCCGAGGTCGGTTATAGCTTATTTATTAATTTAATGAAAAAAAAAGTTGGTTTTCCGCTTTAAACGTCAAAGTCGCGATTTGAAACGTCAAACTTGGCAACGTTTAGGCAAAGACCCTGAAAGAAGTCAGGGTTAGGTAGAGAAAAGCTCATAAAAAGAGTGTATTACAAACCCTTAAATTTCAGTTTCAGCCGCCATTCTCCTTCATTTTACCAAAATATTTCTGGAAAATTCATTTCAAATAGACTCTTTCTCTGATGCTTTGGCAGTAGTTTCAGTTATAGAGTTTATGGCTTAATCGTCTATATTTTTTAGCGAATTTTCGTAGAAAAAATTCGCTAATGAGGAGACCGTGACTTTTGACTTTTTGGCCCCCTAGACTCCAGATATCCGGTGTTAGTTTCGGTTTTTATCTATTCTCATATATACAGGATGACACATTTCTACGGTAAAGCTTAATATATTCGCTTTTATACAAGATACGAGGAAAAATTGTATACGTTAATTATAACGTGTCTTGAGCTGCATATTATAAATTTATTTTGACTATCATAGGTGTCCCATAAGTCGTTGGTGATACAAATTTGTTTCTTTTCGAACACCCCTTATATTATTTCATTTGTACATTGTTCATTGAATTATATTGCATGTTTGTAGGGAAAAAATGACAACGTTCATCGTTTTGGAGTTATTTCAATTGTTTTGCAACTTTTCACATTTTTGGAACGTATTAAAAATTATGCCTTGGCTTTTTTTTACCAATATATAGGAGAATATCATGAAAGTGGCACATTTAAAGAATTTTTCGATTATAATATTCTTCAAAAAAAGATGCCGTTTACTGAACGTTCTCAAATAGTGACTGATGATGCAAAAAATTCAAACTTTGGTAATTAATTTTTTTCAAATTGAACAACTCCCTATTATACCTACAGACTCTAGTTCTGGAACTATTTTTTGTATCTTCTTTTTTTTTAATCTTAATTTCAGATTAGGCATATAATTGGAATTGTATGTAATCTTTAGGCAAATTTGCTGTAAAAAATAGTTTTGTTGAATTTTTTTTGTTTCCGCAGAAATCATTGAAAGTAAAAGTTTTGTGCCATTTTGGTAATAAGTGCTTAATAACTTATTGTAAGAAATGTTTTTGAATTACATGCATTTTTTTTCGGAGGTTCGTCGGAAAGATTTTTGTTAATTATATCTTGCTAGTTGTGTAAATAGCTTGAAGAGGTTCGTTGGCCAGGAAAATCAGATAAGTTTTTCGAGAATATTTTAAGTTTATTGTCGGACGTTTTCAAACGGCTGTTATTTTGGTGGAATGTGGTATATTATTCTACTATATAGGTTATATTGGTAACCAAGTTTGATGCCTGCTTTTATTAAAAATTTTTGGGACTCAGCAAGTGCGTTATGGTGGCGAATTTTCATTAAATGCTTCAAATATGTTTAACTCAATTTTCTATAAATTTTGAAAATACAATTTTGGTGTGTAGTGAGGTATTTGCTAAGGAAATATATGAACCAATGTTCATCAAAATAACTTTGTCACTTTTTGAGAAACATTTTTTTTTTCGGAAAAATATTTTTTTTCCTTTAGAAAAACTCGTCAACATATAAAAATTCAAACGGACCTTGGTTTCGGGTTCTAAGAGCCCAAATTCGTGCTCATTTGAAAAAAAAATGACAGTCTCACTATCGATACCTCTATATTAGCGATTTTTAAATAAAAATTCGCTAAAAATACATACTTGCTAATAAAAATGTATTTATGAAAATTCACTAGTATAACGCACTTGCTCCGCCCAGACATTTTTATCAATATATACAAAATCAAAAATATATAACTATTCACTAAGTGAAGATTAGAACCTGTGATGAGCACTGATAAGTACACTTGGAGAACCCAAATCACCACAACACATTTTAAAAGACCTGACGATCGTTTCACTAAAATTCTGAATGTTTCATCCTCTGATGACGCTAACTTGGTTAGTGAAACGATCGTCAGGTCTTTTAAAATGTGTTGTTGTGATTTGGGTTTTCCAAGTGTACTTATGTAACTATTCTTAAAATATAAATCAATCCACAGTTAAAATTATCTTTCCCATTTATACGATTATTGACCACAATCAATACACCATACCTACGTGAAAAAGAGATAATTAAGAAATTGCGTTCCACTGGAATAAACCATTAAGATTCTATACTGTTGGTTTAGTGAATAAGAGTTTATTCCAACAGGGCGTATTGCAGTTGAGCGTTTCAGGCGATGCAAATGTACGCTGTGATCGTTTAATTAAATGTCACTGTAAATTTAATAAAATGCGATATTGCATACACAGTCTGCTTAATATCCGTCTGTTATATGTTCTTAATAAAAGAATATCAATATTTCTTCTTGCACTAAATAGGTGCAGAAAGCCAAGGCAGGGAAAATATCATTACTTAGTTATACCAAGCTATCTATTTATAAAACTATATTATAATAAAACGACGTATATAAAATGTGTTGCATTTTCAAATGGCAGATCTCGTTTAGAATGTTGTAATAAAAGCAAAAAATGTAATTAAATTTTTGGTAAAACATTCTGAAAAATATATACAACAAAATAATTAAAGTAAATATGAACCTAAGAAATTTTTAGATCCAAAATCACATTTTGGAAAGATATTAATCTACATAGGAAATCTGATTTTACGCTTAAAAGAAAAAAAAAATTAGAATAACTTTTTTTTAATTTTTTATCATAGATCAAACCAGTTCAGCAACATGTATGCTATTCATGGTTGTTTTATCTGCCATGAGCTATTGTCTAATATAAGAAACAATAAAAAATTATAACAATAAGATGCTATAGTTAGAAACATAAATGAAAAATAGTTTGGTCGATAAGTTAGTAATATTATTTAGTAGGCTTACATTCGTATGTACACATCCATACTCACACACACACTCACATGCGCCCAAATACCCATACATTACTAAATTATAATTTAACTCTGATCATGGACCATTAAACACATCTTGTGGAAGTCTTTTTCTTAGTCTTCTTTGTAGTAGTCTTGCACCAAGATTGTAATGTACTGCTCCAGGACATTCAGTTAAGTTGTTCAGGAAGTTGATTGCACTTGTTTTTTTGAAGTCACTGATCACTGGTATGTTTAATTTGCGATGTATTTGCGTGTTCCTCATGAACCATGGTGCATCGGTGATGATTCGTACCACTTTGTTCTGGAAGGTTTGTGCCATATTTATTGTTGAATTTGACGCTGTTCCCCATATTGGACAGCCATATGTGAGAACTGGTCTAAGAATACTTTTGTAGATGAGAGTTCCGCATTCAATCTTTAGTGATGATTTTCTATTTGGGGTACAGCATTTTTAGACGTCCATAAGCTTGCTGAGTTCTGTTTTTGACATGATGCCTCCAGGTTAAGGTACGATCGTAATGTAGGCCTAAATATTTGACGGATTTGTGTTTGTGATTCCAAGGGATTGCTTTGTTATCTATTTGTAACGATGGCGGATGTGTTCCTCTTAAGAGCGTAAAGATTTTAACTTGACTCTTTGATGAGTTTATAGTTATTCCCCAGCTCTTGCACCATTGTGTAACTTTGTTTGAGGAATTTTGTAAAAGGTTCCTGGATTCGATTATGCTTTTGTGTTGTGTTGCTATCGCTGTATCGTCCATATACATCGCCAATAAGGAGCCTCGTTGGCATGGTATGTCGCTTACATATAAATTATATAGTGTCGGTCCAAATATGGAACCTTGAGGTACTCCTGCGTGAATTGCTTTAGTTGTGGCAATTCAGCGTTTATTCTTACTGCAAATGTTCTATTTTGTGTGAAGCTGGCAATGATTTTAAGTAGATAGGAGGGTAAGGCTTGGATTTTAGCTAATTTGAAGAGGAGCCCGTCGATCCATATTTTATCAAAAGCTTCTGTTGCGTCAAGAAATGCTACGGTGGTATATTTTTGTTTTCTAATCCTTTGACAATAATTGAATTTAAACGAAGGTGTTGATGAAGAGTTGAATGCTGTTTTCTGAACCCGAACTGTGTGGGAGGTAGGGTATTATGCTCTTCCATAAATTCGTTCAGTCGCCTCAGTATCAGTTTTTCGAAAAGCTTGCCTAAAGTGCATAACAAGCTGATAGGCCTATAGCTTGATGGGTGCATCTTGTTTTTTCCATGCTTCAGGGACATGATAATTACAGCGTGTTTCCATGTGTGTGGAAACCAGCCAGTTTTCAGGCATGCATTAAATATAAGCGCTAATATCTCAAAAAACACTTTTTGGTCAGATTTTTAAGAACTATGTTCGGTATGAGATCCTGACCAGGGGATTTTTTTATTGGTATTATTTTGGCTAAATCAGCTATTTCGTCTGAGGTAATTTTCTAGAAGCTGTTTGGGCTTATACTAGGAAGCACATTATCAATAAATGATTTAATTTCTTTGGTGAGGGTGCGATTTGGTAAAGGCGCTGGAACATAAACGTTTTCGAGATGCTCCGCAAATATTCTACACCTGCCCTTATCTGTATCGTGAACTTCGTTGTTGGTTTTTAAGCTGTATGTAGTTTGTGGTTGTCGAAGTATTTTTCTGGTCGCTCTCCACATTGAGGGATCCGCTGCTTCTAGTTCACTTATATATTTTTGATATGATGATATTCCATGTTCATAAAGTTGTCTTTTTACTTAAAATAACTTAATAACAAGTTACCCTATACTGTGTTATAGTTATGGTAAAAAATGTGTCCCTGAATACCGGTTCCGGTTTTAGACTTCAAAAAAACAACGCACTCAACTCAGGAAACAGAAAAGTCCCCCGGCACCGGTGATTATGTTGATTTGTTTAATAAAAGCATCCTACAGATAAAATTGATGACCAGGATACTGAGCATATTACTTCAAAAAACAATACAATTGAATAAAGATAATACAGCGTATCTCCAATATATATATATATATATATATATATATATATATATATATATATATATATATATATATATATATATATATATATATATATATATATATATATATATATATATATATATATATATATATATATAACAGTAAGTACACAATAACAATGTGTTTCATAACATGTATTACATACGTCGTGGAGTGATCGGAAACCTCAAAATAATAAAAAAAATATTATGCATATATGTTAGAAACCCTCTTGTTTCCGAGATACAGAGTGTTGAAACTTTGAAAGGAAATTGATTATTTTTAATATTTTGTGATAAAATTGAGATGGACAAACCACCAAATTTAGTACACAATATCCACTCATGGGTTATCATTGAAACGGATTTAACCATCAGTACCAGACCATTAGCTGCCCAACTAAATATCGGATATGTTATGGTGTGGAGATTTTTGGGTCACCACTTTGTACCTCCTCACCACATTCAGCGAGTGCAGGTTTAGAAATGGCTAACAGCAATCCTAATTTTTTGTCATCGATTTTGTTTACTAATGAAGCTGGTTTTACAAGAGATGGCATTTCCAGATTCCAAAATTCGCATTACTGAGCTAAAGAAAATCCCCGTGTTGTGCATCAGTCACGTAACGAGCCCAAATTTAATGTCAATGTCTGGGCCGGAATAATCGGTGAAAATTTGATTGGGCCTTTCCTTATTGAAGGACAATTAACTGGACAATTTTACGCCAACTTTTTGCAAAACGAATTTCCTTAGCCTTTGGAAAACACTCCAACATGTAATTTATGCACGATAGTGCACCATCGCATTTTACTCCTAAACCAGAAACGTTTTGAATGCTGAACGATTTTTAAGTCAATGGAGAGGTCGTGCCGGACCGAGGACTTTTCCTGCATGTTTAGCGGATTTAAAGCCTTTCGACTTTCACCTCTGGTGTCAAGTAAAAGGCATAGTATATTCTTCACCCGTTGAAAATATTTAAATGGTTCGTCAACGCATAAGAGATGGTTGTCAAGTGATCGAAGGATCCCATGGGATTGTCAAAAGAGTCAGACAATCAGTGATCAGGCGAATACAGGCTTGTATTCAGTCTCAAGGTGGCCACATCGAGCATTTGCTTTAACGCAACTTCTATTTTTGTCATATTTGTAATGAAATTAATATAAAAAATTATAATCATTTAAATCGTAATACCGTGTTTTTTCATCGCACTGTATCCTGTATACAACAGGATTTTGGTCTTATGTTTATAAGACGTGTTTCTCACCACTTTTTACCAAAAAACCAAGACAAACCTGTAAATAATTTAGGAGATACTTTTTGTATCGAATTAAATGCTTTATTTAAAATGTACAGTAAAAGATTTCTGCAGGGCGGTACTAATACTTTTTTGTGCAGCTGAATCGTAAAAGAACCCATATAACTCCGCCACAGCTTACTTGCGAGGCTTGAAATTTTATCAAATATGGCAACCTATGAGTGGATGTTGTGTACCAAATTGGGTTTATCTACCTCAATTTTATCGCAAAATATGAAAAATAATCGATTTTATTTTCAAACGTTCAAGACTGTATCTCGGAAACAACACAGTTTCGGACATATATTTATAACACTTTTTTGATTATTTTGAGGACTTCAATCACCCCACGACCCATAACAACGGGTTATTATTACAACAATGTAGCAAACCGAGTATGCAGACACCATAGTCAGCGGATCCAAAAGTATCATGGAAAACTAGGCAGCAAAGCGTGAGAAGCTGAACCAGCAGTGTAGAGGTCACCTCTAAAGACATTAGTGCCACTCCCTAGGTGACATATTATAAATAGGCAGCTCTCCTTCAGCGAAGTGTTCATTCTTGTTCCACACATAGTACTTTGCATATCGCGTGCTGCAGTATTGTATTTTTATTAGTATTGCAGTTATGTTAATATCTATTATTTTTTTACTGTATTTTTTATTATATTAATTATATAATAGTTAAATAAATATTGTTTAAAAAAGTTAAACGTCTTAACGGTAAAAGTTAGGTGACCCAGTCGTTTGTATCGGTTAAAGATGAAACGGATATTGATCTTTAAGCATATGGACGCCTAATAACCGGTCAAAAAACCAAGCAGTCCAATGTAAAAGTCGAGCAGTATAGAAACAGAGACAAGCAGTCCAATCGATTCAGTAGCAGCAATTGTTATGTAAGTGTTTGCTACTTTCCAGTTTTTATCCATTTTTATTCACTTTTTACATTTGTGTATTGTTGATGATTGTATGTATGACTCAGACGACGGAATAACATATTTATTAAATTTAGAGTATAGATTAAGATAAGTAAGCATTAGTGAGAGTAATTACAAGTTACCTAATTGTGCGAATAATTTAGAGATCAATAACGTAAATATGGAAGATCAATTCAAAGAGTTTTATTTGAAAGCAATCCCCGAATTTGACGGCCAACTGGCAATTGTGGGAAATTTTTTAAAAGCAGTATATTTAGCAAAGAATCAATTTTACATAGCAGACCAAATTTGTATTTAAATCATTTTTGTTGAATTTTGTACAAGCCAAATTAATAGGGCAAGCAAAGGTGATTACAAATCCAAAATTAATTAATTCATGGATGGATTAAGGCAAGCGATAGTTCAAAATTTCACAGATCAAACAGACGATACAAGTTTGTTGTGGGAACTGCTGAAATTAAAACAGAGACCGAACGAAGATGCACTAGCAGTTAGTAACCGGTGTAGGTACATAGAACAATTATTAATTTCAAACCTCATCTCGAATGAGAACAATGAAGCCATTCGAGCGCACAAAATGACGATATATCAGCAAAAGACACTAAAGGCATTCTTAGGAGGATTACCCAATCCTCTAGGTAGGACCTTGGGGTTCACTAGCCCGCCAATCATTGGGATAAGTCGCCACAGAAGCAACAATTCCACACGAACAGACATGACTTACAACAGAGACCGTTTTATCAAAGACAACAAACGCCAAATTTCAGTAATATGCAATTTCAGAGGTCTTTCCAGACAAACTTTAGATCTTATATTCAAAATAATAATCAGGACAATAATCAAGGTAATCAGAACAATAATTAAACTAGATTCATTGATTGTTGTTGCCCTTACTTGGTGAAACTTGTCCATACTACATACAGACTTGGAGACTACTTCTCTGGCTTCACTGTTGGTTTTTGTAGGTGAAGGACGTAGCCAGCTCGTGAGCTAACTGGAGCAAGTGGCCCTTCGAATTCTAGATGTTCTAGGATGATCTTTAATGCTTCTGTGAAGCCACAGAAGTAGTCTCCAAGTCTGTATGTAGTAATTAAACTGGACCGAATTTCTCACAAATACGCAGACAAAAGACCCAATCAAATCAATTCAGACGCCCAAATTACAGTCCAATTAACCCTAATAATAGACAATATCCAGAGCTCATGGATATAAGCGTTTCGATTTCCTGGTTAAACAGACAAAATTCCACACAATTTCACAACAATTTACCCCCAGTACGTAGGGAACAATTGCACAATACCGAATTTTACAACGACGAAACAAATTGTAATGAAATAAATCAAGAATTACCCTCAACAAATTTCCATAATGAAATAAATTACAATACAACGAACCATGAATTATCCGTAACGGAACAATATGACGAGGACCCGCAAAATTTTCCGGTAGCGGGGCCATCACAAGACGCACAGTGATAGATTAATAATTTCAATACATTATGCCGGCTACCTTACGTGGAGCTGAAGAAATTGAAAATAAAAGATAGATTATTATTAGATAGCGGATCATCAAAAAGTTTATTGAACCCAGTAGTAGCTTACCATAATTTTGCGAATAATATATTTGAGGACTCGTTTCTAATAAAGACCGCACACGGTGTCTCTCTCTCTCACTCAAAAAGAGCGAATATAGTTTTAAGTCCTGTATCAAACGAGACACAAGAATTCTGTCTATTTAATTTCAATAACGAGTATATTAGATTACTTGGAATTGACTTCTTAACAAAAAAAAATGAGGTTAGAATAGATTTTAAAAACCACCAATTACACGTAAGTGATAAATGCATTAACATTAAATACCCTAGTGAAGGAAATATAGAAATGCCAAGTAAATATAGTGAGACTTTAGACGAGGCCAACGCATATGGCATCGCCAATAGAAATGACTTGGAATTAAATCATATCATACCAGACCAATATTTTGCTTACACCACTGAACTTGACTTAGTAAACCATGTATTTAATGCAAATATGGCAACACACAGAAAGGAAACGGATAATGGTCGTACAAATAAATTATATAATTACAATGCCGATGAGCTCACGATGAGATCGCATTTTACACCCGTGAACAATTTTCAGATGAATTAGCGAAATAGAGCCGTAGAAGATATAATAAGTAAGACTGTAGATTTAAATAATACAAGGATCAGTCGTAAATCCAAAATAAAACCAAGTACCCTAATTAACTAAATAAACACAAACTATCTAAATGACGAGGAAAAAAACGTTCTAATAAATCTTTTTACGAAATACCAAGACATATTTTGAAATAAAGACGAACTATTAACACATACAAAGGTAATAAAATATAAAATAAGCACAACAGACGAAATACCGGTGCATTCAAAATTATACAAGTACCCATATGTGCACAAACCCAAAGTGGACAAACAAATAAACGACATGTGCCGACAAAAAATTATTAGGCACAGCCATAGTCCATATAGCAATCCCATTTGGGTTGTTTCGAAAAAACTCGACAAGAGTGGGAAACAAAAATTGAGAGTTGTAGTGGATTACAGAAAACTAAACGAAAAGACAATACCAGAAAATACCAAATAGATAAATCTTGGCATTAGCTTACATTGTGGAGTATAAAGTGAGTGGTAGACACCATCCACTTAATTGTTCATAAGTTTAAGAAAAGGCCTTTGTACACTTTACAGGTGACTGCAAAACCCAGGATTATTCAAGCTGATGGCACAAAAAACACAATATGAGGTACAAATATTACAACTTGCTTACTAAAATTCGCAAACCTTGGGAACGCTAATTGCTGTATTAAATAATAATAACAATAAGTTGTAGCACACGCAAGGACAAGAAAAAGACATCTGGCGGTAGCTTGGATCGATTACCGCTTATGACAGTGTGCCACATTCCTTGGTTAATCTGTCCTTAAAATGTATTACATTAATCCTCAAATCGTCAATTTCGTATGAAAATCCATGAGAGCCTGGAATACACAGTTTAGTCTGAAGATAAAACAGGCCACTTTGAAATTATTAATATTGATATAAGAAGCCGAATTTTTCAGGGGGACTCCCTCTTGCACTTACTCCTGTGTGTGGTACTCATACCGCTAAGTAATGAATTGCGAGCCACACGTGCGCCATATCGAATATCTGAGGGAGGAAAACTCGACCACCTTGCCTACAGGGACGGCCTAAAGCTCTTTGAACGAGACTACAAAGAGCTTCAAAGCTTACTCAACACGGAGAGAGAGTTTATCAAGGACACAAACATGAGTTTTGGCCTCGATAAATGTGCAAATCCAAAAGAGGAAGGCTGGAACGAGGAGACAATATTCTGATATAGAAAGAAAAAATAAACGACCTTCATCAGGAAAAACCTACAGATACTGGGATTGGAAGAGCAAGATAGTGTAGACCACCACAAGATAAAGATTTTGAAATACCGGGACTTGGCAATTGAAATAGAACCCATGTGGAGCATGAAGACAAAGATAATACCAATAGTCATAAATACACTCGGCACTACAACCCATGCACTGAAATTACATATTTGGCAGCTCTCCATAATAAGATCATTAGCAAACTGCAGACACATGAGATATTGGGTAGGTCATATATACTGCGGAAGGTCTTAACTAAAATATTGGCCTGATATGCTCTAAAAAATCATTGTAATTGGAAGGATCTAAGAGAAGTTTACCTTGATCAAATATGCCTTACACGTTCGAAAGGATACTTGCCATACACTTGACACTTGAGGGCGGATGCTCTAAACCTCCCACAGGGAGTGCTGCTCCTTCTTATTAACACATTTGAGAACATTAGCGACAAACTAGAGGAAATCACTAAGACGAATATCAAAGTTAAAATTAGTTAGAAACTTCACCTTTTCGTTGATGATTTCAACCAGATCTAGTAGTTGTTGAACTGCATCTTCGGTTAAATAAAAAGTAGTAGAATCATCTGAGATTGATATACCTTTACTGGCCATGTAATGTTGATGACATTCTAGTGGTTTGGTCGGGTACCACAGAGCAGCTCCACCGGTTTCTGAGTTGGCTGAATAACATGCACATTAAAATCAATTTCACTATGGAGTTGATTCATCGATCAGTTTTATTGACCTGAAGTTGAAGAGGAGTGGCAGTTTTATCAATTTTGACATGTATAAAAAAACTCACTCAGACCGACCATCTGATTCCATTCAAATCCTACCAACACATGTCCCATAAATTGGCATGAGTAATTAGATTCCGGATTGACAGACTATTCCCGCTGTCGGGGACTGATGTCCTTCAAGAACTAAACCTGATTGACCAATTCGCAGTAAACAATGAATACCCAGTAAATATTGTCGATAAGATGGTCAATAAGAAGAGCCATCAGCTCTTAATAGAAATGATCTCCTGTCTACCTCTTGCTCGGCCATAGAATATGTCTTTTTTTCCTATCACCTAATGTGGCCCTGTCTCCGACGCCATAGCCAGAGCTCTAAAACACGATAATGCGAAATTTTCTTTTAAGTCTACAAACAAAAAAGCAACACGTTCGTTCAAAATAAGGACCATATTTCTGGCGAAAAGAAGTCAGGCGTCTACAGTTTAAGATGTGGTGCCCCCGGTTGTAAGGCTCTGTATATAGGAAGAACCGCAAGATAATTAAGTACCAGGGTGTCAGAACACCTTAAAAATAGAAATCAGATAGGTAATGAGATGTGAGTCTTTCGTTGTCATTCAAGAGAGAGTGGTCACTGCTTTAACAAAGAGATCGATGCCAAGATGTTATATCCCTTAAATTTTGGTGTAGAACAGTTTGTCCTAGAAGAGATGGAGATTTTTAAACATGTCAACTACTCGGGTTGTGAGGTTTTGAACTTATCCAACACAGACATAGTGAACTTTCCGTCATTGTACAACCATATAGTGGGCTAGTGCTCGCTCCTCGACTCTATGAAATTTGTAACCAAAGTTATTATGTAGGTGACGATGGCTGTTCTGTGACTCCCCCTTTCTCACGCATTGGTTTTGTCTGTTTGTAACATATCTGTCACTTCTGTCATGTTGTTTCAGTTCGCTGTGTTACCATTTTGGCGGTTTCTCTCATTTTCATGTTTTCATAATGTTTGTTTTACATGGCTGAATTTTCTTCTGTTTTACAGATTTAATTGCTATTTTACATTAGTTCGTTAGCCGTGAACTGTGAATTGATTTCTGGTACATTCAGGTATGATTTGTTGGACCTCTGGTAGGATAGACGAAGCTTCAGCTTGGAGAATCTTCGTATAGTAGTCAACTTCAATTTTCAAGAGTTGAAAAAGTAGGTGTCGGAGCCATTTTGTTTCTGGTTTTGTTTCGCAAATTAGCACCCCCTGAGGGTTCTCATAAAGCTTTCCTTAACACTATGCCTCCTGTTGAACTTGCTCTCAGTCAGCTGACTCTACAGCTTTTCATTTTGAATTAGTGTTTTAGTTTTTATTACTTTGTTGTTACTGGCTTCGTATTAGTTTACTCGGATACTTTTGTTCTGCTTTTAATTGCATGTTTAACTTTTGCTGTAGCTTTAAGCTTGTTTTACTCTTTAACTTTAGACGTTACCTTTGAAGTTTTCTGTGATGATATCATTGATTCTTCATTATGCACAATTGCCTACCAGAAAACAACGTTTTTTAACAGACCTCTTTTTGTGATTCTAAATTTACCCCTGAGGATGACTACTTAGATAGCCAAAACGCGTAGGGAACTAATAAATTGTTATTATCTGAAAGAGAAGCCTTTTCATTGAGTGCCCAATTAGTTTTAAGGTCGTTAAACATGTTTTCTCGACATTGATAACCATTTTACGTCTCTTTGCACAAAAATGAATTTTATATCTATATAGAAGCAACTTTGTGTACAATTTGTTAATAAAATAAAAGAAGCGTTGCTTAAATGTTTCCACTGCCTATATTTACTGTTGGTATATTAGTTAGCACATTAGTTTTAAAATGGGCTTTGTAAATGTTTGATGATTATTTAATAAAACATATCTGGCAGTAGACTGAATGATAATTTCTTATTTTAATTAAATAATGTTTGGCGGCTCTGATATATATATATATATATATATATATATATATATATATATATATATATATATATATATATATATATATATATATATATATATATATATATATTTGTTGCAAACACGATTCTAAAATGAAAATATGTTTCTTATTCAACCAAATATAATAATAAGGGAGCACAACTTTCCGAGATATTGAATACGAACGTCATGGATTGAGAGTGGTGTAAAGTATCATTATCAATAACGTACAATTTCAGTGAAATTTCACACATGAAAGGAATCGAGTCGAGAGAGAAACATAATAGGAAAAGCTCATAATTTACAGAGGCGACATCTGGTGGGAAAAGCGGTTCTGATTTCACTAGGAAAACTTTACGTTATTCATACTGAATTTTGCTCATAATATGACAAACAAGTCACAAATTGGACAGCCAATTCACTGTTACAACAATCTAAATAAAACGTTTATTGATTTGCGCAGATATGCTAACCACGAAAATTAGAGTATCTAGGCACAGCAAAAAAAAGTTATGTTTGAGAACTGATTACATAATCACGGTTGCATCCCACATTGTTGAATCACTTATCCTGTTTAGGGCCATAGTTGACAAAAAGCTTTCTTTTAATGGAAATAGCTAATTCTGTTAGAAAATTTTCATAGAAAAAATTTACTAGTGAGAAGACCGCTACATTTAAATTTATCTTTTTATCCATTTTCAAAGTAAACTTCAAATTATATATATATATATATATATATATATATATATATATATATATATATATATATATATCCAACCGATAACTCAAAAAACACTTCACCAATTGAAACTAAATTAGGTAATTCCCTTCATTTGTTTTTTAATAGCATGGATGAGTTTGTTAGAGAGTTTTAACACTCAAGTACTTTTAGAAAACAATGTGAAAACCGTTTGGAACGCAATATCTTTTAAATTGCTACAAGTGTAAAGCTAAAATTTTACAAGCACGTAGATACCATATCAGTGGTACTATCTACCAAATTTAAACTTAATCGGTTTAGTAAGTTTTGAGTTATACCCAAATAAAGAATAAATAATTTACTATACAACCTGAAATTACCTCTGAATGGGTGGCTATAACGTTAGACAAGGTCAGACTGATATATCAGGGTTACGGTGCTATTGCAAACAAATGCTTTAAATCAAACTTCAATCGAACAAGCTACAAAAATATGTCATAATAAACAATCAATGTGGTTGCTATTAGCCAAAACTCTCATCTGAATCTGAACATATCAGAAAAATATATAGTAACAAATAAAAATTTTAATGAACACCAGTTACCTGTTTGTCATTTGTTATTTTCTTCTCTGTTTACACACGTCATAAACAAAGAAGAAGAAGAAGATAACGAAATCGACTCCGCTAATAGCTCAGAATATTATAATAAGGTACTTATTGTTTACTTTTAGTTTTTGTTTACTCTTCATGTCGTATATGGAAAATTTGAGGTAAATAATATGAGCTACATAATATCATGCAGTAGTTTCAATCATACCTAGAAACAGACGTTCAGTGTTAATTATTAAAATTTTAATTTCAAAATTTTGTATTGTTTATATTTACTTCATTTTCAAAAAGTATGGATACAGCAATAGTAAATAAGTGTTGAAAAGAGCGTAGGTGCAGCAACTGCGTTATAGTACCGAATTTTCATAAAAATATTCCAAATGGTGATAATTTAATTTTTCCATTAAACTAAAGTCTTGATACATACTAAAACCTATATAAAAGCATCGTGGATACTAAATTTTAAAAATAACACAATGAACTTCACAGGAAACGACAAATTTGTTTTAGAAAACCATTTTTGTTATTTTGTTTGCAGAAACTGGTTCGATTGAGTTGACTAAAAGAGTATATCCAAGCGACTAATAAGGAAAAATACCTGCCACGTTTATAATTTGGCAGGTACATTCGTTTGGTAAATAAAAATTAAATATTCGGTAAAACTGCATATTAGCACGCAGGGGCTTTTTCGAAAAAAATTCAGAAACATGCTTAGATCTCCTTCTGGATGCATAAACCACAAGAAATATTTCTGGCAAACAGCCCCCAAGAAAGTTACGGGACCAGGACTGAATAAGGGTGTTGGGCGGGGAAGAAGATAAAAAGGAAATGTGAGCGGAAAGTGCAAAAACCAGCTTAGTTGGAGGTCTATAAGCTGGCTATATCCCATTTTGCAGCTATACCTCTTCAAAATTCTGTTTATCCCTCCCAGAATCCCTATATTCACCACGGGTCCCGTAACTTTCTTGCGCGTTGTTCCCAAGAACCTTTTCTTGTTTACATTGTTCTTGTTTACATTGAGTGTGGTTGTAAGCATGCAAAAGGGGAAGGGGAACCCCTGCAACAAAGCAGCGAACCAAGATTTTCAATTTATGTTTAAATTGTTACCACATTTCATTTGTTTAAAATATTTTTTTAAATGAAATTTAGTTTGCCTTGTTTGTCAGTTTTACATAGAGAGCTACAATATTTTATAATGTTTAAAAAGTGTGGATATCGCAACAGTGAACAAATGCTGAAAAAAAAGGTCTGGGTACAGAAAATACATTGCGGTAGAGCATTTTTTATACATATTTGAAATCCGATAACCCAATTTCATATTAAGCTAGAATCTTCAATCTTGAACCATAGTAACACTTATGTAACCGCAGCGTGGGTACTAAATTAAAGAAAAATAACATAGTGAGCTTCGCGAAAAACTACAAGTTGGTTTAAAGACCCTTTTTTCTTGTTTTGTTTGCAAAAAACTAGTTCTACTGGGTTAACTAAAACAAAACCATCCAAACAATTAAAAGGAAAATACCTGCCATATTTATGATTTGGCAGGTACATTCCCTCTGTAAATAATTAATTTTTTTCTATGAAACTTTTGTGACTTTAATGACATTTATATCACAATTCTTTAAAGAGGCTTGCAGTACTTACATATATCCCTACCAAATTATAAATTTCTAGCTCCATAGAAAATAAAAACTAACTTCTTCAAATAATCGCTAACAGGGATCTCCAAAACCGGTCTCCCAGGTCCATTTAAATTTAAAGAATTTGTTTTAATAATATACTATATTGATAGTGTGCAACTAGTATGAAAATTCGCCACTATAAAGCAGTGGCTGCGTCCTGAACCTTATTTTTGTAAATATTGTAATCAAATGAGAACATTTGAAATATAAATATTGTACGTTCTAATAAACATTTCTTACAATATTTACCATTCAAAAACCGCATCAGTTGTGGAAGCTTTATTTAAAAATTACTCATTTT
This sequence comes from Tillus elongatus, assembly GCA_964006375.1. NCBI lineage: Eukaryota > Metazoa > Arthropoda > Insecta > Coleoptera > Cleridae > Tillus > Tillus elongatus. Next base: position 111,475,334 of record OZ023263.1, on the reverse strand, counting down.
TAACTTTTCAAAGCTCCATTTTGACGTTTAAGGAAGAAAAATTATAAAATCTTCACGGTAATTTCACTCGTACTTCTTGAATTTTTTGGGCGAATAAAAGATAAATGTTATTTGTCATATTTATCAGATTTTGTTTAACACATCCAATATTTTGGTACTGCATTTTCTCTGACTTAGTGGCACTGACTTTCTTCATTAAGTGCCAATAATGTTTTTTCTTTTAACATAAAAATCTAAATGTTGGTATATTTGGTTTTACTGGCCCTTGCTTTGTTGAGTTTGATTGAAAAAATGACAATTATCACCAAATTACCCCTTATTTATCCCCTAGCGCCTGAAGCGATCTTACCCAGAACAATTTGAAGCGTTTCTTTGGCGGGTGTTAACTGGATACTAAATTTGAAGATTATATCTCAATTCGCTCGAAAGTTATTGCGCCTATCAACAGACAGACGTTGATGCCGACATACCGATAGACCGACCGGCCGACAGATCGACCGACGACAGACCAACAGACAAAAAAAAATTCGTTCTAGAAGTTTTCCATATGTTTTGAGGCTTTCTACGTCGTTTTAGCGAAAAAAAAAACTATTTTTCGATAATATTCCCCTCCTACACATTCACCCCCAATTTAATTTCGGCAACGAATACCAGATGTTTGATGAAATTAAAAGTTTTATAATGAGTAAGCCCTAAAACGTTATATTGCACGAGTTTTAACGAAAAAAGGTCAATTGTCACCAAATCACCGACACATTCATCCCCTACCCGCTAAAGGGGTTTTACCCAAAACAATCAGAACTGCTTGTTTGCCTGAGTGCCAACTGTATACCAAATTTGAAGACGATATCTCAATTCGTTCTAAGGTTATTGTGGCTACAGAGACATAGAGACTGACAAACAAAAAAAAATTATTTCCAAATCATGTTTTCTATATCTTTTGATACTATCTACGACGTTTAAGTAAAAAACAAATTTAAAATTTTTGTGGCCAATGCAATACTTCCACACGTTGTGACGATGCGGTAAAAATAAAATCGCCAATTTTCTAGAAGAGGAAAACTAACCGGAAGCCGAATAGTTCGCGATGATTTATTTGTAATCAAATTTAGCTACTTGGTCGACATATTCGAGAAATTAAATACCTTGAATCTCTAACTCTCAAGAGCAAACAAATTACATAATAGACACAAAACAAAGAAAATATCAGCGGAATGCACGACATTCAGGAAGAATAGAATAGAGAAAAAATTTGTTAGTCTATCTTTTGGACCACGTATCACAAGGGGTCTCGAGAGCATTTTTAAGACAGCCGATTTGCAACTAATTTTGTCGACAAAAAATAACTTAAAAAATTTGTTAGGAATACAAAAGATAAAGACCAAGCCACTGAAATGTTCGGTATCTATCAGATAGGCTGTAAATATTGTAATTTTAAATATTTTGGAACTAAGAGGCTAGATTTCGTGAACACCTGGCATAGCTCAAATACGGTAGTGTAGACATTTCGTGCGTGACAACATATTTTGGATAATAACCACCATATTGATAAAGAAAAACTGAGACTTATCAAAAATGTTAGACAACCAGTAGAGTTGTATGCATACGAATGTATATTTCTAGGACAATAAAAAACAAAAGTTGCCTAAACCGAGCCCCGCCACTGGTTTGTAGTCCATTGTTTGCGCCCTGTCTTTGAAGCAGATGAACAGTCCAAAACCTGCCAGGTAAAGTGATAAAGCAAGTTCAAAAACCTCATCCGGCCAGTACACTGAAAATTGTGCCTACGATTTGGTATCCCGTTCGATATTGTCCTTCACCTAAGATTAAGCATAAAAGGTGATGTTAGTAGTAAGTAGTTAGAATAATTTTTTATCCTCTGATGACGCAAACTTTGTTAGTGAAACGATCGTCATGTCTTTAAAAAGATGTGTTGTGGTGGTTTGGGTTCTCCAAGTGCACTTAATTAGATAATATGATTAAGGAATCGGTAAATAAAAGTTTAAGCTTCTGTTTTGGAGAATGTCAGTCAAAAGGTATTTTAATTATTTGAAGAATAACAATTAAATATTTTGTATTTCGAAAATGTTTAGTGTAAGGCATAACTTAATTAGCACGTTTACTCTATTTGGTCTGAAGATACGACCACAACTTGTTGACCTTAATGCATGGTATGTCCTGTATAAAAAAGGTGTTTTAATTCAGATTCATCATCGTGGACAAAGGTAAAATTAAGTCAATAAATGACAAAAGCGCTAATAACTCCAAGACAAAATCACAATAATGTAATCCACATAACACAAAGTAATAAAAGTTTAAACACGGTAATCCTCAGAGTTACGTTTGAGCCCTATTATGCTCCTTGTTGTGCTAAAGCCAACCAACTATGTTCAAACATATATATGTAAAATCTCACTGTTAACCACCCACATAATATAACTAATCCAGTTTAACCTGTAAGCTGCAAATCAAACATTTTCTGGTCTTGGATCCGAATAGTGAGCTATAATAAGTAATTTAATGCCATTGGGGTTAAGTAAACTTGGATCACGGATTTGGGTTCTTCATGTGTACTTATCAGTGATCATCACAGGTTTCAATCTTCACTTAGCCATTGGGGTTTCTAAAGCAACACACCTCGAGGTTTATCTGTGATGTGCTTCAATAAATACATTTGTGTATTCACTAACCAAATTAGCGCCATCAAAAGATGAAAAATAATTTTGATAAGGATAAAGAACATGCTCCTCTGATGAAAATAACTTGGTAAGCGAAACTATCGTCAGGTTTTCAAAATGCATTGTGCTCATTTAAGTTCTCCTAGTGTATTTATCAGTGCTCATCACATATTCTTCTCTTTACGTGTGCCTCTGAGGTGTGATAAGTATAGTGGGTTCGAATCACTGTTTGTGAGTTCTTTTCGTTGACTCAGTACATACTGTAACATTAGCATCAACCACGGTTGTGGCATTATGTTTGAGCAAACTGAATGTCTCCACGTTCCACACTTTGTCGGCTTCGTGTATTATGAGATGCTATACATGTTAAATATTACTATCCTACTTACAAAGTGAAATGATTTAGGTAACATTTGCAGGCTCCCTAGCGCCGATCATTGGCCGTAGTTGCAGAAAAAGGTAGACATTAAAAAAAGCAAAATACATGTATTTCTGGGTGAGCCATTAGTGTGGGTCAGTCCAATATCTGCCTTATAAAAAATATTTATAGAATTACTTTCACGTGGAAGTGGTGTGATGTTAGGATGCGCACAATCTAAAAATTATTTCGCAAATACATAGCGTTTTATAAGCATCAGAAACTTTTATTTTCTTAAATAGAGCTTAAATATTAATTAAGACTAAAATTCTCTTTGGTTCTTCGTACTTTTTATTAATATAGAGTTTTATTACATTACACAGAGTATTTCCGAAGATAGTGCAATTTCTTTGCCTGCATGTATTAATCACTCTGTATGATATAAGACAAATAAAATTTAACTTTAATTCTTAGTGAAATAACTTTCTACTCGTTATGTAGGATCGCTTCTAACGCAAACGAAAATTTTTCTCTTTTAGTGAACTTTCTGTACAACATTTCTTCAAATGAGCGCAAACTGGGCCCTCTAGAACACATATCCAGGGTCATTTTCAATATATATATATATATATATATATATATATATATATATATATATATATATATATATATATATATATATATATATATATATGTATATATGTATATATATATATATATATATATATATATATATATATATATATATATATATATATGTTACGACCCTGATGTCGTAACTTGTTTTTATTGTTAATATGGCCATTATTTTAAGAGTTGTTTCTCTTTAACGTGATCTCACGTGAGTGAGTTAATTAGGTCGACACAGACCGTGTCTGTGTTCGTCCGGAATCCTCGGGCAGATGGTACCTTCAGTAACCCTGCTCGTATAATTTTGATATGTCTACGGTAGATATGCAGTGGCGTTGAGGTTCATACTGCGAACTCTTTTTATTTATGACTAACAGGTAGTCACATTCTATGGTTATTACCTGGAAGACGTTATCAATGTCTATAGGTGGGATGACTGAGTTTAGCGCATATGTGTAGATATAACGTCTGTCAAGAGAGCTTTTGCCTTTGTCACTTTGGCCCTGGTCGTTGTACTGAAAAGTGCTATTGTATGTAGCCATTTTGTGTATCACTGCAATTTTGTGAATTCATCCTTCGAGATAGGCTGGTGCCTCCAGCCAGTAAATGTAAATTATATTGTTCTTATGGTCACTGCCGTTCCAGTGTAGATGGGAGTAAGCGTCGATGGCATGTTAAAGCACGAAGCAGCTGTCTGGGTGCCGGCGAAGAGCAATGGTAGACGTGACCGTGTCGATTGACCGCTGAGGTCAGGCCGATTGATATGGTATCTGGAAAGTGTCTATGACCGTCTTTGGAAGATAGATGAGTATACAACAACCTTCTTATGTGATTGACTCTGTCACTTTGGGCCCGCTCGTTTTACTGGAAAGTGCTATTGTATGTAGCCATTTTGTGTATTACTGCAATTTTATGATTTCATCCTTCCAGACAGGTTGGTGCCTCAGCCAGCAAATGTAAATTAGATTGTTCTTATGGTCACTGTCGTTACAGTTTAGATGGGAGTAAGCGTCGATGGTATGTTGAAGCACGAAGCAGCTATCTGGGTGTCGGCGAAGAGCTATAGTAGACGTAACCGTGTCATTCCACTGCTAGAGTCAGGCCGATTGATATGGTGTCTGGAGAGTGGCTACGACCGTCGTTGGAAGATAGATGAGTATACAAAAAACAACTCATGTGATTGCCTCTGTCACTTTGGGCCCGCTCGTTGTACTGGAAAGTGATATCGTATGTAGCCGTTTTCGATATCACTGCAATTTTGTGAATTCATCCTTAAGGACATGCTGCTGCCTCCAGCCAGAAAATGTAAATTAGATTGTTATTATGGTCACTGCCGTTCCAGTGTATATGAGAGTAAGCGTCGATTGTATGTTAAAGCACGAAGCAGCTGTCTGGGTTCCGGGGAAGAGCTATGGTATACGTGACCGTGTCGTTTCACCGCTAAGGTCAGGCCGATTGATATGGTATGTGGAGAGTGTCTACGACCGTCTTTGGAAGATAGATGAGTATAGAACAACCTTCTCATGTGATGTATGTTAGTCATTAGTGCAAATAATATAGTGCTGTGCATTTGCCTATCAAATATCCTTTCTCTGATGCGTTATATTTTATCAAGTCAGATACACTGCTTGACGTATAGTGACTTGGAATGTTAACGTTAGCCATGATCCAGCTTTAATATCAGTTGAACCTGGTTGACATCTCCATAGTAGTTTAATTCACTTATGTAATTAATCTGTCACTTGTTGCTGGAGAGCAATTTTTAGTTTTAGACACATTTTTTTAATATTATTTACAAAAATTAGACAACTTTTGTTTACAATAACTTACTAAATATTTATTATTAATTACCAACATTTCATAAAAATGTCACAAAAAATTATTTCTACAGAAACAATGAAAACAATCCTGCGAAAACGTTTCAAAATCAGCCACTATTTAAGAGTGCCTGTATACGGCAGCTCGATTTTTTTCGACGAGTAATACAAACAAAAACTCTCTGAATGCGTCATTTCCGTAGGGGTCAGCTCTGTATTGGTACAAACGGTTTTTACAATTGGTGATACGTGTTTGCGAGATCTGCCAAGAACGTGAAAAGTTGTAAAACAATTGAAATAACTCAAAAGCGACGAAACAGGTTTTTTTTCTTACAAACATGCATTATAATTCAATGGAAAATGCAAACATGCAATGACATAAGGGGTGTTCTGTTAAAAAAAGGAAGTGTGTATCACCAACGACTTTCGGGCCAGCCTGTGATTTTAAGAATAATTTTATAGGATACAGCATAAAACACCCTCTAATTAACGTATACAATTTTTGCTCGTATCTTGTATATAAAGAACAATATTGAGTTTTACCGTAGAAATGCGTCACCCTGTATATGTGTAAACGAACAAAAACTGAAACTTACCCCATATATGGGTTTTAGGGGTTCTAGTTCGCGTTCATTTGAAGAAGTCTTTTAAAAATTCATAAGTCTACAAAAATTTTCTGAAATATAGACTATTAAACCATAAACTATATAGTTAAAGCTACTGCCAAAGAATCAGAAAGAGGGTCTATTTGAAATCGATTTTCCGATAAGATTTTAGAAAAATGAAGCACCAGGATGGTTGTTGCCGAAACCTAAAGCTTTGTCAAACGCACCTATTATGATATTTTCTCTGCACAGCCTCTATTTGTTTCAGATTATTTGTCTGAAAATTGCAAATTTTGACGTTCCAAATCGCGAATTTGACGTTTTAAGAAGAAAAATTATAAAATTTTTAATACATTTTTTTCTGCTGCTTCTTGACCCTTTTGCGTCAAGAAAACTTAACCGTTGTATGTAATATTCAATTGGTTTTGTTAACCACACAAGATATTTCGTTCTTAATCAGCAGTGCCACCCAAAAAAATTTTAATGCCCATAACTGCATTTTGGCGTGTAGTGTCAGCCTGATGGTAGAAACATATACGCGAAATTTGGTTGTCATAGCTTTGTTCTTTTCGGATATACAAAAAAATCGGCCTATTATTTTTTGGCTTATCGGTGTGATATATTTATATATATATATATATATATATATATATATATATATATATATATATATATATATATATATATATATATATATATATATATATATATATATATATATATATATATACTTGTTTTGGCCTCGAGCAAAGCCCTCTTAGCCACGGTCACTCCAACTAGTGCTTCAGCTCCCTACTATAATATGATGTTTTACATTAAAAAAAAACAAAAAGAATTCTCTATGCTATCGTCTACCAAGCTCAGCAAACAAACCCTCAAATTTCTTTTACTTCATGTAAACCAATAATAATTTACGAAGAGAGACTATGCCCATCATACTTTACATTTTGTTTATGTGGGTAAGCTGTATGTGTTTAAGTCATCTTAACTAGGATTAAAATTAAGGAAAAAAGACATGAGATTGAGACAAACTAGACTGAACCACCGTAAAGATGGGTTAGACACAGGAATCTATAACTATATGAGTAATTAACAATATATATATATATATATATATATATATATATATATATATATATATATATATATATATTTTATATATATATATATAAACACAGATCTCCTCGTTAGTGAATTTTTCGTTTTGCGAAAAATTCGCTAAAATGGAATCGTTTTACCCTTAGTACAGTACACAATACTTAATAATTTTTAAGTTATTTAAGTGAAAGGCGGATGAGAATGGTTTCTAAAATATTTTTAATGATGACAATAACTTGCTCATTTGATTCTAGTTGTTTTATGTTTGCAAAAACTATAAAAATAAAGAATTGGAAACAACTTACGAAAGACGATTGTAATAAAGTCTGCAACAGAGTCAGCTTTAATCACAATGTTTGCCTATTTACTCTTCCACAATTTTATGAATGCTATAAAGTTAGACATTTGGTACTGCATTTAAAGAGAGTTTACAATGATTGCATAGATATAGTTAAAACTACTTTGTAATATTTGTAAGATTATTGTTTAGAAAATATGAAAATTGTAGAAAAATTATGTGATTAAACTGTCTTTTTTATTGGAAATATATCAGTTTTTATTAAGTACACTTGGAGAACACCCAAATCACCACAACACATATTTCAGGGACCTTACGATCGTTGATGAAGATGTTGACTTTGTCAACGAAACGATCGTAAAGTCTCTGAAATATGTGTTGTGGTGATTTGGGTGTTCTCCAAGTGTACTTATTACTGCTCATCACAGGTTCCAGTTTTCACATAGTCAGTTTTTATTGATAATTTCTATTGACAGAATTCAAAAGAGTTCGACGTAGTGTCTAAAATGAAAAAAATGTTATATTTTTAGTGAATTTTCGTAGAAATAATCCACTAATGAGAATCTTTTATTTTACTAAAATATTTGCAGCAAATTCATTTTAAATAGACCCTTTTTCTGATGCACTGGCAGTAGTTTTAGTTATGAGGTTTGTGGTTTAATAGTCTATAGTTTATAATATTTAGGAAATTATTATAGAAAAAATTAGCTATTGAGAAGACCGGAATTTCAAATTAGCGCGTATGAAGCCCCCTAGAACCCATATCCACGATTAGTTTCAGTTTTGTGTGTTAACATATATACAGGGTGACGCATTTCTACGATAAAGCTCAATATATCTGTTGATATAAAAGATACGAGAAAAAATTATATCGGTTAATTATAGCGTGTCTTGAACTGCATCTTATAAAATTATGTTGACAATGTCAGGGTGGCCCAATAAGTTTTTGGTGATAACCGAAGTATTTTTGTATTCAAATGCCCTTTTTAACATCATTTGTCTTATTGCATTTTTCATCGAATTATTTTCCATGCTGGAAAGGAAAAAATTGACATCGTTCATCGTTCTCAAGTTATTTTTATATAACGTTTTGCTTTAATCGCGGTTTTGACACATATCAAAAATTGTGATACGGCGCTTTTAGCAATAGATTGTGGAATGCCATGAAAATGGCGGTGTTAAAGGGGTTTTTGTTTATATTATTCGTCGGAGAAATTGGAGCGCCACATACAGGCCGCTCTCAAATAGTGGCGAAATTGAAAAGAATTCAAACAGCCGTAATTAAATTTATTCTTGATAAGTCGACTGCATTTTATGTTTTAGAAGTCAAAGGTATGCTTTCTGCTGCTACTTTTGTATAATACTTTATATACGTACAGACCCCAGTTTTGGAAATATTTACATTTATAATGGCAAATACTGATTAATATAAGGATCAATTTTATAAAAGAAATTTTTAAATATTTTTATTTAATTCTGAAAACCAATCATATTTGGTGTGTATTTAGCGAATTTTTGAAGAAAAATATTAATTCATTAATTGTCGTGGCTGTTACTTGGTAAAATCGTTCCATATTTGCAAAGGCTTCTACAGAGAGGAAAACAATAATTTGCGTAGCCAGGAAATAGTCTCTACGTCTTTATTTAGAAAAATGTTAAAATATTTAAATCAATTTTGGTACAAAAAAAGTAAGACATAATTAATATGATTATCTATGTGTACATATTTTAATAATATATAATTTCACAAATATCCAGCGAAAGTTCACAACGACGGACCTATATAACCCTCTTATTTCTGGCAGCGTGTAACATGAAAATATAAGTATTTTTCTGTTTATATTTTTAGTAAAATTTCGTAGAAAACCTGTAAACGAAACAGGTGCGATTTGGGCCGTTTATTGTGGTTTTGTTAAAATCGCTCAAAGAAGCAAATTTTACTTTCAAGAGGGAGGAGTTTTAGGCTTATTTCCAACATCATAACACCAACTCTCTAGCGGTGGTGCAATCTGAAACTTTACATGCCAGTTTACTAAATGTTCAAAATTGCGACCACCGGCCTACATAGTACAAGCTTTGTTCAAAACTTCGGCGCTCAATCTTGAAACTATGATCAATATAATGTCGAACCGGCGGAGCATAGTATGGAGGAGCTCCATACTGCTATAATACCAACTAGTCTTCGAGATAATGTCAGCCAACAGGGGTGTTTCAACAACTCCAAGTCCATATAAAGGGTGATTCACGTAGAATGTGCATTAGAAAAATTTCAACTTGCAGTTGGATTAGAAACTGGGAATTTGGCGTGCTGTCTAATCGATCTAGTCAGTTCTACGCAAAATATGTTCAGTCTTCCAGTTATACAGGCTGTGCCAAAAGTCTGTACCAACTTTCCCATTTCAAATATAAACCCACATTTTTTTCACAGTGTTCGATTGGCAACCATGAGTTTAGGCAACCCAAGTTATATAAACTTATTTATTTTAGTTTTCGACATACGTCAATTTTTCTGAAAACATTACCGCTATAGTAGTTGGCGAAGACATATGTGTCTCGCAAACGGTTTAAGATCAGGGAACCCAATTTGTGTAGCACTTACCTGAACGCGTAGGCTAACTGCTGATGTCACATCGATGGACTCATTTTGTACGATATGGGCGCAGGTGATTTTTAAATGTCGAATTAAAAAATTGTCTGATACTCAATTTTTTCAAATGGCACCTTTTATTTTTTTTTAAACAATTCAATATAAAATCACCTTTTATTTATTTTTTGACACGATTCGAAGTGGAATGGAATTTTATGGTAAGTTATTGAAGGATTACGTACACTTAACTTTAACCTCTACTGAGTTATTCAATAAAAGTCAAGAAATAGCGAGATATTTCTTGCTTTTTCAAAGATGCCAAGGAAACAAACGTCAGTTGTAATAATTTAATCAAAAATATAGATTTTTATTTAACTACACGCGACAAATTATTAACGTACAGGAACAATGTTAACAGGACTCTAACGTAAAGGATCAATATTGCTTAATCATTTTTGTTTGAACATTCTATTACTCCCCTTTTAATATATTCCGTAGCACCTCTGATTTTGTTAGGATCTAGACTGTCAAAAGCATTGTCAATGGAAAAGGATGTAGCTTATGACGGTGTAAAATGATTTGTATTGCAGTGTATAAAAATATCAGTTCCAAAGACTCCGTTCGTATTGGCGTTTTTGTGTGATGTACTTGAAAATATCGCAGAATGGTAACTTCAGCATCTTTATTGTCATCTAGTGGTTTGTAATGGATCTAGCCACGTCCCAAAAATTTGTAAAGTTATTTCTCAATTGTGAGGTTCGCCGTGTCATACTTGGTACGTTTGGATATTTTAAATTAAACTTTCGGCCGGTTCGCTGAATTGACACGTGCCATAATAATATAATAATGGTTTATTTGCACAACATAACCATCGATTACAAACAAGTCTGACAGAACTTCGGCTGGATAATCTTCTATTTTCAAACTAGTTTTATTTAGGATTCAGCACAGTTCGTTTACACTTTGACAGAATATTACCTTCTTAATTACAATCGTTTTTGATTCCATGACACCTTTGAAAAAGCAAGGAATATCTCGGAACTTTCTGACCTTTATTAAATAACTTGGTAGAAGTTGAAGGTAGGCCTAGGGAATGCCTAAGCAACTCACCACAAAGATCAATTTCCTTTCGATTTGTGTAAAGAAAGGAGTAGGTGCCATTTGAAAAAATTGAATACTTGGCATTTTTTGAATGCGATATTTGAAAATCACCTGCGCCCACATGGTACAAAATGGGACCATCGACAGGACATCAGAAGTTATCCTGTACTTCCAGCTAAGGGCTCCACAAACTTGGTTTTCTGATCTTAAACCGTTTGGGAGATTCCAATTTGTTCTTAAACTACTACGGCGGTAATTTTAAAAAAAATATGTCGAAAACTGTAATCGATGAGTTCATAGAACTTAGGTTGCCTAAACTCAGGATTAGAAGGCCAATCGAAGTTTGTAAAAAAAAGGTTTCTATTTAAAATAGAAAACTTGGTAATGACTTTTGGTACATCTTGTATAGCCGAAGGATTAAGGATATTTTAGACAGAACGGATATGATCGATTATAGACGCATAGCAAATTTCAAGTCTAAAAACCAACTGCAAGCTGAAAAAATTCTAATGCGCATCCTACGTAAATCACTCTGTATAGAGTCAGATTAACAAGTAAGAAAAATAACCAAGGATATGGTCACTAAAAATTCCAACCCAAGCATTGATTTTTTCGGGTGTTGTGTATGAATGTCGTGAAATAATCGAGGATTAGGATCAGCCCAATAGCGACAATTATGACGATTGACGGTACGATTTAGAAAAAAGGAACACCTATCCAAAAACTAAGTATTACAAAGAAAATTTGAATCATGAACCACTCTTTCGCTTATCAATTCAAGGTTCAGACGACAGTCAAAGTCATCTTCATTTAGTGCAAGATGGATTTTGTACGGGTGTAATTTTAGATGCTTCAAAATTTAATAGTAGTTCGCCCAAAACCAGATTCACTTATCAGTTGCCCTGGAGTCATGCGTACTCATGCGTACCTAAACGTTGTTTATTACATAATTCTACTCATTTATTAGCACATTGATTATTTGCATAAAAAAATTAAATCATTCCCACCATCTGTGCAACCGAGTATACCATTTTGTTGAAAAACTGCACAAGCAACATTAACCTGATTTTTAATTCAAATAAACGTGTTAGCAGCACCAGAGAAAGCCCAACATTGCAGCAGCCGCTTCTGGACAAATTTAAAAAGTAATTCAGGAGATGTTCAAAATTATTTCCATAAACCTCTGCACAACGCTTCAGTATTTTCTCTGTAAATACAATAGGTCTATGTATTTTACTTTGGGCTGGTTTACTAACGGCGTATTATTTGATCTCATTTATCTTGTAAATTAGTACTAATACTGTTATAACTACAACATTTAATTCTGTCCCATAGGTGAAAATTTAAATTAGATCCAGCTGGTCATTATTGAGATCCTACTTGTCTTAACCATATAAGTGGAAATGTTGTTGTTGGATCAAAACGTCATTTGCAGAGCCTTTTATGATATGATACTTAAACCCATCAGCTGCAGTAACTTAGGTAAACTTTTGACGTAGAATAATACTGTATTATTTATTCATGAGGTGTTAAGTTAGTCAAACATTATGATGTCATAGAAGAGAAAGTTACCTTCATCTAATAAATAAATAAAATATCTAGACATAGTAAGTCCGTTTTGATAGTGTATTTTGATACAATCTATAACACATAATAGTGTGAAGGAGGACTTACTTGTAGATTCTACAGATGTGCAGGTTTTGTGCACATGCATAACACTGGACAATAAAGAAATGATGCTTATCCGAGAGACTAGTAAGGGTACAGAATGGTCATCTTTCAGACGCATGGTGTACCGTGATAAAAAAAAATCATACGAGTTAAAGGCAATTTGGTTTATATCTTTTTTTTATCAATTTATACCATACGAAGTACTTGTCAAATTTTTAGAGCACCTGTGAAGAATTGCACACTCAAAGGAAATTATAATATTATTGGTGATATCTAGGTAACGAAAGACCAGGGATGCCACCGTCTGAGCATGTATTTAAGTTTTATAGAAAAGCATCAGACAGACGGCTTTCCACGTATTCGATGTTAGTTTAAAAAAAATTGCGTTTTACGGCAATAAAACTGATTTTATATTTTCTTTCTATGAATTGTACTGCACCAAATAACTTATTCACTTAAACATTCATCAATATTTACCTAATGCTTTACACGTATTCTAAACATGAAACTTATACTTGACTAAAGTTAAAAAACAAATTAAATGGTTGTCAGAGCTTCACAATAAACAAACAGGACTGTTCTTAATTTCAAATTATCAGTTAACCTAATTACCGTTCGGCGGCCAAGTATTAGGGGTTGTTTTTTATTTATTATTTATTTCAACAACACACAGCGAGGGCTCACAGCCTAAATACTATCGTACCGTGGGTGTCGACAAGGCGGAAAGAGGCAACCTGTTAAATCTGGACTTGAAGGTTTGGAGGTTCGGAGGAGAAGGGAAAACATGTGCCGGCACGGAATTCCACAACTTGGAAGTCCTCAGGACAAAAGAGCGAGAATAACAAGATGTTCTATGTCTGGTGACCTGGACAGTAAAAGGGTGCATCCGCTCTGTTCCCTGGTAGATCTGTTGGGGCAGCAGGCGGAGGAACTATGGAAGAAAGCTCCCCCGAGGAGTACCCGTGCAGATATCTGTAAAGAGAGAGAGAGAGAGAGAGAGAGAGAGAGAGAGAGAGAGAGAGAGAGAGAGAGAGAGAGAGAGGTCACCAACTGCACGTCGGTGGGCAAGGTATGGCAGCCTTTGAATGAGGGTAGAATCTCCGATGAGACGTATAGCTCTCTTCTGAATGGAGTCCAGGATAGCGAGCGTAGAAACGGCAGCGGAACCTCAGATGTGGGAGCAGTATTCGAGGTTTGGCTTTATTTGTGAAGTATATAAGGTATAGAGATTAGCTGGTGAAAAGTATTTGCAAGCCCGGAAGGAGGAAACCTAATTTCTTAGCAGCCGTTTCTGCAATTGATGTGACATGTTGGTGCCAATTGAGATTTCGATCCACAGAAATTTCAATAAGTGAAAAGGACTCATTACTTTGAATAACTTGGTTGTTCATTGTGATGGGTCTAGGGCTGGTGTATCTCTTATGAAATAGAAGGAAGACTGAGATTTACTTTAGAATTTTAAATTACTGCTTGTAGAATATAAATTACATATATACAAAAAGAAAACAAAAACAATCTTGAATTGTAATAATTCGTTATAACGAAAAAGTTCTCTTTTGTTTTTGCATGCAATTAATGTTAGCTTTACTACAAAATAAATTTTTAGTCATACAATTATCAGTCTGATATATTGGAGCACGAGAAAAGATCGAAAGTCAATCTCCCACGCCGAGATGTGGAATATACTTCTGCCAAGAAGGCATGCAGCGCACGAAATTCACACCAATGGGAAACAGAATACTATTCGCATGATTTGTAATAACCAAAGCGTGCAGCGCGAGGAGCTAGCCGGGTTGTTAACGCTCGACACTCTTATTGTTCTCTTCTTGACGACGAACATGTTGGAGAAGTCTTTCGTTGCCTTCGCTCTTAAGCAACTGAAGTAACTACTGATATCTGGCTTAGTGCCTCAGCATTACAAAAAGCATGGTTTAATTTAAATAGAGTTTTAGCTTCTGGATATTCATTAAGTATAAGGATCTTATTTCGTTTTATAGATATTATTTATATTGTGTTATGAGTAAAATCAAAGTCTGATTTTACCGTGTTGGCGCTCGTTGTGGTAGCACCACGCGGTATACCACATACGACAAGGCACCAACCAGCAATTGTGCGTAGCTTGCATTAATGCCCCTGTGTGCATTTCCTGTCCACTCAGCGTCTGGGAAATTTCCAAATCAAAGACTCTAGTGATTAATATCAGCATAGTCAAGTTTATAACTATGGGTAATAATTCATTTTTAAGTTAGTATTTTCTGTCCAGCCTTAAGAGTTTAGACTACTCACATTATTATTTGACAACATTTAAGTTATATTGTAGTAATAACTGTACTATTGTAACTTAAGTTAAATAACTGTAACTTTATAAAGTTGCTCTGAAGTACAGCTCTCAGTGGCGCAGTCGGTAGTGATAGTTTAGTGCTCTTTTGACAACATCGCAAAAGTCAGCGCCTCGATTTTTACGGTTAAAACTCCGAACAAGCAACAGGGGAGAACAGCGTCCAAGTTAATACAAGTAATAATTAGTAAACTTTAAATAAAAAACAGTGAGAGCGCGAGCGATCATAAGAGAATATAAGGTTTGATACGGAACTTCTTGCTACGAAGTTGTGTGCCTTATTCGCTGTGTCTTATGATGCTGAAGCAAAGAAGAAGGAATATGGTCTTCAGCTTTATACTGGTGTAAATGCTTTCATTGTTCCTTTATTTTTGCCCTTGTCCAACCTGATCCAAAATCGATGAATGTGAGACTCAGAATCAGAAGAAATTAAAGAATTTAGTAATCAGATTACAGTAAATTTAGCACCCCCTCAACTTATTTTCACAACAGAAAATAAAATTATTTCAGAAAATCACATCGTTTTAGAAAACAAAGCAATAATGGCAAATCAATTACAAAATTATCACATTAATGCTATTCGCGCATACGATGAGGATCAGCATACTTTGGGTTTATTTATATCAGCATGTGAAATTTTTTTAACTTCATTTGTTGATAGAACAAATGATGAAAATCCTAATAATGAATGGATACCTAGAATAGTTATAAGTAAATTAGAAGGTAGAGCTAAAACTGTAATAGGAGGTAGGGAAGATGCCACAAATTGGCCTAGTATTAAGCAACTATTACAACACTTCGGCGATCAAAGAGACAAAGATTGTTTAGCTAGGAATATTATGCTACTAAAATCCGATCCCAAAGGAATACCGTACCAATTTTGTATAATTATACAAGAGTCACGTTTTTTATCTTCAAAATTAGGATTAACAATTGCAAACGAAGGTATTCGTTTAGTCAAAAATGAAATTTACGATAAAATGTCACTAAAGACTAATTTACGTGGTTTGAGTGCTCAGTTAGGATTGGCAATAAGGTTACAAAAAGCGACTCATCTAAAGCAAACAATATCACTCGTTTTAGAAAAGAAAAATTTCTAATACGGAGAAAAACAAATCAAATATCTCCACAATCCAACAAATAATTACTAAACACCAAATTTATTAACTAACATAACAAATCCATTTTTGCAAAAAAGTTCTCAATATGTACCAAGTCAACAAAATAATAAAAATAACGTTCCGAATTTTATGCACCCCCGTTATTTGCTTAAACAGCTCACATAGAGATCACCCCTTAATTTACGTGATCCACCCCCACAGCAGCCATCACAAAATGTATTTAGGCCAAACCCCAAATTTAGCTCAAACTATATGTCAACACCTATGGACATATCTGCAAAAAACTCAGCATTGTATACACGTCCCAATCCAAATTTTAGGCAAAATTATAAGTCTGAACCAACGGGTACCTTATCTAGAAATTTCACTACTCATTCAAGAGGTTTTAAGAGACCTAACACAAATCCATCACAATCCCATTTATATCACCAGGAAATTCAAAACAAAGTTAAATACGAAAATTCTGTCCTTGACGAAAATTATGAAAACAGTTAATTACAGCGAAAATGCATACAATCCCTAAAGATGACACCCGCAATTTTGACGAAACGGGCTTTAACAGTTCTGTAGAGACACAGTCGGAGACACCTTTTGAGTAAGTAGACAACATAGAACAAAGTTTTGTCCAGGTTCTCAATATACCCGAACCAACATAGTACAGATAAATTCTGTAAACTACCCTAAATTACCATACATCGTGATTACAATTGTCAATTTGCGCTTTATGGTGGATACTGAGAGCAGGACGTCTTTATTGTGTGACAATCTTGCTCACAAATTTTATTTCAAATTTAGAGAACATGAAAATTTTCAAATTAAATCTGTGCTTCAAACTAGTTTTCATGACGAAATAATTAATATTCTGCCCCAACTATAATTAATACAGGAAAAACCATATTCAAATTTTATGTATTTAGTATCAACGAACAATATCATGGCTTAATACAGATTTATTAAAACAATTAGGAGTTACAATTGATTTTAGTGGTAGTAAATTAATAACAAAAACTGCAAACATTCCTTTATACGTAAATGACAATGACTTTAATAAACATTGTAATTCGAATCTTTCAATAAGTAAAATGATATTACAGCCAATATGTGAAAGAGTCGTTAAAATACCTGTAAACTGCAATAATTTTAACGTTGGCATAATTCCTAAAATGAAATTAAAAACCAGAGAGTTCAATTACCGTCTTAAACAAATGTGATATAACAAGAATGTTAAATAGCAACGACCATCCAGTAGAAGTAATTATAAACAAAGCGTTTTATGTCGAGCCTCTTACAACTAGCGAATTAAATTTTATGCATCATATTAAATATATGGATATAGAAAACGTAGACGGTACTATTAATAAAATACACGAAATGCAAATTCTAAATCTAGATAAAGTACGACTTGATCATATGAACGACAAAGAACGAGACATGATACAATATTTATGCTACAACTACAGAGACATATTTTACTGTAAAGAGTGTTCCTTTGACATTCTCAAATCAGGTTAAACACAGCATTGGGTTATTTAATAGCAACGCAGTATGTATTAAACCATATCGACTACTGCAGGCTCAGCGGCAAGAAGTCAAAAAACAAATAGATGACTTGTTAGGACAAAACATTATTCAGCCGTCTTGTTCGACGTGAAGCAGTCCCATGCTAGTTATTTCAAAAAAAGGACCGTAATGGCAAACACAGAGTTTGCATGGTCATAAACTATAGATGTCTTAATGAACAAACTATTGGTGACCAGTACCCCCTTCCTAATACTTCAAATATATTAGATAAGTTGGGCCGTAGCCAGTATTATACTACTCTAGATTTAGTTTTAGGATATCAACTTAAAATGAGTCCGAAAGACATAGAAAAAACTGCCTTTAACACTGAAGGTGGACATTATGAGTACAGGCAAATGCAACCTGGAATGAATAATGCTCATGTGACCTTTCAAAAGGCTTTGGACAATATATGTAGGAATATTCAAAACGAAAAATGTTTCACCTCTCTTGATAAAATCATAATTTTTAGCACCTCTTTACAAGAACACCTAGAAAGGTGAGCAAAGGTATTTGACAGGTAAAGAGAAGCTAATCTAAAAATTCGACTTGACAAAAGTGAATTCCTAAAGAAAGAAGTGACGTATATAGGTAACAAAAGAATGCGTTAGACCAAACCCTGATAAAATAAGAGCTTTTCCCTTCACCTAAAACAAGAAAATAAATCAAAGGATTTCTAGGTCTTGTAGGTTATTACCGGAAATTTATCAAAGATTTCGGTAAACTAACAAAACCATTGACCCGTTGCCCAAAGAAAAATAGATCTATAATCCATGATGATAGTTTTAGAGAAGCGCTCAAAACCTGCAAAAGCGTTTTAATGAACAATTCCATCTTACAACATCCTGACTTCACAAAGCCCTTCATTTTAACAACTGATGCCTCTAATGTTGCTCTGGGAGCAGTTTTATCACAAGGCTCAGTAGGTAGCGACAAACCTATAATTTATGCTTCTCGTAATTTAAATGAGACAGAGCAAAAATATTCGACAATTGAAAAATAACTTTTAGCAATTGTCTGGGCTACCAAATGTATTCGTCCATATCTTTATGGTCGTAAACTTTACATTTATACAGATCACAGACCTTTAGTATGGATCATTCAGCTAAAAGAACCTAATTCAAATTTAACACGTTGGCGCCTGAAACTAGAAGAATATGACTACGAAATAATCTATAAAAAAGGGTCATTGAATTGCAATGCAGACTCTTTGTCTCGCATTCAAATTAACGCTATAGATGATGCACAAATTTTCAAAATAACTGATAACTTTGATGAATAAGAAAGACCTCTTCAAGATCTGCAAACAGAACTTAACACCCCAAATTTAGATGACGTTTTACAACCCTCTGAATCTAATTTTATTCTGACAGTGAACGTCTTTGAACTGCCTTTCATCGCAATCGAAATTTCTAGCACCTCAAGAAATATTAGCTCACCATTAAACCAGACAGAAGAACAAACTGAGCAAGCTAATGATTTACTAGACAGCGACCATTTGCAAATGAATGTAGAGCCAAGATTAGGTATTCAAATATAAGACGATCCGATAGAAAAACAACTGAATCAATACTATCTATCTGCTGTACACAATAATCTAAGACCAGTAAAACACCTAAAAGTTCACAATCACAAGAAATGACAATCGACAAGCAATAATAAATTTTCCAATAGAATACACTACTACAAGCAAACGATACTATTTTAATTTCGAAACAGAAAAATTAAACCAAGATTTTTGTTCTGTGTATGTTGACATATTTAACAATAATGCACCAACTATAATTAGCTCTCTAAAACATCACCTGTCTTTAGCTGATGATGATAACATTAATGTAGTAGATAAAAATGATCACGAAGGCAAAACATTTCTAACAAGCATGAGTCTAAAAAAATGCGAGAGAAAATAACAGCCTATATAGCGAATGTGAAATTTTCAAACGAGCTAAATACGATAGGAATCCACCTAATATACCATTGATGTTACCTGACACTCCTAGTAAACCCTTTCAAGTAATACATGCTGACCCTTTTATAATATAAATCAAATATTTTTCACAATCATTGATACTTTTTCAAAATTAGGACCAGTAATATCTATAAATAGTAAAAACCCATTAGAGACTGCCAATGCATTTATACAGTATTTTACTTAGTATGGCAATCTGAGCACATCACCATGGATAGCGGAACTGAGTTCTTAGCGGAAATCACACAAAACCTACTAGATCTTCACAAAATTAAAATTCATTTTACCACTAAAAACCCAAATTCTAACAGTCCTATTGAGAGACTACATTCAAGATTAATTGAACACATTAGAATACCACGGCAATCTTACCCTAAAGAACTCATAACATATCTAATGAATTACGCACTGTTGGCATATAATTCTACTATGCATTCATCCACTTGTCACACCCCTCTAGAAATTACTTTTAGTCACACCTCAAATAGGGACAATTTTGACATAAATGATCACCAAAACCTATTACAAGACTATCTGATTTCACACAAAAATAAAATAAAAATATTACATGAAAAGGTTAAAGAGTCAATAGAGAAAAATAAGGTCAGTTCAATTTCTAACATCAATAGCAAAGCAAGAAATACCGAACTATTTAAAGATCAAACTCAAGTGTACACTAAAGTAGATAAGCGCAATAAAAATTTGAAGGCCCCTACGAAGTAGTTAACATATCTGACAAAAACGTAATGACACTGAGAAAAAAAATTGTCTAAACGGCATTTACCAAATTTAAAACAGCCTAATGTTTCAGGCACATCCTCTATACCAAAACACTAATTGAT
Source organism: Tillus elongatus (assembly GCA_964006375.1). Lineage (NCBI taxonomy): Eukaryota > Metazoa > Arthropoda > Insecta > Coleoptera > Cleridae > Tillus > Tillus elongatus. The sequence continues at coordinate 111,454,661 of OZ023263.1, read as the reverse complement.
AGTCAAATTATGTTAATATATCAAACCATGGGAAAAAATATAGCTTCAAAAGTATTTTCAGGACGTAAGTTAATGAAATAATTTTATCAAATTAAAAACCATGCATTCATCCGTATTAGACTTGTTAGTATAATTCAAAAGAATGGGTAACTGTGTGACTAATCTTCCTTAAAAACTTGATACAAATAGTGTAGCTTTATACGAGGAGGTATCCATAACAAAATGTTATTATAAAAACTATACATTAGTATTTATCTCTGAAATTTCATTAGTCGAGTCTATCCTTACAATTATTTTCACCCTTGTGCATTTCCCGTAAAACAAGGTTAGTCAAAATTGCTTTAATATCCCTCACTCCAAATACTCGCACCTAACTTAACAATGAAAAGGTACAACTTACAACACACACCATGCCCAGCAGTTGTCCTAGAGATTACCTTTGCGAAAGCAAAACGAAGAATCAGATCAATATCCTGTGCAGTTCAATTAGTCAAGCTCACATGGAAATATGAAGTTTATAAACACCACCCTGTCAGTATTCAACTAGTGAAGAACCAAAAGATAAGTGTGAACAAATGGATAATGGACATTCCCAGTGAAACTACAGCACCCAATTCCATAACTGAAAGAAGTTCACCCTCTCAGTATAAGTATGTCTATTAGCATCTGGACAATCCTCTTTTATACAATTATGTCCTGGTAGTAACATCTGGAAATTGAGACTACGAAACCACTCAAAAATTCAATAGTATCAAAACCACAAGAAATAAGTGTCCTGGAAGAAATCCCCTTGGAGAATCACCTTGAAAATTTAGACTCCCCTAAATTTTCTATCTGGCCCCGGAGGAGTTATGACATACGAGGTACCGACCAGCAATTGTGCGTAGCTTGCATTTATGCACCTGTGTGCATTTCCTGTCCACACAGCGTCTGGGACATTTCCAAATCAAAGACTTTATTGATTAATATCAGCATAGTTATATTTATAAATATATGTAATCATTCATTTTTAAGTTAGTTAGTCTTTTCTGTCCAACCTTAACAGTCTATATTCCTCAAATTAATATTTTATACTTTACAATATTTAAATTATATTGTATTAATAACTGTACTATTGTAACTTAAGTTAAACAAATTTAACTTTATAAAGTTGCTCTGAAGTACAACTCTTAGTCGCTACCTAGCAAGGGCTGTTGTGGCTTGCCCAGAGCCTGTTACTATCTAAAAGTCTACCAGTCGGAGTTGTGGGAGACAAACTTCAAATAGGCCCCTTTATCTTGAAGGTGGCCAATGTGTTTACGTTAAAGACAGTTTAATCAGATGTACGCTATAGATTTAAAAATATGTTTAAATCAATGTTTAAATCAATCAGTTATCTAAAAACTTAATAGTTTTTATTGTAATTGGGAAATATTTAGTTCTGTCATTTAAAAGGGTATGCACGTGTATTTTTTTATTGTCGTTGTTTTCTGGGTTAAGGTGCTCATACTTAGTAACAAGTAGGCGAAGTTATCTAGACGTAATTACACCTAAACATGAAGATTAGCAATTCACAAATTTTAATAAAATCGTTTTGACAGTAGTAGCAGTGTTTATTAACCAATTTAGGTACATTATATGTTTAAAATTTATTTGCATTCGAATGTCGAGAAATTCTTTTGTTAGCATGTAGATACTTTTAGAAGCAAATCACTTTTGTATGTAGAAAAATAAGCTAATATCATAAAAGCAGGACAATTAAAATTGTTATTTGTTATTCTTAGAGTGTGCTTTTTTAGTTAACTTGTTCCTTCTCAAAATTGTTTCTTTTTCGTTAAAAATCTCAAAATCAACACCTTGAAATTTTAACTGCAGACTACCTGCTACCATTTGTGAAACAATAACTAAAAACTTTTTACAGGTAGTGGGATAATTATATCGATATCGAGATACCTTTATCCAGATGTCTTAGATAGAGTTTCATCGTCTCCCTTGTGGTATGCATGCTATATGGGGTCCTCAGAAAATCCGGCGGGTATTTTTTCTGGCCGGCTTTTAAAAGTAAGCACAAATTAGTTGACCAATGTTAAAACCCAGCAGTGCAGTCTGAATGGTACGAACACGGCTCCTGGGCAGCGCTGCTGAAATATCCTTTTTTCCGAACGTCTGCTGTTTAGGTCGCTTAGCCTTACTACTTTTTGGTTTCTTTGTTTTAGATCCACCTGTGTTCATTTTTGTTCCACGGGTAGCGAGAAAAACAAATTATATTCTAACAAGCGCAGTATGCCGAAGTAAGGCGCTTATACAAGGGGACCTTCCTGTGCCAAAAAGAAAACGTTTGTCGTTGTTTACAAGCTTGCAACCATTCAGCTATTGGCACTTTATTTTACACCATGGATCACTGCAAAACAAAAAAAAATTCGGGATGCAGCAACTGCGTTATAGTAGCGAATTTTCATAAGAATTGTACATTATTATTATACGGCATATTAGTAAAGTTAATACTTTACACATACACAGACCTTAAAGATCGATTTTAGAAGTCCTAGTACGCGCGCATGTGAAGAATTCTTTCGAAAGTATTACCATCGATATCTCTCTATTATCAAAAAAATCTTGCGTTTTAGCTCCTTTTGAGAAAAATTCCCAAAACTCAATTTTCTATGAAGTTAGAGAACTTAATTTTGCTATATCTGTAGATAGTGTAAGTCTCTTTAAAACAAACTTGTATTACAAATTTCATTAAAGTTATACAGAAGATTTCCAGAAGGAAACATTATTCATATTTAGAAAAGTACCTGCCAAGTTATAAACGTAGCAGTTATTTTTCCTTATTAATCGCCAGTATGATTTCGTTTCAGTCAAACTAATCAAACCGGTTTTTTCAATATCAACAATCACAAAATTATAATTTCAGACTCGAAGGTGACAAACTTATTTAGGCGTTTTAAACAAAAATGATATCTTGTTCAAAACGTATGAAATCTGTGCACTATTGTTTCTAGAAATGTCGAAAAAAAAAAACAAAAAAAAAACAAACAATCATCGAGCTGGATTGGATCGCGTAACCTTCTGTTTGGGAGGCAAGCGCAAAGCCCCCTGCGCCATCTAGGCACACGAGTTATGTAGTTGTCCTGTATATAAGTATATAGGAATATTTTAAATCTAATTGTTAATTTACATTGTAGTATAGTTTATGCAATTCTGCATTTCAGCATTTATAAATGTTCCCTTTATAATACGTATAGAATATAATATATACTTTAGCAAGTTTATTAATATCATTAACTTTAATATTGCAAGTTAGTATTTTTATTGTAAACTTCCACACCAATGACCTGATGTCACATGGTCGTCATCATACCACCCAAGCTATTAAATATGTGTAGATTTATAATTTCAATTAGTTCTGTATTGCCTTGTGTCTTTGCAGTTCTCATATTTTTAATGAATTGTAACTCAACAAGCTTTGAATAAATAAATCAATTTAAATTTAAAGCCGTAAACCGGAGTTACAATTTATTTCACGTCAACTAACTTTGTATTTGCGTGATATTTTAGATCGTCTTCATGCCCGGGATATTATATTCAAAGTATACGTAACAATTATTTATTACAGTTCGGTCTTATATGACGTCTAATGTTTAAGTTTAAAGACAAAAGAAACTCTTCTAGAATCATTTTTATAGCGACTTGGCTTAATTTTGTTTCAATTTCTGCTATATTATGCGACAACATACTATAGATATCTATGCCGCGCTAAAACTGTATTTGGGTGTGTTAATAAAGCTTAAAATATAGTGTATTTTAATAATTGATTGAATCCCCCAGTTAAATGACACTCACTTCGCAAATTTTTAATTTCATATCGTCTGTCATTTTCTATAATTGTGGTCGAGATTTCACGATTGTTGGTTCGGGTAGGATGTTTTCTGTCTGGTTTCGTTAATGTTGATGTATGGTTTATACCTGCTGTATGAGTTAATCTACGCATGTCAGGTAACTACCCTGTCTGTCAGGCATTTAAACAAGTCGTTTCAACGCATGTCTTTGGGACTATATTTTTAATTTGGAAGATACTCTAAATATTGTGTACCAAATTACCTAACATTAAAAACATAGGTTTATTTGCACTATTTCTAGACACATGTGAAGACTTTCCAGTTACTTTGATACTTATACAAATATAGCGTTTTCAAGAAGTTTTCCCAGATTTTCCACCGGAAAAACTTAAGCATAAAGGCTGATTAACAAACTCGACCTCGGCTTCCGCCCAAGCAAGATTTTTGCCAAGTTTGATTGAATCAGACTAGTATTTTTTGAGTTATCGTTCGGATACCTATATATATATATATATATATATATATATATATATATATATATATATATATATATATATATATATATATATATATATATATATATATATATATATATATATATATACATATACATATATATATATATATATATATATATATATATATATATATATATATATATATATATATATATATATTGTTATTTTGTGTGTGGTTCATGGGTTGTAGTTACTGCTACTTACGTATTAAAATTGACTGTATCGTGTTATGGAATAAACTCTCTTGGAAACACTTAACGTAGTTATATATTTAAAACAATAAAAAACTATATACTATTGATGTACATTATATATATATATAGGCGGAACGTGTATTACCACAACGCGTGGTCGTGTAAGAATCAAATGCACTCGGTGCTGAAGCTCTTCGAAGCTGATCTGTTGAACGAATAGACTTTGTCCAGGTCTTGAATATTGCAGGTACCCTCTTACACAGCTTGCTTGTGACATACAAGACTGCACTGCTACAACTTCAAAATTGCGCGGTAAAACTAGACATACCGGCCGCCTTGAAGTAGTAACTTCAAAAAACTAACCTAAACATACAAACTTAAAAACTACACATAAAAATATATACAAGTTATACAAATAGGCTAATAAAAAAAATGTCTATAAAATGTTTCTATCACTGCATGGCAATATTGCAAGATGGTTCACTGCACTGCGGTGAAGTTCGATAACACGGCCAAGTGTCCACTCACATTGAGCTAAATGTCGCGTATTAACACTAAGTCCCCCGTATGAATGTCAAAGTCAGAACCGGTTTGTCACTTTCCTCACTGCTGAAGACTGCTGATGTACTCGTAGCACCATCGTTTTCAAAACTGGTCTCTTAGTGGGTGCCTTTAGTGAGCCACCTATCAGGAAGTGACGAGGAGTTAGGGGTGTTAGGTCATTGGGAACACTTGGTACTTGGGTAAGAGGACAGGAATTCATGCAAGCCCCCACCTGTACTAGGATGGTGTATAACTCCACGAATGTGAATTCATTTCCTCTTACATTGTGATTGCCGAAAATTTTTGTGTCGCTTCTGATGTTTTTTAATTTCTTGCAAAATTAATTTTTGTTCGCGTGATGCGTCTACGAAGTTTGTAGGATTACATGAATAAAAAATTACTTGGAAGTTTGCGTCTAGAATAATATCGATTTAAAACTGTCAAACATATCCTTGGTTATCAGATCAAAATGTACAGCCTTCGTTATAAAACCCACAAAAATGCAGAGGTAACCCTTGCGAGTAGTAATCTTGCGCACTCCCTCCTTGATATAAAAAGGACCTGCGTACTCAAGTTCGCAAGTCGTAGAGGCCTTTAAGCTTTCAGGGTTCACTCTTAAGAAAGGGAGATCGCCCATTAGTGGCTGAGCCATCACAGGTCTAGATTTGAAGCAACTGTTGCATTGAAGAATTATGGATTTTACATTGCTTAGACTTGATATAGGCCAATATGGGTTTCGAATGGCGCCTAATACGGCTTCTGTTCCAGAATAGAGCATTTTTTCGTGAACATCCCTAATTATTTGTCGAGTCAGCGGATGTCTTCGAGGTAATAATATTGGATGCTTTTGATAGTAGGGAACATTAGCATTCCTTAATCTCCCTCTGACCCTTAACATTCTAGTTGAATCGACAAATGGATTAAGTGATATCAAGCTACTTGTTGATGAGTTATTGTATTTTAATGACTTTAGTTTGCTGTGGAATTCAGTGGTTTGCGCGAGTCTGATTAGAAATCTCGTTGAGATTTCTATATCTTTCGAGTTTAATACTCCACTATACTTGTTAATAGACATCGTATTTTTATAAAACCTTAGGAAATATGCCAAAACCCTACGAAGTTTATCAAATGACGAATATTTATCGAATAAATCAGTTGCAAAACTATTTATTTGAACGACTACGCATGTACATTGGTAACGTTTTTCCGGCACTTCAATCTCTAAAGAAATATTTTGTTGAGAAGGCCAATGTATAGTGTCAAGAGCTAACCAGGATGGTCCACTCCACCACATATCGTTTCTTAATAATATGTCGGTGCGTTGTCCTCGGGAGATAATGTCGGCTGGATTAGTCTCTCCGGAGACGTGGCCCCAATTGTCAACGTATGTAAGTTCTTGTATTTTGGACACTCTGTGCCCAACGAATATTTAAATTTAAATATATATTTAAATTGTCTGGGTCACAGCGAAGCCAAGCTAAAACTATGGTCGGGTCACACCAGTAAAATATTTTATCTACAAGACACGATAAGGATGCCTTTACCTTATTCACTAATTCTGATAACAATAATGCCACAGGTAATTCCAGATGAGGTGTGGTTATTATCTTGAGAGGAGCGACTCTAGATTTTGGGCATAACAGTCTGACCGTATGATTGCCTGAACTATCAGACAAGCGTACGTAAATCGCACAGCCATAAGCAGCTGTGGACGCGTCGCAAAACCCGTGTACGTGAATTACAACTGGGTTCGGACATGTCGCTTTTCTTGGCACGTATAGAGTTAATAAATGAATTTTGCCCATAAAGTCCAACCATTGCTTTTTTATTTGCTCTGAGACAGGTTGATCCCATTCAATTTGTTGTCTCCACAAATTTTGCACGATAATTTTTGCCACTACTATTATTGGACCAATGAGCCCAATGGGATCGAACAGTTGCGCAATGGTTGGCAATATGTGTCGCTTGGTTGTGGTTTTTGCATACAGAGTGCTTACGTTAAATTTTACAACATCCTCAGATGCATTCCAATATATACCTAAGGTCTTCGAATTCGATGAATCGCTAAATTCAAAGTTTTTTACGCAATTTAATTGTCTGTTTGAACTTAGTATTCGTTGATCACTCGCAACCCACTTGCGCAACTTGAAGCCTGCTGAGTCCAACAAAGAACTGATGCCCTGTTTTAAATTGATTGCCTCCGTTATTGACTCAGCTCCCGTAAGCAAGTCGTCTACGTAAAAGTCGCGTTTTATTGTTTCGATTATCGGTAGAAATTTGCTTTGATTATCTATAGCTATTTGTTTTAGGCAACGACTTGCTAAAAACAAACTCGGACCCAACCCATACGTGACGGTATTATGTTTGCAGCCCCCGTATGTACAATTTTCTGAGCTTTGTTGTCCACGGTGCAAGCAATTAAAACACAAATGCAACCCTTTGACTTCGTCGAGCCGCGGTTGGAATGTTAACCTTTCAAATTATACCCACTGGTATAACTGGAGATTATTTTCACATATAGCGCAGTTTGACTCATTGGCTGTAATATGCCACGTGACTTTGGATGGAACATTATGTTCCGGTTTTTGATATGAAAAATAATTGTTTGCAGGGTTATTGTTCAACTGTAGTTTTTATAAAAGTTGACGCCTACGTACGATTAAATTAAGCAAATATTCAAGTTTACGTGTATTATTAGAAATTGTGGAGGTTTCCCATTCTTGTCGAGTCGCGTTATCATATTTAGTATACAATAAGTAAATAATCAAGGTATCCCAATGCTCCGTAGGTTCGCCCAGAGTTTGAACAGTTCTGAGATGCATTTTCGTTTCGTTGGCTAAATTTCTGAAACCCACGTGAGATTCTTTTGTAACTGACGTTAAATTAAATAGGGCGCTTACATGATTGTGTACAATGGCGTCTTTGTTTTCGAATTATTCGGCGAGTAAATTCCAAGCGATTTTATAATTTGCATCAGTAGCTTCAATATTTGATATGACCTGCATCGCGGAACCGCTAAGGCACGATTTTAAGTTAAGAAATTTTTGTAAGTTGTGAAATTGTTGATTCGACCCGATTAAGGCATTAAAATTGTCCTTAAAACTGAGCCAATCCTGCATATTGCCAGAAACGGCTTTATTGAGATGACTGGCAATCTGACTTCCGGTAAGGAAGGTGTTGCGGCCCCGCTTGAATTAATTGAATTTGAAGACTGTGGAAATCCACAGTCTCCCGAATAGTTACCACTATTAGTGGTAGTTGGATTTGAATTTAAAAGTAATCTTTGTGCACGTGCACGAACCTCGTAGTACGCATTTTCAAAATTTCAATTTCCGCGTTTTCAATATCTGAGCTTTCTTCGTAATTATCATTTAAAATATCTATCTGAAATTGGACTTCTAGGAATTTATCTAAAAAATTTTCGCATTGAGATAACCGTTCCTTTAAAATTTCGTTATCCTGAGTTGTATTATAATTGTCTACAAATTTTATGAAGCGTGTTAGAGAGGCCTTTAGAGAACATTTCTTTCTAATTAGTATACGTAACTTGTGTGTTTCCGACATGTTTTTTCTAATTTATTACGATTTAAATGAAAATAATTTAAAGGAAATGAATGATAAAAAATTTGACTCAAAAAACGACTACACCACCCAGTACAAATAAATTCTTACAATAAACAAGGATGGATAACTAAATAAAAAACGTGATTTTGAGGATAAGGAAAATGTGACTCACCATGTGGTACCCACGTGCTGGATGTTCTGAATGCTGCGATCGGCTTTCCAATAGAGTTTTCTGATGAACTGACTTCGTCTTCTGCTGGGGTTTTCACTATTAGCGATAACTGAAAATGTGTTAAATAATGCGCCTCCAATTGATCAATTGTTGTGTTGAAAATCCGGCTCGAATTGACCAAATGTTATTGTGTGTGTGGTTCATGGATTGTAGTTACTGATACTTACGTATTAAAATGGACTGTATCGTGTTATGGAATAAACTCTCTTGGAAACACTTAACGTAGTTATATATTTAAAACAATAAAAAACTATATACTATTGATGTACATTATATATAGGCGGAACGTGTATTACCACAACGCGTGGTCGTGTAAGAATCAAATGCACTCGGTGCTGAAGCTCTTCGAAGCTGATCTGTTGAACGAATAGACTTTGTTCAGGTCTTGAATATTGCAGGTACCCTCTTTTCGAGGGGTGGGACATGCGCACAATACACTGCAGTTATTCCAGCTTGCTTGTGACATACAAGACTGCACTGCTACAACTTCAAAATTGCGCGGTAAAACTAGACATATATATATATATATATATATATATATATATATATATATATATATATATATATATATATATATATATATATATATATATATATATATATATATATATATATAAATCAATATTTATATGTACATATATCTATTTTCTAAAAACCTAGCCAGAATAGGGGATTATTTAGCGAATTTCCACAAAAAATATTAAAATATTCATATTAACTTTGGTATAAGAAAAGGTAATAAATAATTAATTTAATGAGATTATATATAGTAAATCTATATAAAAGTAGTTGATAAAGTGCTTTGACAAGTGTCAAATGAAACATCAAAGTGACAGACTTAAATAACGTCCTTATTTCTGACAGCTTGTGACATGAAATTCGAGCATTTTCTGCTTTGATTTTTAACTAGTTTCACTGGTTCAGATGTGCATGAAACGTTTTAAAAAACTTTTTTTACATGTTTTTTGTTTCAATTTTAGTGACAAATGAGGTATATATTTTATGCATTTTATCCGCAAATTTTCATATACAATAGATCAAGTAAGCTTTTTCTCGAATTTTTTTGTTTTCCGCACATTTTTATAAAATTTTGGTTGAATGCTTTTAATATTGAATTTAAAAGTTATTTTACAAGTGTTTGTGGAATCACGTACGAAAATTGTTTTCGAATTTTTGTGAAAAATATTTGTTTATCAAATTTTTAGGTCAAGCACTTTTTTGAATTTCCGTAGTTTTTTTTTACAATTTTCGTGCAAAATAACTTGGCAATCTTTGTAAAAAAAATAGCGAATTTTTGTAAAACAAACTGTTTGCATATATTCATGTAAAAATTTTTTAAATTTCTGTCAAAATGCTTTCTGTAAATAATATCTTAGCAGATGACTTTTTTTGTGTAACTTGCTTGGATAGGTTGGTTGGTCAGGAAAGTCAGACCAGTTTTTTTCGTGAAATTGTTGTACTTTCTCAAAAAACAAAGTTAGGTTGACGGAATACGGTACATAGCTCCTCCTATAATGTTATACAATTTGATGTCTCTCATTAACATTAAACACATTTAACATTAAAAACTTTTCAATGATATTTCGCTACCATAACGCAGTTGCTGCGTCCCGACTTTTTTATTGTCATTTCAGTTATTTTTTAGCAGTTTAATCTTAAAATAAAACATTCTAACTATATAGCTAATAAGTAACATTAAAGTATAAGTACACTGGGAGAACCCAAATCACCAAAACACATTTTTTAAAGACCTGACGATTGTCTCACTAATAAAGTTAGCGTCATAAGAGGATGAAAAATGCATTTAATTTGGTGATTTGGATTCTCCAAGTGTACTTATCAGTGCTCATCACAGGTATCAATCTTTACTTATTGAACAATAAATAATAATATGAAAATGAAAATCTAATCACATCTATGTATAATTTTGATTACGCAACTTGCTGTTTTACTTGTAGAACCTAGAGATACGAAGTAGGTATTTCACACGATTGGTAGATCACTGGGACTTCTTTACTATAAAATCGATTCATCACCTGAATAGGTTCGTAAATTGAATAAATTCAAGTCACTGGACCATATAACGCCAACATTAATAGCTTTTGTTTGTTGCAATGATTCAAAACAACAAAACAACTTCAGTTAGGTTGTTATCTATAGTTGCCTACGATGAAGAAAAACGTACAAAATAAATGAGCTGAAATCAGTAAACTGGAAAGGTTTTTCTGTACTCTAGTTCTTGCTCATCAATATAAATTCCTTTAAGTTAAAAAAAAGTCTAGACAGCAAATGCGTCATAATAGCAACTTTTCGTAAAAGCTTCTACAAGTGCCAAAAACTCAATTGGTATTTCACTAAGATGCATTAAAGCTTGATACATAATGTTTATAGTAGAAACCTAAGTACCAAACATCATTATGATCTTATTACTATCTTCTGAGACACAAAATGACCCAGGATATGGTTTCTAAGGATTGTGATTCACGTTTGATTGAAGAAATTTTTTGACCGTCGTGATCCTTCCACAAGCAAATTTTTGTTGTATATAAATCTAGAAAAAATATTATCAGAAAATTTGCTAAAAAATACCTATGAAAATGATCAAAAAATGCCTACAAAAATTTGCTAAAAATTTTCATTGAAAATTTGTAAGAAACATTAATCAAAAATACATTGAGAAAAGTGTTCCAAAATTTGTCAAATTCATTTTCTTTGCTAATTCACATTTTTTGCAAGTCGCAAAAAAAAATTCAAGAAAATTTGTTTTTACGGAAATTATGCTTCAGAAATATTTCTACAAGAATCAGCAATACACGTTTTTCTAGAAAATTCGCTTAACGCTAGGATACTTAACCAATAAAATATCGTTATTTACATTATCCGAGCTTCCGTGACGATTCCGCAGTGTTAAGCGACAGTGAGTGGTTATACTTTAGTGTGCTCTCTGGCTGTTTTAACATTGTTTTAGTGAAGTGATACAAGTGAGTTCTAATCATGAATAATTTGGAAAATGATAAGCCACCTGATAAAAGGAAGGAAGTAGATCAAATGGATCTTATGGAGATAGGCGATTCTATGGAAAACGATGGTAATAAGACTGAAAAGGAAGGTGTAAGTAAACATGGATTTCAGAAAATTAAAATGAAGATAAAAAATAAAAAACCAGAATACTTAAAACATGCAAATTTAATTGAAAAATGTTACCAAAACAATATTTAATTATGACGAAAATAAAAGATATTTAAATAATAACGGTAAAACAGATAACACAAAGAAACAGATAATAAACACATATGATAGCAACGATACGGGCCCGTTTACTGTATACCTCGAAAGTAAAAATCCAGACGATAATATAGGTCGGGTACACCGTATAGCAACAGCAAAAATAATAAATAACTGCTCAGACCTTGTAAAAGATAAAATATTAAATATACCCAACATCGGCCGCAATAAACTTTAAGTTACACTGTCTTCCACAGAAAGTGCAAACATATTGATACGCTCTCAATTTATAAAAGAAAAAAATTTCATGCATACATTACGACATTTTTAACACGCAGACAAGGAGTAATAAAATATGTAGATGTAGATTTAAATGAAGAAGAATTAATAAATATGATAACGTCTACAAATATTAATAAAATTGAAATTCCTAATGTTGTTAGGTTGAAACGCAGAGTAAAACAAAATGATAAAACCGAATATGTAAAGACATCGTCTATTCTAGTGGACTTTAAAGGTCAAATACTTCCATCTGAGGTAGCAATTGAGAGAATAATTTTTTAAGTCAAACCTAATATTCAAAGGGTTATTCAATGTTTAAAATGTCTAAGGTATGGTCACATAAGCTCACAGTGTCACACAGTGTCACTACTTAAAAAATATTCAAATACTTCAACCCATTATATCATGGTTTAACAAATTATCTGTAAGTAGATCTCTAGTAAGTAACATTTGTAGTAGTACCTCCATATCTGTACAAAAATAAAAAGAGACAATCCTAATTGTGAGTGTGGTGAGATTGGGGACCCGGAACATATGCTTCCAGCTTGTACCATGTCTGACAAAAAAATTGAAAATTAAATCTTTTTTAGATGAAATCACTCAGATGAAGATAAATCCCAGTCCTTTTAATCTCTCTCACTTACTATAAACTAGAAATGTACACATATATCAGAGTATTTTACTACATATTACAAATTTAAAGATACATCTTTAAATTTGGAAACCTGTTCCTAGTAGCCAATGTATCGTTATCTGCATGTGTTCGTGTATGGATGTGTACGTTTATATGTACGAACGGGATTTTGTGTGAGTGTTTAGGTTAAAGGGAGTAAAAACTGTTAATAAGGTTAATAAGGTATCAAATTATATGTGTTAAAAACCCCTAAAAATAATAAAAATGTACGGTAATAGAATCTAAAGTCCTATCGTTTTTTAATATTTCTTCCTATTCTTACCAGGGTCCTCTTGTGTGTCTTTAAAGTTGTCTTGATCGACCCCAAGGCATGAAGATTATATCCCAGTCTTATCCCAATAAAATTAAGTACATAAAATAGTAGTAACAAAATTAATTATGTTTTTCAATCCAAAACAAATGTTTGTGTGCGTGCGCATATATAAAATAAAATAAAAAATTTTTTGTAATCCAGTGCCTGTCAGAATGACTAATTTATGTATTGAAATACATAGTGATCTGAAAAAAGAAACAATTCATATTTACATATGTTCGTATTACATACGAATATATACGACATATATAGCCCGGAAATATTTTTTTAAAATAACAGAAAAAGGTGCGAATGGCAACCTGCGGAAGCCATATACTGCCCTAAGAACTAAGAGCTTCCGTGACCCGGTATATCGAATCATGTAAACAAAACATCATTGTTAAAGAAAGAATTTTTAGAGATTAGGGAAGCAAGTAGTGAACACTCTAATGCTATGCTGATGACTGATATCATTTTTACAACTAATATCATTGTGCTCTTACGAACAATATTTAAGGGGCACACGATGCATCTGTTTTTCTGAATCCTTGCACTTGTCTGAGCGGTTGACGGACTAGAGATATCAATAAATCTGCTCATACACTCCCGGCAACTACGCCGTAAGTTAGGATAAGTAGATCTTCTCTGGATATGTGGTATCACAACTTACTTCGCTAAGACATTCAAAAATATTCTGCGTGTGTGTGTCACTCATATGTGCTGGTTTGGATGTTCCATCATAAAGACTATACAGGCTTATTAAAAAGTCCCGGAACGGTCGAATATCTCTGTTATTAATTACGCAATTTTTCTGGATTTTTGTAATGACGAATGGTCACAAATAAGCCTTTTTTTAAAACACATTCACTTTTTTCTCACTTCCTGTTTAGCACTAAAAAGACTACAACTTAATTTTTTCAAATAGGACACCTTGTATTATTTACCATTTTTAAATGCAGGATAAAAATCTACGTTCTCAAGCTTTAACATGTTCTTTGTAATTGATAAGATAACATCAAAAAAAAAATAATTAATAAAATATTTATATTGCAAAATCAAGATATCTGTTATAAGAATTCGTAATATGATTTAAAGTAAAGTAATTGTTCAAATTGTGCTCCGTATACAACTTGACAGTGATATAATCTATCAACAAGATGTCTCACTGAATTTTGTATCATCTCTGGCGTAATATGGTTGATTTCTTTAATTATCCGCTCCTGTAATTGTTTCAGATCATTAGGTCTTTTCTTATACACCTCACATTTCAAGTCAGCCCACAGAAAGAAGTCTAGTGGCGTCAGTCTAGAGAATAAGCTGGCCACTCGATTGCTCCTCGGCCTCCGATCCATCGGCCAGGAAATATTTGGTCCAGATAATCTCGTAAAGTGTGTCGGAGCTCCATTTCGCTGGAACCAAATATTATCGCTTGGATGATTAGGTCTCATTTTATTTGGAAAGAGTTCTCTAAGAGCTGGTACAATTTGGTTTCTAAATAAATTCAAGGAGCCATCACCATTTAAATTTCCGCTAATAAAAAGAGGTCAAATTGTTTCCGACCAAACGAGCCTACACATTAACTTTTTGAGGATACTGCGTATGGACTTCCTTCATCCAATGAGTGTTCTCTGTTGAACATAAACGACAATTGTGCCTACTAACAGTACTATTCAGATAAAATGTTGCTTCATCTGAAAAAACTATTTCATTTACAAAGCTAGGCTGAGCTTGAATAAGTTATGTCATTATTTCAGAAAAATGTAGTCTCTGATCTGGGTCATCCTCGGTCAACTTATAAACCACATGCATTTTAAAAAGTTTTGTTTTTTCAGACTTGATAATTTTGTGAGCAGACTTGGGGGATATGTCATGAATGTGACCCAATTCGCTTGTAGATACATGATGACTTTCTTGGACTGATAACAGAAAATTCAACCTTGTGTCTTCGCCACTTATTACAATTCCATTACGATGTCAGTTTACTTCAATAAACCATCTAATTGGGCTTCCCCTATTTTCTTACAATCGGAGGTTGGATCTGTACCTACGCGCTTAAAGAGGTGAAAATGGTGAAGTTCATTCCAGCCACCGGCTGACCATGTGATTTGAAAACGGTACGAACGTCAATTAACACCTGTATCGTCGAGAGGAGACATAGACGCCAACAAATAGGCAGCAGTGGTAGTTACACCAGGAGTGGTGAGTCATTGTCGAGTCATAAGCAAGTTTTGTAAAAAAAATGAGGGGCTTGCGAACACTATGAAATTTAAGGTACATCTTTTTATTTGTAATTTATAAGTAAATTTTACCCAAAAAAACGTTAACCAATAATTCAAGCATATACAAATTACCATTAATTCGCGCAATAAAAAAATACGAGACACCGCTACTATTTTTATCCACTACAATTTTTATGTGTTAGATAGTTTTAAACCTAAGCGCAAACTTTTACTTAACTTTGAATGCAATGTTGCCTTGCGTACCCAAATCCCGCCATACCCTATAAAGGTATTTTGAGAAACTGGCGTAAATTCATAAAAAAAAATTAAAATTTCTCGAATTGGGTAAAAATAATTTAATTAAACACAAGATTTAAAATTTACACATCCGATTTTTAGTGATTGCATAAAGCCCTATTTGTTTTCATTACATTTAAGACCCATAGAAGATCAATAGCGTTTGAATTTGAACGCATTATTAAGTAGATTTAACAACGTAAAATAAAACGTAAACCAATTTTATAAAGTCAAGTTCAGATTTAGGATATACTTATAACCTGGCTTTGCCTTTTCTAGTAATAATTGTAAGCGCCATGGTCGCCCTGTTTTTAGAGAAGCATTATAAAATACAAAAAATATAACAGTTCTTATTTATAATCTAACAACAGATGGCATTCCAAAGTTTATCATACGTTGTTTGTCACAAATAAGCTTGCTATATCGATGTATGCATTGGAACCATTAGTAGCTTTGTTGTTAGTGATATAAATTTATTTTGCATCATACATGTGCTCTGGTACTTGAGTTTTTAAGTGATGCTTCGAACTCGATTGTTTTACTTTGCCTACGTTTGTGTCTATAATATAAATTAATGTGGTTGGGCGTAAATTCGAATTATTATATGTGACCAAAAGGCTTATGGGCTATATGTTAACAACATGTTATACGACAAAACCTTACAGAGTTGCTAGACTGGAAATATGTAACAGCGAAATATTTTATTTCGTCGCATTACTTGACCATAAAATATATTATACGCTCAGTTAATATAAACATAAGAACCGTAGAGAAAACTTATGTTGATAAATTACTATTATGCATTACGCTTATTGAAACAGTAGGCATTAAGATTCATATTTTCAAATACATATATATATATATATATATATATATATATATATATATATATATATATATATATATATATATATATATATATATATATATATATATATATATATATATCCACATTTTGTAAAACAAACGCAGATTGAAGGAAAAATTAAGCAACAACTTACCTACTTAGTCGTGTGCCGCCTTAAAAAATTATCTAAACCTCGTCAAATAAGTGAGAAATATTGCCAACAAATTATTTTGTAATTAAATAATATGCGCATTATTTTACTTTTCGCAGGCTCCGTTTTGTATGTAGATAAGCAAAAGAAAACCATTAACGCATAGGTTATAAGCAAAGAGGTTGTATATGTTAGAGGGAACAAAGCCGAGTTTGCAGCCTGTCGATTTCCCACTCTTGTCACCGTCCAATCACAAACAAAATTTTGAATAACGCGCTAATGTGTTTTGTTTTGATTCGTTCCCCCAACCGCTCTTGAAGTTATTGTCAGCTGTCAACAAGTATTTGAAGTGTTTGTTGATTTGCGATTAGAGGTTATCTTGTGTGTTTTGCCGTTTTTTAGCAGTCTTTTAAGAGTGTAAAAGTTAAAAAATGCCAAGGTGTATTGTGAAGAGCTGTATGTACAATAAAAGTGCCAATTATGAAAAGGATAAAGCAACTGTGCATTTATTTCGGTAAGTTGTTTACATGTCTTCTGTTTCCTTGTTTGGCGCCAAATGTTTATTGGTTTTCACAGGTCCGTATTTACACATTGTATTGCTTTTGTTAAATCTTTAGCATTTATTATTGTCGATTGTGTTTTTTTAAGAAATAAAATCTTAATAATGCATTATTTATTAAATATTTGTAATGAAATTAAGCATTTTGTTTGGCAATTATTATTTGAATTAGATGTATTTACCTATGTAGTTCCAGTAGAAGCAGAAAAAAAGTACAATAGTTTCGTTTTATCTATTACTGCATCTTTCTAGAGGTTCAGTCACTGATAAAGTAGATAATTCGAGATATTATTTTCAGATTTCCCAAAGCTGGTGAAAGATACGAGACTTGGAAACGAGCATTAAATTTAAGCGATGAAGATATTTTTATGAACTCAAATGTGTGCGATTTACATTTTACCGAGGAATCTTATGATTTAGAAAAATCACCTTTTGCAGTACACTTAAAAAAAAGTTCTATACCTGTATTGGTAAGTACTGAATCAAGGTTATTAATTTATGTAACTATTAGTGATATATATATATATATATATATATATATATATATATATATATATATATATATATATATATATATATATATAGCCAAACAGCGGTTTTTCAATGGCACTGCTATCAGTGATGGCTATTTTTAAATAACAGGGACTTTAAACAGCTACTGCGATTGTGGTTTAGCCATTTACAATGCTGCATGTGCGTATGCTTTTATTTTAAACACTTACAAGGTGTTAGTGTTAACCGCTTAATTGAAACCACAATATGATCTTCAGATAGCTTTTAAATTATATTAATTTTAAAACTACTCAGATTTTTACTATTAATAGAAGTTCTATAAAATTAGCATATTACAAGAATATACGATGAGAGAAATCTACATATTATTTTTATTTTAATATAATGAAAAAGTTGGAAGGCATATATATGCTACAGTTCGGTGCTGCTTTAATTTTAGATTCAGCAGGTTTTTCCATGATATAATGACTTACAAGATATATGATATTGCGCATATGCCCCGTCCCCTCCTATGAAATCACGTGGTGAGTAACGTTATAGAAGGCCAACTACACACTTAACACAAAGTCATTCGCAATGAAAAAGTTTCTATACGTCAGTTTAATGTGGTTGAAGTTACATTCCACTTCGTCGCCTATATTGTCTTTTTCAGATAATATAGAACGCAGCACATAATTTAATCTTTTTCATTTTTATATTACATATATATATATATATATATATATATATATATATATATATATATATATATATATATATATATATATATATATATGCACAAGTGAAGTATAATAATTAAGGGGAGCCCTGAATTAGCATTGGTGATACACAAACTTAAAAAGTAGAGAAGACGTTCGTAGACATTTACAGGGGGCGTTAACATTCATAAACTTGATTTGATCATCATGTCACATAATCATAGTATAGTATTCTGATCTTAAAAAATTACTTCCAACTGTATGCACTCAAATAGCAGCAAAATACCTAATTTGTTAAGGGGTTGTGATGAAACGTCAAACTCCACTGTACGACAGCATATTATTATTGCATTGGACTCACCACATGACGCCATGCGCATGACGGTTCTAAAAATAGATAGTCTCATTATCATATCTCGCGTTATTTGTATCATGAGTTTTTCGTTTTCTACCTATAAGAAAAGGAGAAATGTTGTATTCTAATACTGGCGAGAAGGAAAGTATACAGATACTTCCACTCGCTCGCACAAACTGCGATTGCATGTATTATGAATACAGCAATTGCTGTTTGTCATGGAGTTTTTAGTATAAGGTGAATTTCATAGAAATAATTACTCTAATGATTTGTGTAAATCTCGGTTTTCACAATCGCTGTTGTTTTGTGTTTTAATAACAGCTGCTAACAGCGATCTTTTAATAGAAGCGATTAAATCACCGGTAGCTATATATCGCTCATCTCTAGTAACTATGCTACTAATTACATTCACGTAATATATTGTTATGATATTTATCGTAATTTAATTAGCCCTGCAAATTTACATTAATGGTATTCGTTTCAAATTTATTTATGCAGGTAACAAACAAGCCATCAACACAAGTCGTTTTTGGCGAGCAGCCAATGACTGATATAACTGCTATCAATGTGCCATTTGCAGCTGACCCGTCAACTAGTACTTGGTCTGGTAGCAATGTACCTGTAATGGATTATTCTCGGCCATCAACAAGTGCTGGTTTTTATGAAGAGAAAACTGTTGTAGAGGTACCGCAAAGATCGTTTAGTAGTTTAGGATTTGCTGAAATGAAAACACCTTCAATGCCACCCACTTTGAAGGACATGGTGAGTTAAATTCAGTTTTTGCCGTTTATGAAATCAGTATAATTTTAAAAAACCTAATATGTTATTCCATCACATTTTATGTGGTGTTTAAGTTTGTATAGTCCATGATTAAATAAGTTAGAAACAACTGTTTTGCAATTTATCTCAACCACTATTAACCAAAATGTGTTTTTGGAAATTTTGTTTATATATTCATTTTACTTGAGAAAATAAATGGTTTATCATTGAACATTTTTTATAGGTTGTTACACCGCGCAAACGTAAACTGAAGAAGCAGTTATTCGATGCACGAAAAAAAAATTAAACGGCTCAGCAGTAGTGTTCATCATTATAAGAAGAGAACAGCAACCCTTGCGAATATAATCAAACAACTAAAAGGTAAAGTAACCGACGAAACATTAGAAACATTAATGCAAATAGGACCTAATGAAGAATTTTTACAAAGACAATTAGGTCGTAAACATAAGTATGAAAATCAACTTAAAGCTTTTTCTCTTACGCTGCATTATTACTCTCCCAAAGCTTACAGTTTTGTCAGAAACACATTTAACTCGGCTCTTCCTCATCCAAAAACTATATCTAGATGGTATCAAAGCGTTAATGGGGAAGCTGGTTTTACGTCAGAGGTGTTCAACTTATTAAAGTCAAAATCAGAAAGCACAGATGGAAAACTTATATGTTCTTTAGTCATAGATGAGATGGCAATTCGCCAACATATAGAATGGGATGGGGTTAAATATTATGGGTTTGTAGATTTTGGTACAAATCTTGAGACCGATTGTAACCCTGTAGCCAAAGAAGCTCTTGTTTTTATGCTTGTTAGCATTAATCAATCATGGAAGCTTCCTCTTGGATATTTTTTAATCGACTCTTTAAGGGGTACACAAAAACAAAATTTGGTATTACAGTGTTTAACGCTACTAAATGAGTCGGGCATATACGTGGTCTCAATAACTTTTGATGGGGCAACAAATAATCTAACGTTAGCAAAAGAACTTGGCTGCGATTTGAATTGGAGGAACATTAACTCAACGTTTGTTGATCCTAGTTCAGGTAGGAAAATTGCAGTCTTTTTTGATCCATGTCATATGATCAAACTGATAAGAAACACATTAGGCGATAAAAAATTAATAATTGATGAGAATGGGGAAAATATAAAGTGGGATTATTTAGTAAAATTAAATGAGTTACAGGATCAGGAGGGCGTTCATTTAGCAAATAAATTAAGAAAATCGCATATATTTTATACAAACCAAAAAATGAAGGTTAAATTAGCCACACAACTTTTTAGCCACTCAGTGGCACATTCTTTGGAATATTGCAATGAAATTTTACATCTTGAGGAGTTCAAAGAATGTGAGGGAACTGTGAAATTTATCCGACTTATAAACAATTTATTTGACATTCTTAATTCTAGAAATTTAAACAATTCAGATTTTAAGAAAGCAATAAATGCAGAAAATTTTGAAAACATTAATGTATTTTTAAGAGAGCTATCACAATATTTAACGTCACTTAGGATAATTGATGGACCGCTTCTGTGTGAGAGTGGTAGAAAAATGGGTATAGATGGCTTTTTATTTTGCATACAAAGTTTGCAATTTGTTTATAAAACTTTAATTGCCGACAATAATTTTTTGCTGTATTTTCCCACTTACAAAATCAGTCAGGATCATATTGAGCTTTTTTTTGGGCAAATTAGATCCATGGGAGGCTATAACAATAACCCATCAGCAAAGCAATTTAAAAGTGCATATAAAAGGATGATGGTGCATCTTGAATTAAAAGATTCATTTAAAGGAAATTGTATCCCTTTAGAAGCAATTCCTATTCTGTCACCCATTGAGGTAATAAATAAAACTTGTGGGCGAGAACGAATATCTGAAGAACCAGATGAAGACATGAGTCAAATAGATAATTTTGACGACGACACAGTTCTTCAAATATTAGATATCAATATATCAGAGTTTAAGAAAGAAGTCGTGACATATATATCTGGCTATGTAGTAAGGAAAATAACAAAAGCTCTGAGATGCGAAGAATGCGCGGGTGAACTTGTTGGGGAGAGGTCTGCGTTATTAACATCGTTTATAGATCAGAAAGACAAAGGTCAACTCCTCATATACCCATCTGACGATGTAATATCTATTTGCACTATTGCAGAAAAAGTTCTTCAAACATACTTAAATGAATCTGCGGTGATTATAAATGTAAAGGAAATAAACATGCGAATATTAAAAACTATAATAAACCAAAACAGCATATTTAAAAAACTTGAAGTTCACTTTCGAGAACAAAATCTTTTGACTTGCCATTATGGCCATCTAATTAAACTAATATCATCTATGTATGTTTCTATTAGAATACATCATTATAACAAAAATCTATTTGATAAAAGTAGAAGTTTAAGGGCTGTTTATAACAAACTTCTCTTATTTAAGTGCCAATAATTCAGTGTACATTTCAAGTACTCGTATGTCCTTCAAATAATGTTATCGGGAAGTTATTATGTCTTATAATATGACCAATAAATTTTAGCTTCCTCTCGATTTCTTTGAGCAAGCCTCTTTATTCTTTCACCTCTCCTAGCACACTTTGAAGCGTCTTTCTATCAACCTGCACTGTCTTTGACATTTTTATTGTCTACATTTCAAAAGCTTATATTCTCTTCATATCCTGCTTAACTACAGCCCAAGTTTCCGCCCCATACATTACCATACTCCATACACGTACGACTTGCATTTGTTCCTCATGTACAGGTTAAAATGTTTATTAGTGAGAACAGTACTGTGGTTATTGAATGCTTGTTTTGCCATCGCGATCCTCTTCAGACCTTTCCTACACTTACCATCATCTGTGATAATACTTCCAATCAATTATTTGAAATAATCTAATAAATCAAGCGTCATGTTATAAGATTTAAAAGCTACTTTTGTATTTGTATAGGTATTCAAAATTTGTGAAATGCACACGTAACGCAATCTACATCGATCAAACTTCTAGAAATTTTAACACCCAATACAAAGAACATATTTTTGCATTTAGAAATAACCATGCTGACAAATCTACATTTGCAAAACATATTATTGATACCCAACATAGACCCACAGTAAATAACGGCATAAAACCACAACATTTTTGTCATGACAAGTGTAAACTAGACTTGTTTTAAGCTTTAGAAGTAAAAAAGCATATACACGACAATATTTAGGATTTCTGAGATATTCTTCTTCCTAATTAAATAAATCAGACAACATAAATCTAACTATTTTTTCCAAAAAGTTGTTATAAGACATGATGTGTGTCGATATTTTCATTGTATAGTCTGCTTTATTAATGTGTTTGTTTAGTTATTTTATTGTTGTAATTGTTATTATAGTTATTACTGTTATAGGTTTCTTCTATCTTTATGTTAAATATTGATATACATCACGTAGACATTTTAAAGGCGTCATCCGTCATATTTGTTTTATTTTATTTTCACTTTTAAAGATTTTTTTAATTATAACATCATAAAATAGCAACAGATCTTTATTTGTAATTGTCATGATTTCGTATTAATTCAAATTTTTTCTGTCTGAGGATACTATCAAGCAGCAAAACCAGTAACAGAGACGTTGAAGAACATCTAGAATTCAGAAGGGCCACTTGCTCCAGTTAGCTTACGCGCTGGCTACGTCCTTCACCTACAAAAACGAAAACCAACAGTGAAGCCAGAGAAGTAGTCTCCAAGTCTGTATGAAGTATGGACCAGTTTCACGAAGTAAGGGCAACAGCAATCAATGAAATTAATCTCTATTTCTTTAAAAGAGACAAGGAATGTTAACATTAATTTGTAAACAGTACAATGTACTTTATGTTGTATTTTCTTCTGTTGTTGAAATAAAAACTATTATTATTTATCCAACCTTTTGAATATAAAACTTTATCCATAATATTCATCCAACAATTTATCCAACCAATAACCCAAAAAATATTTCACTGATTTGGAGAAAATTTTGGAATTACGCTTATTTTGCTAATGGCTTGGATGAGTTCGTTCATCAGATCTTAACACATAGTTTTTCCTAACAAAAAATTAAATATATTTTTTTAAACGCAATAGCTTTCAAATTGTTTAAGTGATTGGAACGAAAATTTACAACTTAAAAGAACATACAGAGATGTGGTTGTGTACCAATTTTCAAGTCTTTTGATCAAAGAAAAATGAAGTTATTCGAAATTAATAATAAAATAATCCTCGACATCACTTCAAATTCTGTAACGCAATATCTACAATGTTGGACAAAGGCAGAGCAATACAGCTACCTGTACTGTTATGCTATTTAAATAAATTGTAAATAAAATCTAAATAATGGAAGTCACAACCATTGCCAGATGTCAAGATGTTGCTGACCGGGGTTGCCCGATCTTCAAAAATTTCATGTAGTTAAACCTTTTATGTATAAACATGAAATTTTTACAACTTCTGATAATAAAGAAAACATTTTATAAAATTTAATTTTATCAGTCAGTTAAAAAATACTGTATTTAATACCTGCAAATTTCGAATTACCCATTTCTCATGATTTTCCTCCGATCATAATTTACTCTATCCGACAACTTTGTTAGACTGCGTCTGTGCTGAAGCTCAGCTGTCATTTGTCATTGTGTGGTAGTGTTATTTATTGTCAATATCAAATTGGAAATTTAGGACAGTAGAAACAGACACCATAAACAAAGAAGAAATTGGAAATTTAGCCTCTAGTGTAGGTTATGACATGATACCATTACTAGAGAGATATGATAATGTGGCAGCATAATAATATTATGCTAATGCTGTGGTACAGTCAGTTTGGCATTTCATCACATCTCGTAACACACCAGCTGTTGTGTGCATACAGTTAGATGTAATTTTTTATTATCAGAATACTACTGTAACATGATGAAATCAAGTTTATAACTGTTAACATACTGTAAATAATTTCTCCATTTCTCCCCTTTTCAAGTTTGTGTTGCTGCAATGTTAATTAAGGGTTCCCTTAATTATACGCATATTGTGCTTATAAATGTAATATAAAAATAAAAGAGAAATGAAAATGCAAGTGAACCTATTTAATTTAGCTCTGTATTCTACATTATCTGAAAAAGACATTATAGGCGACGAAGTAGATTGTAATTTCGGTAAATTTGCAGTTGACTGCATGAGGGTTTTAGATATTTTTTTCCAGCAACATGCTTAGAACCTTCCTCGGCCACAAGACAAATTTTCTGGCAAACAACCCCCAAGAAAATTAAGGGACTTTGAAAACATGCGTTTTTCACATTTTACAGCAATACCTCCTTTAAACCCTGTCTAACCCATATTCGCCCAGGTCCAGCAACCTTCTTGGGGGTTGCTCACAAGAAATTTTTCTTGTGCTTTATGCTTTGAAGGTAGCATGCACAAGGGGAAGGAGAACCCCCCGAATTTTTGGGTGAGGAGCAGAAACCCTCTTCCTCCTGGGGGTTCTTCTCCTGCATGCATACAATCACCCTCAATGCATCAATTAAATGATTTTTTTTCCAGCTTTCTAGTGTATTTTTCTAGGGTATATTTCCTGTTTATCAATTGCTTTGTTTGAGTTTTGTATCCAAATTACTCTATAAATATATGTCATAGATCATGTTTTTGCTTGTCCTTCTTTACCTTGTTTTACTGTTCCTAATTAAATTAATTAATTTTCATAACTTTTAATATAAGGCTAAATCTTACAGCTTATATAAATATATTATTTAATATTGTTATGAAAATTCACTATCATAACACACTTGCTGCGTTCCGAACCTTTTTAGGTTACCTATTTATACAAAAGCTTAAGAAATTCATGAATAAGCATTACATTTCAATGATTGAATAATTTCAGTTTTATTTCTAACCAAACTAAAAATTCCTAAATACGTCCCTGACGTTTCTCCCACTTAAGTCACCGAACTCCGCCCAGTTAGGAAAAGTGTACAGGCTTCTTGTATTGCAAAACTGCACCTTTGTTACCTCTATCCCTTACAACCTCTTTGGTTATAAGACACTTAATAATAATAATACTCATTTGTTTTATATCGTTACTGCTTTCGTGAAATTTATATAAATCTACGCTCCTTAAAATATGCAAACTCAAAACGTTGTACAATTTCACCGAGAGTTGGTTAAAGTATTCGAGGTCTCTCGGCAGCATATAAGAAATGAAACTGAGGTGACATTACTGAAATGCTGTCTGGGTTATTATTTCCTAAATTTCTGGTTACTTCGCACCGCCGGTTGAATTAAAAGATGTAACCGAACAATATTAGGTGCCTTATACGCGATACGGCTTGGTTTGGATGGTATTCTTGGTGTAGTTGGTCAGTCAATTTTATAAATTGGTTTGTCAAGTCAAGTTTTATTTAGAGTTAACTATCTACTGCTGAACAATATCCTGAAAACAACGACAAAGACGGTACTTGATTTGACAGCTATCTGAGAAAAAGTGCTTCATAGAATGAGGAAAATCAGGCAGTAAGGATAAGGCATTTAACCCAGTGAGTTCAACGATCCAACAGTTTTAACAAATGTTGATGGCGACCCTGCAACTGGAGCAAACCACCAAGAACAAAAATACCGTTTACAATTTCAAAAGTCCTTGGTAATGGATGTAAAAGATTTAACGTATTCCAGGTTCTACAGGAACAAGGAACCTATAGGTAAATGTGGCTAGGTATGAGAACCTAGGGAGAACGTTCTTATGAAAAGAGGAGTGTAAGTTCTAATCTATTCAAATTGGTAAGTGTTTGAGTACAAAAACCGGGTTCGGGTTGGTTCTGAATGACTGGATGTGGTCACCGTAGCTCTGGTAAATAGAACTCCGATATTAGATTTTGCAGCATGGTCGGTGCTGTCGATCCAGGCCTAAACTGGCGATTATCCGAGCCTGCTGCGGTACTCATTTGTTTTAAGAGTGCTGGTGGTTATCCAAGCCTGCGTAGATTAAGAGATGCCTAAAAGAACGAAACATATGTGCACATGTGTATGTAAAAATATATGTAGAAATATATGTAAAAGATGTGTAGAATATATGTAGAAATATATATCCTAATTGTAAGAGGGAACAAGGGCAGCCCAGCAGTGCGAGATATGCTAGAGAGAGGACATATTCCAATATTCATCAGTGCGCGACGCATGTAATTAATATACCTAAGAATTAGCATTCCATTACGATCTCCAGTTTACTTCAATAAACTTTTTAATTAGACTTGTCCCTATTTTCTTACAAAATTTATTTCTAATTTTCACATCTATTCTTGGGGGTAGTTTACATACCTACCTAGGCTATTTTTTTGTGAATGTAGTTTTCCAACCTATTTTATAATCAGTTCTACCCTAATAATATCGTTATATTTACAAAAAAAAACTGACAAAAAAGCGCGTGACAAAGAATTTTAATGGACAATTGAATTTGCGGCGCCTATTTTTGAGACAGCGGCATATAGGATTTTATATTTGTGACCAGGAAGGTATTTTACTCGGGAAATTAAATATAAAATCATGCGATACCCTATCTAACAGGTTTTGTAAACCAGAACACATTAAGTTGAATGCAACTTATCTACGTTTTCGATCATTCTCTTCCAGAGCATATTTTTCTTTGGTGGTTTGATTTTAAGTAGCGGAGATATAAATACCCCACATTAAGTTGTCTTTTGTTAAGTGGGTGTTTAATTAGTTTAGTGGAAATTAACCTTGGATTACTGAGCTTTGTTTTGGTTATAAACTCTAAAATTGTGCAAACACATAACACTTCCAGCTGTCTCTTAATAGTTAACGCTGTATTATGGCTTGTTTGTGTTACTTTGAAATAATGGTTGATCTGGTTCGATATACTTTGTTTAGTTTGTTTACATTTGTGAACTGCTACGAACTAGTTGATACTTCTTATAATAGATTGTGGCATGATTCTTTTGTGCCTTGCATTATATTAGAGGGTGAAAACATTTTTTTGGTAGTGTATTTTTTTCCTGTATTAGGCTTCTGACGACATTTGTTTATATTACATGTCATATTAAGAAGTTAATGCTGTAGGAGCACATTTTTATAGTTCAACGTTTTTTTTTTATTGGGTTTGTACTCAGCACCTAAACAGAGTTGGGGTTGTAGTCTTCGGATCCCCGGACTGGCATGGAATATCAGCGCCACCCTCGACATGCAAAGAGAGACAATGATTACAACTCATGATATCTGAACGCACATTACCAGCTAACTCACCGGGAGGACAACTACCGTGGTTATGGCGGCTAATAGTCAGGTTAGCGCTTCACCTTTTCAAACAGCGATCATCCGTCATCATTCACCATAGCACCGTTGCCTCAGCGCTTCACCTTTTCCAGCAGTAATCGTCCATAATCATTCACCGTAGCAACGTCGTCTCATTACAAGAAGCAGTTACATGAAAGAAGCATAATAATAGACAGCATTAGTAAGCTCACATAGGCAGATTTATGTCACAATAACTCAGTAATCCAAACCTGATGCGACAAAGACTACCTTTGACAGAAGTAGGCTGCTTCAGTGCACGCCTCAAGACTCGGGTACTGACGTGTAAGTTGTTCAGTCAGCTCAGGAGCAGATGAAGCTGCTCAATGATGCCAGACCAAACCACCAGAATGTCGTCCACGTAACGACTCCAAGAAGTAATGAGTTTGGAATACGGATTGAAATCCTTGAAGATTAGTTCCTTCTCAAAGAAACTCATGAAGATTTCCGCGCAAACCGATGAAACTGGATTTCCCATGGGGAGACCATTTTTTTTGCATATAGATTTTGTTATTGAATTTAAAGAAGTTCTGTGATAAGCATGCTTTTACCAGTGAATGAAAAGTCTCCTGAACTTATCTGATTAGGGACGAATTATTGAGTAGCCTTTTTAATAACCGCAGAGTCTGATTGAGCGGAACACTAGTGAAAAGATTGGACACGCCGAACGAAACTAGAACTCTATTTTCTCCCATTGAAACTCTACTCAAGCGATCAACTAGTTCTGAAGAGTTCTAAATAGAATATAGCAAATAGAACGCCGTGGTAGACATCAACATAAACGATAAAAATTTTGAAAGTTTATATGACGAACAGCCTATGAAAAAAGCGACTGCACGAATAGGGAAACTTTCCTTGTGGATTTTAGGGTCGCCATATAGTCATATAGTCTGGGAATGATACGATTTATAGGATATAACTATTTAAGATTGTCAGAAATTAACGGAGCGAATCTATCAAATACCCTCTTAAACTTAGAAACGAAAGAAGGCATGGGTTCCTAAATACTTAGGGCTATGCCATTTTCAGTAAGGAAATTTGAAACTTTTGATAAATAGTCTGTTTTATTAAGGATGACTAAACAATGGTCTTTATCTGCCTTTGACAAAAAGAGACTGTTATTGCGAATCGTTTCTCTCAACGATGAGACTACCCTCTTGAATGGATTGAACGGGGAAGAGGAGACTTTTAGTTGGGAGATCGCATTCGACACTAGTCCTCGCAGAAATTCTGCATTTTCAACTCGAAACCTTCTTAGAAACACCTAAGTATCTTTCACAGGGGAATCTAGAATTTACAAAAGGCTTGTCAGAAAATCTTAGTTTTCCGGTAGGCTATTTCTGTGAGGCTACAACACAGAGTATACAATATATAATGAGGCAACCAAAGGTGACCTCAACATTAAGTCAAAAGTTAAAAAGTTACAAAACTGTCTAACTACACAACTACTAAATATTACAAGTCAACAGTTACAAACTACTATATGCAATTAAAGCAAACACTGTCCCGAGATTTAAAAAGCTCACAATAAGTCTAAAACACTTTTAAAAAACTTAAAAAAAGCTACCCTCTAGAAGGGTTTCAAGTTAAGCTGAACGTAAGAATTGAAGTAACAGTACACGACACAAACATTAGCAAGCCACACAGCTGAGAAGAAACTTTCAGAGAATATTACAACCTATTATCTGAATGAGCGTGAAATTGGAAACGGATTTTTATTATTTATGAAAAATTGAAATGGCCAAAATGGCGATCTACTTACTTGTCCATTATTAAACAGGACTAAAAAACTATAGAGTTGAATTCCCAAGGAACACGCTTCATCTGTTGCATTATCCGTCCAGTGGTTTCTTTCATAAGTTGTTTGTCATATAAACTTTCTAAATTCTTATCGTCCATGTTGATGTCTATGACGGAGTTCCAGTCGCCATATTCTATCAAGAACTCTTCAGAACTAGTTGATCGCTTGAGTAGAGTTCCAATGAGAGAAAATAAAGTTCTAGTTTCGTCGACGTGTCCAATATTTTCCATCAGACTCTGCTGTTATTAAAAGGACTACTCAATAATTCGTCACTAGGCAGATAAGTTCAGGAGATTTTTCATTCACTGGTAAATGCTTGCTTATCACAGAACGTCTTCAAATTCGATAATAAAATCTGTATACAAACAAATGGTCTTTCCATGAGAAATCCCGTTTCACCGCTTTGAGCGGAAATTTTCATGAGTTTCTTTGAGGAGGAACTAGTCTTCAAGGATTTCAATCCGTAATCCAATCTAATTATTTCTTGGAATCGTTAAAAGGACGACATTCTGGTGGTTTTGTCTGGCACCATTGAGCAGCTCCATATATTCCTGAGCTGACTGAACAACTCACACTTCAACAGAAATTTCACAATGGAGCTAAAAGTAGAGTCGTCAATCAACTTCTTGGACCTCAGACGGCAGAGAAGAGGTAACTCTATAGAGTTTTATATCTACAGAAAACCTACTCAGATCGACCACCTTATCCCATACAGGTCTTGTCATCACATGTCACATAAGATTATTGATCGATACATTGTTTAGAATCCTGTTGTCTAGAGAAAATTTTGAAACAGAGCTAAATCTCATCAAACAGTTAGCTGCCAATAACGAATATCCATTGAGACTGGTCCACAAATTGATCGATAAGAAAGACCGTCAGTTGTTAAGGACAATGAGTTCAATTGTACCCCCAGAACAACCAGAGAAGCTTTCATATTTTCCGGTTACTTTTTGTGACTCCATTACCAATACTGTCACAAGAGCGCTAAAGAGGAATAATGTCAAGTTTTCGGTCAGATCCACTACACTGTAAAAAGTTTGTGTATCCATCATAAAGACAGTATCCCATTTCTGAAGAGGTCCGGTGTGTATTGGTGAAAATGCGGCGAACCTGCAACACAGTATATGTCGGCAGGACAGGGAGAACATTGAATTTCAGGATTGCTGAACACCTGAGAAGCAGAAATCAACCCAACAACAACACTTAAATTTTTGGTTGTCATTTGTGGGAGTTAGGCCATCCTTTCAACAAAAAAAACGACGCAAAAATCCTACATCCTTCCAATTTTGTCATATAACAGTTCGTTGTTGAAGAAATGCAAATTTATAAACATGTCAATTGTTTTAACAAAAATATGCTAAATGTTTCCAATACAGACATTACGAATTTCTCAACCTTATACAGTCACTTAACAGATTACCAATCCACACTCTAGTTGAATAGACCATAATAGCGATACACACTCTATGAGATGGTCTGCTCTATGGTTTCCAGACCTGTCATTTATTTTATGTCTGTATATTTTCTGCGCCTTATTTCTTTGGTCTACTTGTGTCCGTCGTCACTAGATGGGTCTTTTCAAGCATAATTTCGCAAGTTAAAACAAAAAATCGTTTTTATTTTCAATAAAGGTTGCTCCTGTTCGTGTTAGTAACACCTCTGATGCCGATGGATCCATCCCACAGCAACAGATGAAGCGTGTTCCTTGGGCATTCAACTGTATGGTTTCCTAGTTCTGTTTAATAATGGAGAAGTAAGTAGATCGTCATTTTGGAGTTTTCAATTTTTTATAAAAAATAAAAATCCGTTTCCAATTTCACTCGAATTCAGATAATAGGTTGTAATATTCTCTGAAAATTTCTTCTTAGCTGCATGGCTTGCTAATGTTTGTGCTGTGTGATGTTGCTTCAATACTCACCTTTAGCTAACTTAAGACCCTTCTAGCTGGTAGCTTTTTTAAGACTTTATAAAAGTTTATTACATTTATTTTGAGCTTTTTAAATCTCTAGACAAATTAGCGTTGTGTTACGGTTCAATTTGACTTGTGTTTGCTTTTATTGCATGTATTAGTTTCTAACTGTTGACTTGTAATCTTTGGTAGTTGTGTCGTTAGACAGTTTTGTAACTTTTAAACTTTTGGCTCAATGTTGAGATCAGCTTTTGTTGCCTCATTATATATTTTATACTCTGTGTTGTACCCTCGCAGAAATAGCCTACCGGAAAACTCAGTTTTTCTGACAAGCCTTTTGTAAATTCTAGACTCCACTGAGGACTCCACAGGTCAAAACGCGTCGGGAATAAAACATTTGTTTGGAAAGAAAAAGCCTTTTTTTTCAACTCACGCAAAGATGTCAACACCAAACATTTTGAAGTTTAGGAACAATCAAAAGCTTCCTTCAACGAGCTATCACATGACCTCTATTCCCATCTAATAAAATTTGAGGAACGACACACGCGCTTAGGAGGGCAAAGTTTAGGCTATACTTTTTGCGTTAAAAGTGTTCCCCCTCATAAGCAAACTTGACGCCTTAAAGGTTTTTTATTGACAAAAATTTTTCCTGGCAGATATGGCTGCCAGCTCGTTTTCAATGGCCACGCTGTATATTCTTAAGTTCTGCTATGTTTCTGTTAGCACCCAAATATCTGAGCTATTTACTAGTCATTCCCATTCTTATTTTTTCAGCTTGTAACGTTATTATACAATATATGCATATTTTACAGTTACATCTCGATTTATCTAGTTTTATTTTCTTGAAAAATTTACGATTTGTTAATTATTTATTTTTTGGACTAATCGCTAAAATTTGTTGCAAAATATATGACAAGGCCACTGCATGATTGAGCCTAAGGGGTACATAACACAAATGTGATTTAATTCTTCTATCAACTGGTCATAGCAGAAATATATATATATATATATATATATATATATATATATATATATATATATATATATATATATATATATATATATATATATATATATATATATGTGTGTGTGTGTGTGTGTGTATTAAGTAATTCCAGGCAGTATAAATAAGCTATAATGCGTCCGTTATTTATCCTGAGCCTAATAAGTATGGAGGTTACGTTTCTGTTTTCTCCATGCTAGATTTATTGGCTTTTAGGTGTTGGTAAATTCGGAAACAGGTATTTATCGTTTTTGTGTTACTGCAATAACTCTTCCGACGATTTTCTACTTTTCTGATTGATGATCCTTTTGGTTGGGAAATATTATTTTATTTGATACTGTAGTTATGTTTTATTCAGACTTTAAAAGCCTCTTTGGCAGCTTCTCTATTCTTCCATCGCCAAGTATGCTAGTGTATCCATTTATTCATAAGAAAATAATATTACCGTTAGTAATAAATATTTTGAGGTGATATTCCATAGGTATATTTTGGAGAAACCAATCCTTTACAATACATTTTTTCGTTTCGCAAACATAGTTAGCATCATTATAAGGATGAACAAAAGTTAGAACTCCTATTTATATTTTAGTTGACAAAGAGTTGCGAATACTGTCCTCTACGAAGGTATGCAGATTAAACCCCACCGCTCTGAAAACCAAGTGTCGTTATTAAATATTCCTTATAAGAAAGAGACACTGGTTATGAAGATAACAATTTGAACAACAAACTATATAGGATCGGACCTGCTCTATTCATCGAAAATTTTTTATTGAATTTTCTAACGTCATATATACTTTCATATACGTCTGGCTGTCGCGCTTGCCTGACACTTCTGATTAGCAGGAAATTTTCTTTATCTACATGTGTACATTTTTACGATAACCTTTACAGGAGAACTAAATGTATTGCAAGTGCTGACCTAATCTACGTTCCTTATTTGTTACTATAAGGCACTTGTGTCAATGTTCGATTAAGGACAACAATGAAATATCCACAAAACAGTGAACCATATACATTTCACTTTTATTTAATTCCAGTACGTATTATAATACCTTTATAATTGAAAAAGTCAAGCAAAGTGGAGACACCGCGTTAACTCAAACACAGAAAACTGTGTGCGCAAGAATCTGGCCCGTCAGGAGAACGAAGAACTCTATGGTTACCGCTTCAATGTTTACATCTAATATATATATATATATATATATATATATATATATATATATATATATATATATATATATATATATATATATATATATATATATATATTTACGCAACACACACACAAGCAAACTATTGTTATTATTATAAATATGGCAGATGAGAGCATATAGGTAAAATTTTCAAAGATACGGATAACTATGTCAGGGTAGGAAGCTGACAAATAAAAATCTTATATTCCTGAGTTCGGTGAAAACACAATACATTATCAATTATCAATAACAAATATATACACACTACTACTACCCCAACTTAATTTTAAATAAAAAGTGGCAATGTAATATTCGCGTTCACGTTCACGTTCTAACATCTGTCTATTCGTTTGTTAACGTCACTTTTTCTGGTGAAACGTAGTCGACGATCTTAAGAACAATACTAAAAACTATTGACACTACACGCTACACAAAGCTAGCGCACTCTGTTGCCACCCTCAACTCGTCAGGTCAAAGGTGTTTCGTGAATACGTCTATATATTTTTCACATCCTCCCGGCTGCGAACACGAAGCTCGAGAGGATACAGCAGTTGTAATTGTCGTCGTAAAAGGGTTCTGTTGGGTAATATCACTTGGCACGCACATACTTTACCATCAAGTCCTGGAAACACTCTCTTTACACGCAACATTTTCCACGTCACCCGCGGAACTTGTGAGTCATCTAACAACACAATGTCAGCGACTGCTAAAGAAGACGATCTGGTGGGTTGATAATAATGCGTCGAACGAAGTTGCTTGAGAATCAGTGCTCCGTCTCATCCAATTTTTCCTGGCCAGCCTATGTATCTGCCTCCAAAGTTGAAGTATAGGGTTTCTTCCATCGACTTTGAATTCCATGGGACTTCCACTCTTATCGCCTATTAGAAATTTGGATGGAAATAATATCATTAGATCATCTCGGTCGTCTCAAACTTAAGTGAGGGGCCTAGAATTGACCGTCGCCTCGATTTCTGCAAGTAAGGTATGGAGTTGTTCGTTTGTTAAAACTGCTCTTCCTATTGCTAATTTTAAAGCTTGTTTATCTGTCTTGATAAGTCACTCCCACCAACCGCCTCACCATGAAGCCCTATCTGCTATAAATCGCCAACGGATACGATATTCTTGAGCCATATTTTGACTTTCAGAAGCTTCTATTGTACCCGCCAGAGTCTGAAATTCCAGCGCAGCCTTCTTAAACGGTTTAGGGTTATCTGGATAGGCAATTGATGGTATTCCTCTTTGCGAAATAAATCGTCTCAGAGCTCGTAAACAACTTTCTAAAGTAAGATATTGCACAAGTTCTAAATGAATAGCTCTTGTAACAGCATAGGTGAGTAGCAGAATATAAATCTTTCCTCTAGAGGTCTCATTTAATTTTACGTATAAAGGCCTAGCAAAGTCAGTTCCTTTGACTTTAAATGGTTTCGCTACCGTAAGCCTCTCTCTTGGTACGGGCGCCAAGGCTTCTGTACGAGTTGAGATCGAAAACGTTTACATATAAAACATCTACAGAGAACGCTCTTCATAGCTTGTCTGTCTCTGATTATCCAATATTTGTTTCTTATAAAAGTTCGTGTAGCATTGACGCCTGCGTGAAACACCTTATTGTGAACATCGGTAATTATTTTACTCGACAGTTCCAAATATGCAGGTAAAATAATCGGGTGTTTTGCTTTATATGAATGATCGGACTGTCATAAACGGCCGCTTAATCTCATAATGCCTCCCTTATCAAGAAACGGATTTAATGTTAAAATACTCGATTTTGCATTTACAGCATTACATGCTACAAGTGAATCAATTTAGTCCTTAAAATACCTATATTGTACAGCTTTTATAAAATAATTCTCTGCCTCCATTATTTCGGCCGTCTGTAATCGCCCATAAAGCTTTTTATTAATTTTTCACATTATGGATAACACGGCTTATATGAGCTAAAATTCTTAAAATTGTGGGTAAATGAGAAAACTTTTGCAATAACCAAAAATCCCACATCTGACACACCTCCCTTTAAATCTGTAACCGTTACAGTGTTAAGCATAACACTCTGGTCAGACAGCAGGTATTCGTCTTCAGGCCATTCATCCTCAGTTTTACCCAACCAGTCAGGGCCGTATTTTAACATGTCTGATTCAGTTAAAATATTAGCCCTTGGAGCTCTGGGTATAGTGGGATATTATCTCCAATATTTTTAATTTCCCTAACTCTATTATTAACATATGGTTTCCATGTTGCTGGATCACCTCTAATCCAATACAAAACCATCTTTGAATCTGACCATAAATAAACATTAATTTTATCTAAACTCATGCCTTTTATTATCTGTAAGTTAGTCTTGATGCACATAGAGCAGCCGTTAACTCAAGCTTAGGTATTGTTAACACATTATCTCCTGTGATTTTTAAAGGAGCTACTCTGACCTATGCTATTAACAAATTAGTTCATTCTTTATTATGATGGCAAACTCTCATGTACGCTGCTACACAAAAGGCCTTTGGACTACCATCAGAAAAAGTTCACAGCATTTATGTACCAACATGTAGCTGAAAATCAGCATCTGTCTAGTTTACCACATACCTAGGTAAAGAAGGATTTTCTCATATTTTTAATTTCACGCGTGGCATTCGTTCAACAATTCAACTGTTAGAGTTTCGTCCCATTCTAAGTTTTCGTTTCAAACTTTTTGTAATAAAATCTTTGCTCCCACAGTGAACAGTGATAACATACCAAGAGGGTCGTATATTTTTGAAATTAATTTCAATACAGTTTGTTTAGTTATGAGTTGCAATGCGCGTGCTAGATTAAGTAATAAGCCTAGGTAAACACTTAATTGATCAGTCAAAATATTCAATTTTAACCCCACAACCTGACTATCTATTTGCTGTTCCATTTTGTTATTTCTATCTAAAAAACATCTCAACAATATCTCAAATTTTTGTCGTTCGTTATCCATCTCCTCAAATTCATTCTGCTAACTGCATAATAAGTTTTAACTCTTCGTACATCTGTATCGCTTGCTTCAATGACCTCACACCTATCGCTAGATCCACAACATAAAAGGACTTACCCAACACGTCACAGGTGTTACCGTAATGTTGAGACTGCCACTGCAAGTGCTTCTTAGTCGTTGTCGCCAACAGGAAGAGACTGCTTTTCACTCCAAAGGTTACTGTATTCATACGGAACTTCTTCACCTTTAACAAGCTTGATTCACTGTTCACTGGACTCTTGTATCACAAAAATCGGTGCACATCACGATCGCATTCAGTCAATCGAATTTGCAGAAAGGCCTTCTCGATATCTGCTACGATACCCACAAGTTCGAACCTGAAGTTCATCAGAACCTGTAACATATCGGGAACTAGGTTATCCCCTGCTACCAGATGGTCGTTTAGAGGCGGCAGTCCTGGTGAATGCGTTGAACGGTCGAACACCACTCTTACTTTCGTTGTCTTTTGTCATCACGATAGACGACCCGATGAGGCATATAATAGGCCCTAATTATATTATCCGCGTTCCCCGGGATTTCTTCTGCACAATTAGTACTGATGTACTCACGAATAATACTATCATAATCGGATAACCGATTGTCCCTTACAAGCTTACCCCTTAAAGTTTTTAAACCTGACACTGTACTAATATAATTCGAGTTCACCTCAACATTACTGTTTTTCCACGGCAGCGACACTTCTTAAAGGTTACGTAAGGGAGCAGTTTTAACAACATTTTAAATAGTAACGCAATCCCTAGGATACAGGCATCAATATTATTGAATTGTATATATACATCCATTTTAGATTAAAAAAATGACACCCTGCAACGTGAAATTCCACCCCTACATTCAAGCCCCTTCCAGTGACAGTGCAATCCCAAAATTCTTAAATATCAAATAGAGGCTTGTGGTACCTCATTTGGAAGCTTTCTTCATTCTTTATTCAAAAATTCTATGGTTTTTAAATTTATTGCAGTAATTAAAACTAAAAGAAAAGAAATTCATCTGATTGAATGACTTCGCTACAACATACAAAACAATTACGTAATAACTAATTGCGTTTCATTCTTAATAACGATAAAAATAAAAGGCACGCAATCTTACTGTAGAAGAAGTTCAAAATACAAGCCTTGAACGTCTTGGCAACATCCTAATCGTAAATAAAAATGTCTTCTAACGTTAATCAACATCTGAGGCTTGAGTGACTTAACACAATCGTTATTATTCTTCGTAAGTCAGCTAAATTGTGTGTTTTACTTTTGTATATCATACTTTTCACATCTCCCTATGAGACGAAGTATAATAGCGTAAGATCGGGTGATCCCGCTGGCGGTTTTAACGATCCTGGCCTCCTTATCCACCGATTTATAAAAGTCGAGATACTGCTGAATATGGGTTTGGTAGTCAGCTCGTGCTCCACCACATAAGCTGGGGCTTGTGGGTTTGCTCGATCAGAATGTAAGTTTTTGAAAGTAGGCACGACTTTATTTTGGAGCAGTGCTAAATAATTATTTCCATTCAAATTTCCACCAATGGAAAAGGGGCCAATGACATGGTTTCCACTATTCTTGCCCAAACATTTACTTTTTCCGTGTATTGCGTATGTTCTTCTTTCATCCAGTGTAGATTTTCTTTAGACCAGTAGCGATAATTCTGACGATTAGCATGGCCGTAAACTGTAGAACTGCATTCATCTGAAAAGAAAACATGTTCTAGTTGGATATCATTGTTATGTAACATTTTCATCATTTGTTCACAAAAATAGGCTCCTATATTAATCTCGTCTTCCATGAGCTCCTCAGCTTGTATCATTTGAAAAGTTTTCATTTTATTCTCTTTTAATATTCGAATAATCTCTAAATGGCTAAGATATAACCTTGTGACTGCTTGTCGATTCAAAGTATATTAGTTTACCTCAAACCACACACTGAAGCATTGCATCCAGTTTGGTAGCAGCAGTATAAGATTTTTCATATCTTTCCTACATGTTCAAGCTTGGAAAATTGCTTATCGATTTTAACAATTGTTGCTTTGGATATAGGCAGCAAATCGGAAAATTTTTCTTGAAATAGAAGAGCCACTTCGACCTGGGATCGTGTTTTATCACCGTAACCAATCATCTGTAAATTGTTTACTTATAAATTTCTGTTAAATAAACCATGTTTTTTACTTACAGTTAACAACTGACAACTACTGTCATGCGGTTACATTCAGACAGCAAGTTGCTAAGGCGTTTTAAACAAAACCAACATTGCCAACTATAAAGAATGCTGATAAATTTTAGGTCTTCTTTTTAATTGATACCGTCCAAAAAACACACTGAAATTGTTTTTGCTTGCTTTCTGATTATCAGGAATAAAACGCAATTAGTTAATTATTTTCTGCTGTCTGGCAGCAAAGTTGATCGATCACATGTCTTTATTTTTTTACTGTTAACTTGTTCAATAAATTTTAAAACCAAAGCATTTTTGAATAGATAATGGAGAAGTGTTTCAAATGGGGTATTGCAAACTCCTACTATCTATTTGAAAATGTGGGGATTGCAACTGTCACTCGAAGGTGGTTGAATGTAAAGGTGAAGTTTTCACGTTGCATGATGTAATTTTTTACGTGTTTCGGGAGTTTTTATAAATACGCACAATAATTAGATACTTAATTTACTCCATCTGGCTGTTCCACACTGTATACCTTGTATAGGAATATCGTTTTGAATAAATTGACAACATTTATAATAAACTGTCGATCTGCCCATACCATCAATAACTAAAAAGATATCAAACCTATACGGCGTAATACATTTGAAACTACTTAATATAAACTCGTTATCTCTGTCAGCCAAAGTCAAGCTTTTAAACTGTCATCGGAGCCGAAAGCTCATACTCGTCTGCCAATAACAATGCGTGAGATAATTTTGCACTCAAAAAGTTCAATATAATAGAACTAAAATTAAACTTCTTTGTTTTCAGTGCTTTGGTGTCCGGAAAAAGTAGATTTGAAGCCATAAATCATCGCTAATTGACTTCCTTCCGTTAACAATGTGACTGACATGTTGACTGAAATACGTAGGCATAAGAAGTAGCCTCATATGTGCCTCTACAGATACTTACGAAATCAATGCTGCCTGAATTAAAATATATACTGATTGTGTTTCACTTCTGCAAATAAATCAGGAATGATAGCAAGACTTTTTAAACTAGCTTCTATTATTTCATAGCTATATCCTAGTTGAGAAGAAAACTAAAAAAATATACTTTACTACGTTGCTTAGGTAGAGGGTTTAAGAATAAGAGGGTTTCGGTTAAAAAAGTAATATAACCAAAATAATGGTAATGGTAAAAATAAATGGTACCATGCTGTTCAAAGTGGACAATTTTATTACGAGTTTGAAAATCGTCACATTATAAAATTTGCCCGTGAATTATGAGTTGGCAAGCTGCCCTTTCTTGGCATATAAGTGATAAAAATTAAAACACATTAAAATCCATCTACAAAAATTAGACTACTGGGTAGAGTTACATTGCAAATATTTAACACCATACATTTTTTGTACACAAAATTGCTTGTGTAATTACATAAAAGTAAAAACATGTAATATTATTAGTAATATTTATAGACACAAAAAATACATTCTAACATTTGATAAATCATTTGATTGTATTTGTTTAAATAAATAAAAATATATATATATATATATATATATATATATATATATATATATATATATATATATATATATATATAAATAACAAAGGATTAGATTAGAATACATTAAGAAGTAAATATTATAGTTATTTTGATAGCTCAGTATAGCGTTTCTCAAAATTTTAGTAATTGCAACACAAATTTCAATCACAAATCTAATCCTTGGTCGACATATACGAGAAATTAAATACCTCGAACCTTTAAATCCAAGCAGCAAATATATATATATATATATATATATATATATATATATATATATATATATATATATGTATATATATATATATATATATATATATATATATATATATATATATATATATATATATATATATATATATATATATATATATATATATATTTGCGCGCGTGTGTGTATGTGTAGTTATCGTTTTATTATAGTTTGATTTCCGTGCTATAATGGTCAGCAGGTTTATATAGCTGACTCGTCAGCAAGCAACGTTGGCGAACGTGGGTTCAAATCACAGTGGGGACAAAATGTTTTTATTTTGTTTTTTTTTACTTTTATGGTCTGTAATTCAATGTTTACCTCATCTTATCAGATACGAGAGATAACGTTAATGCATTTTGTGTAAAACTGGAAATATGTAGCTGAAATTTAAAGCAAAAAACCTAGAAATGCTTGCAAATATAAGTAAATGTGATAAAACTTACAAGGCGGAAGAATGGCATATGGAAGTTGTTTTTGTAATAATTTTAATTTTTTTAACCATGCTGGTAGATAATTTTAAAAGGTATATTTTTACTGAATTAATTTAATAGGAAGCTACGAGTGGGATAGGGAACCCATTTCAAAATACTCCCGAAGGCTTCTCAACTACCAAAGAAGAAATCTTTTTAGACTTCACGGCAAGTAGTGAAATCAAAAGACAATTTAGTAATAAATCACTCTTTGAATTTGGAGCAGGGTTGAATGATGAGTTTTATGCATTAAAAACAATAACATTTCGTATACTATTACCATTTTCAACATCCTACAGTCTCTGTAATGGCTGCTTTGACGACAAAATATAGATCTCAGATGAATATGTAAAAAGAGCTTAGAGTGTGAATTTCTAATATTAAACCTTCTTTAGAAAAACTTTGCTCTGCGAGACAAGGGAGACACTAATAGTTATTAATCTTGTTTTTAATTTATTATTGATAAGTGAATTGGTAAACAGATTGTGCAGTACTGATACCATCTTATATAAGTGTATTTTTATTGCTTTTCTTTCAGCAAATTAAATAATTTTTTTCATAATATATTTTTTTCATTATGTTTGCGCTCTACATTTAGTTTTATCACGTCACACTGGGAGTGCGCCCCATAGTTTGGGAATCGCTGACTTAGTGTAAAAAGAAATTAATAAACATAAACAGATATTGACGAAACGTATGACCCTTAGAATAGAGAACTCAAGTTGTCTGATCACTACTTTAACCGTAACTCACGAAGCGTTCACGAAATTTTCAGGACAGTCAATTTACGCCTAAATTTTTCCACAAAAATTTGTTAGGCAATCCAAATATTGTTATTGTTGATATTGAAAAAACCAGTTTGATTACGTTAACTAAAACGAAATCATACTGGCAATTAATAAGAAAATATAACTGCTGCGTTTATAGTTTGGCAGATACTTTACTTTTCTAAATGTGAATAAAGTTTCATTCTGGAAATCTTTTGTACAACTTTAATGAAACTTGTAATACAAATTTATTTTAAAGATACTTACACTGCTTACAGGTATAGTAAAATTTAATTCTTTAGCTTCATAGAAAATTGGGTTTTGGGCATTTTTCTTAAAAGGAGTTATAACACAAGATTTTTTTGATAATAGAGAGATATCGATGGTAGCACTTTTGAAAGAAATATTCGAATTTGCGCTTACTAGGACCTCTAAAATCGATCTTCAAGGTATGTGTAAGTTTGAAGTAAGAATTATACTAATATTCCGTATAATAATAGTGTACAATTTGTATGAAAATTATCTACTATAACGCACTTGCTCCGTCTCGAATTTTTTTCTAATACAACAGACAACAATATAGCTTATGATAAACTTCATGATTTCCTTCAATCACTTCTAAAACTATACTGCCCGACAAAACAATATAACATTCAACCAAGAAATAATAAACCCAACTGGATAACAAGCAGTATAAAAGAAAAGAGTAAGTTAAATAAAATGCTGTATGCAGAGGGTGATGGACGTTAGAGGAAAGTTTGTAGAGACCTTAAGAAAAAGGTTAAATAGGCAAACTAACAGGCAACTTCTACCTATACAAATAATT
This sequence comes from Tillus elongatus, assembly GCA_964006375.1. Taxonomy (NCBI): domain Eukaryota; kingdom Metazoa; phylum Arthropoda; class Insecta; order Coleoptera; family Cleridae; genus Tillus; species Tillus elongatus. Next base: position 111,411,692 of record OZ023263.1, on the reverse strand, counting down.
CACCAAATTGGGTTAAAGTCACGGAATGTACTAAATAGTAAAAGACGGTGAGCAAGATGATGCCATGGTTTTAAATGGTTTAAGTAACCATTTTATCAATACTACATACAGACTTGGAGACTACTTCTGAAAATGCTGTCAAGCAGCGAAACTATAGTCACAGAAGCATTAAAGAACATCCTAGAACTTCCAGAATTCGAAGGGCCACTTGCTCCAGTTAGCTCACGCGCTGGCTACGTCCTTCACCTACAAAAACCAACAGTGAAGCCAGAGAAGTAGTCTCCAAGTCTGTATGTAGTATGGACAAGTTTCACCAAGTAAGGGCAACAACAATCAATGCATTTCATCAATATTGGCAAAAACTTGAATAAACGAATATATAACATACCTTCCACAGCAGTAAGCAATACCATTTATCTATATCTAACAGATAGACGTGAGGTTTATAGGGACATATTATCGTTAAAAAACACACGGGCGACGGGTAGTGATGACATTACCATGGGACTACTGAAACACTGTGCTGAAACTATTGCCGAACCACTAGCGGAAATAATAAATGTATGCTTTCAGAGCGAGATTTTTCCTGAGAGTGTATAAAAATTGTGATAACAATCTAAAGGAAAATTAGTGGCCTATAGCACTACTTTACAACTTAGCCAAGATCATGGAAAAGATAATGCATCCAAGATTATATAACTTTTTGTTATCTAGTTAACTACTTGATACGTAAATCTGGTAGATAAAGTATGGGGGGAAGGTTGTTGACCTTTCTAGATTTTTCGATTGTGTGGATGTAGATATCCTTATCACTAATGTGGAGTGTTATGATGTACGGGGTGCTCCACTAGATCTCACGAGACTATACTTAACAAACCGAAGACAGTGTGTTAAGGTAGCCGATGTAAAGGGGGCTACTTTGTATTCGGATTATGGGTTGGCTGTCGCGGGGGTACCGCAAGGTAGAATCCTCGGCCCGTTACTCTTTATGGTCTATACAAATGAGCTTCCCTGTATAACGCAAGAAAATGTTAGCCTTTATGCCGATGATGCCTCATACATTATTAGACGGTATTTTACAGGATCGGTGCAGTAGAGAGTGGGCGATATTTTGGTGAAATTGGATCGGCGGTTCTGTCAACACAATATGAATAAACAATATAAATTCTTGGGCTTAATATTACACAAGAGAATAAACTGGAAGAGCCATGTCTATCACGTCTGTAATAAAATAAGCTGTTATATATATATATATATATATATATATATATATATATATATATATATATATATATATATATATATATATATATATATATATATATATATATATATATGCTCTGAAGGTACTTTTCCAAACGGTTGATGAGGACACTTGTGTTGCAGCTTACTTTGAGTATGACAGGTATATATAAAAAAATCATTATGCATTTGCAAACATACAGGGCAATCACTCCATGGCACAATAAAAATATCACATATAGCAAATGTAAGTAAGTTTTTTTTTTTGACCAAATGCGTGAATTGCTAAACCAATATTTAGATATTTTATTTGTGCTGGTAGTGAAATTGACTTACTGATAAGAAGTCTATTAATCGTTCATAGATATTCTGTACTCTACGACCATAGATGTATTTTACCTGTTTATGTGGTCGATTTATGAAGATAATGGTTGATTAACGTGATTGCCAAATACTTTCATATGATGCTTAATTTAGGTAGATCCCAGTCATATTAGTGAATTTTCTTAGAAAAAGTTCACTATGATAACTCACTTGCTGCATCCAGAATTTTTTAGATTTTTTCCTTGTTTGCTCAAATTCATTGATAATTTCTAAATTCGAGTAAGGCTAATAATTTGAGTAATTCAACTTATTGAGATTTAATAGACACACATTTAACGATTAATTAAATTTTGCGTTCTTTGCTTGCGAACACGCATTGTTCTTTGTGCAGCAAACAAGCTGGCACTTATCATTACCCAAATAACTGCTTCATTACCTAAAAAATCATCCTATATACCGCTGTGACTTTCCTGAAATGTCAACTTTAGTTATATTTCACCACAAGGATGGCAAAACAGATCAAAGATTTTGCTAAAAGTATGTATAGCTACGCATAAATACAATCAGAGACTCCACCATTTGCGAACAAAGATAAAATTCGTTTTTGAAAAATGTTGTGAATGACAACAATATTTTTTTTATTTGCAAATAATGTAGCTACTAATAGTATGTGAGTGTAGCCTTACATACTTTAACCAAAATTGTCTAGTCGCAGTCCAAATTTTAGAAAATATATTCATTTTCGTTATCTCATTTCGTTTATGTCATTCAATAAATGTAGTTTAATTTGCTAATAGCGTCCTCCCTACTTGTGTTACAGAGACACTGAAATGTCGTGTTTTTAACGAAAATTCTCGATCCGCAGCTTTCCAAACAGTATATTATATATATATATATATATATATATATATATATATATATATATATATATATATATATATATATATATATATATATATATATATATATATATATATATATATATATATATATATTTCGTGATTAAATAGCCGTTTTATATTGATTGGGCTTGGATTATGAAATGATTTCTGACACGTTCGAATGCGATGTTGTTGGACCTCTACCGCAATAGATGAATTTCTAACTTGGTCAACCCATCGTAGAGTTTTGATTCAATTTTGAAGAATTGAAAAATAAGTATAGAGGCCATTTTATCTCATGGTTTGTTCTACCAATTTTTACACTCTTTAAGAGTTGTCATGGAGTTTCCGCTTGATTTTGTGGCCTCCTGTTACGTTTGATCTGTGAGTTGACTCCATAGCTTTCAATTTCAAAATTAATTTCACAATAAATTTTTATACGTTGCCACTAGCTTCCTGTATGTTACCTCTCTCTGATACTTTTAACCTGCATTGACTGCATCTTCATTTCTATTTTAGCTTTTAGCTTGTTTTTCCTGTAGCTTTTTAGTTTTTACTGTAGTTTTCTTAGTTTTCAGTATAGCTTTTTAGCTAGTTTTAGGGTTTGACTTTAGATTTTAACCTTGACGTTTTCAGTATTAATTGTTTTAATACCATTGTGCTTCAGCCAGCAGAACTGCCTACCAGAAAACAACTTTTCTGACAGATCTTTTAATTGTGTTTTTAGATTTATTCCTGAAGATGGCTACTTAGTTGGCCAAAACGTGTAGTGATTTTAATAAAATTTAACTTAATACTCAATTTATTTTTTAATTTAATTTAATTTAAGTGTGGGTCTTTTAAAATTACTCTGTGCTGTACAGAGTATGGAAAAATGGGGGGCAGTACAATACACCATCTGTTCAATAAATGATTGGATTGTAGGCATACATATATATATATATATATATATATATATATATATATATATATATATATATATATATATATATATATATATATATATATATATATATTATATATATATATCATTTTTATTCAAGGGTTCTCAAGTTATACCACGTTCAAGTTAGATTCAAGTCTACCACACTGATGTAAAACTAAAAAGATTACATCCGCCAAGTTCCTTTATTGAAGCTCTTCTTTATTTATATTTGAGGAACCGCTGCTAAATGCAAGCTCAACAATTTATGTTTTACCCTCTAAAATGTTTATTTCCTAGGGTCGTCTCTCATGAGTGATATTTGGTAAATTTCTTAACAAATCGCTAAAAATACCTCAGTAATCTGTGATAGCAGATGTTCCGAAAGAAGGTACTTTATATAAGCCTCGAAAAAAATAAGATGGAGGGTTAAAAGAGTTTCAAAAATCACTTTAATTTAAGAAAAAAATTGGATTTCCCAAGTCATTAGATTACGAAATTGTTTCAAAAATTTTAAAATTGTCAGTAGGCGTTTTATGTAGTAACTCTAACAGATAGGTTGTGTTGATTAGGATTAATATTTTAATACTGTACTTTATAAGTTATGCTTATGTTATTCACTGTGTCTTAAGGCGAATCATAATGTATGACCAGTATGTTCATAATAAAGAACTTTATATATATATATATATATATATATATATATATATATATATATATATATATATATATATATATATATATATTATATATATATATATATATATATATATATATATATATATATATATATATATATATATATATATCAAATTCACATCCCTCAATTTTAGATTTTCTTACGCCTCTGTGTGAAATTTCATTGGGGTATTATTTGGAAAGTTACAACATTTGGATATCTTTATTGCTACATTGTTATTTACATGACATGGTAATATTCTAAAAGATACTTGCGTAATCCCTTTTCTTAGGAAAGGTAAGTTTTTAAATATCTATTAAATAATGTACCGCTAATATACACTCTTACGTGGTTTTTATTTTTGATTGATTTGTGCTTGAAAGCATTAAAGAATATTGTTTGCACTACTATCACATGCTAATAATACCCCAAGTTTATTAACAGGAAAATATCTGCGGCTGCTTTAATTAAATAGGATGGTTAGTCAACCGCACTGCTGTCTAAATCAACCAAGAAGTAATTATTAAACGAATCGTGATAAAGGCAAAAAAGGCAAGATGCTTACTCGCAATTATACCATTGCTGGCCCTTTTTTCCCATCTAAACTATTCTACCCTCCACCTTTGCTCGATCTCAATGACAGAAGTGATTGAAAAATCATCTTATGGTGGTGCGTCTAGAACCGCCGTCCTGCGAGTCCGAAATGAAAAGTTGCAGTCGACTTCTAACTCAGCCACGGAGGCCGCTAACGTATCGTGATAATTCTTGAGCCTTCTGCTGGTGACCGATAGTACTTATTATATTTTATATATTTTCAAGCAATCCACCCAACTGAGCAATATGACAGTATATCTGATATCTATATTCTCGCTAAAATAAAATTATATATTTAAGAAGAATAAACTATGTAAATTACTTTGCCAGCTTTACTTGCGTGCACGTTAAGAAAAAGTACCTAATCTATTTGTTTTGTAAGAGTGTTTTTTTAACAAATGTGTTGAAACATCAGACTAAATTGTGAGAATCCTTGTGTCTTACATATTTTATGTTCCGTTAGTCTTAATTGTCTGCATAATTTGCAACTATATTTATACATATACATTTGATTTAGTATTTTATATTTATCTAATATTTAAAAGTACACTAAAATTATATGAAGAAAGTTTATGAGTGAACTCGCGAATTGCTGAACCAATATTTTTCTGCTGGTAATGAAATTGACTTACTGATAAGGAGTCTACTAATCGTTCATAGAGATTCTGTACTCTACGACCATATATATATATATATATATATATATATATATATATATATATATATATATATATATATATATATATATATATATATATATATATGTATATATATATATATATATATATATATATATATATATATATATATATATATATATATATATATATATATATATATATATATATATATATATATATATATATGTATATATATATATATATATATATATATATATATATATATATATATATGTATATATATATATATATATATATATATATATATATATATATATATATATATATATATATATATATATATATATATATATCTTTTGTATATTTATCTGACAGTCGATTTATGCAGAAAATGGCTGCGTAACGTGACAAATGATTTAATATGGTGCTCAGTTTAGGTAGGTCTCAGTCTATTCGTGATTTTTTTTTTAAACATTCAATACCATAACGCACTTGCTGCATCCCGAATTTTTTTAGATTTATACCTTGCTCGCTTAAATTCATTGATAACTCCTAGTAAGGCTAATAATTTGAGTAATTTAATTTGTTGAGATTTAATCCACACATTTAACGATTCATTAAATTTTGCGTTCTTTCCTTACGAACACGCATTGCTCTTTCTGTAGCAGACAAGGTGGCACTTTTCATTAACCGAACTGCTTCACTACCTAAAAAATCATCCCATATACCGCTGTAGCTTTCCTGAGATGCCAGCTTTAGTTATGTTTCAGTCTATCATCACAAGTGTGGGAAAAGAGATTAAAGAATTTGGTAAAAGTATAGCTGGGCATAAATACAATAAGAGACTCCACCATTTGAGAACAATGGTAAAATTAATTTTTGAAAATGTTGTCAATTACTCAACAACAATATTTTTTTTTTTTGCAAATAATGGAGGCACTAATAGTATTTGAGTGTAACCTTACATACTTTAACCAAAATTGTCTAGTCGCAGTCTAAAATTAAGAAAGTATATTCATTTTGGTTATCTTATTTGGTTTATGTCATTTCATAAATGTAGTTGAAATTTGCTAATAGCGTCCTCCGTACTTGTATTGCAGAGCCACTGAGATATTATCGTGCTTTTAAAGAAAATTTTTGTTTCGCAAATTTTCAAACAGTATTATATATATATATATATATATATATATATATATATATATATATATATATATATATATATATATATATATATATATTATGTATATTATATAGTTATGATTATAGTGGACTTAAATCTAAAGAAACCGATACTAAATAACAAGGCTTTAAATTAAGCTTAATGATCTTGCTTATATCGTTTCTGTGCACTATGAATTGTTTTGCAAGCTCATTAAAAAGATTGTAAAAACCACTTATTATGTGGTATGTGGATTCTAAAGATCTGAAAAGACCCATAGGTCACACCTAGATTTTTTTGCAGCCAAAACGTGCCTGGCTAACGAAATTTTTCAAGCCACTTACAAAAGGAAGGCACATGCCAAAGTTTATCAATATCGGCCCATTATTTTTTGGGTTATCTGTGTGATACACACACACACACATATATACATATATATATATATATATATATATATATATATATATATATATATATATATATATATATATATATATATATATATATATATATATATATATATATACATATACATATATATATATATATATATATATATATATATATATATATATATATATATATATATATAAATTGAAACTGACCCTGGATAACAGTTCTAGGATCCTAGTTCGCCCTCATTGAAAAAAAATTTCAAAATTGAACAGTCGAGATCTCCCCATCAGTGAATTTTTTTTAAGAAAATTCACTAGAAATATGACGATTGTGTCACTGAGCTAACTGTCACTAACTTGCTAGCGTCATCAGAGGGTGAATAATTTCAAGGTTTTTTTAATATCTTGTGGTGATTTGGGCTTTTCAAGTATACTCATTAGTGCTCATCACTTTGGATAGCTTCTTTCCTTGAGAACTTTCGAACTTAGATGCAGAGTCGCTGCTAAATGCAGAAGAAACGATTTTAATTTTTTTTACGATTCTCATACTTAGCAAATTCATAATCTTAAAACACAGATTTACACATTAATGGTATAGAAGTCAATTTATGTATGGTTCAAGTCGTATAAACATTGACAATAAACAATTCGAATTTCTCTCTTTAACGCCTTGTATCTTATGCCCCACATCAGACTTCTCTTCGTGAGCATCTTTCGGAAATTGGATAACTCGACTTGTCAGCAGTCTAAACAAAACCAGATAGTTCAGTAGCTTTTAGATTGGCGTCATACCAGGATATTTTGTGCTAAAGAATTTAAATAATAGACATATAACCTGCTCAAATATAATTTCAACAAGTAAAATTATACTTTAAAAGTTGCAACATTTTTCGATATGCCGTAGAAAATATTCCGTTTTTCATAAGATATTTAGAAGAAGATATCAAAGGCGATAGGTCTATTGAAATTGCACTGGCTAACAATAGAAACTCATGGCACTTTCTGTTTGAGTTAACAAGTACAAGAGTACGGCATTTCAAGACGAATAACACTTTGGCTATAACTAGTCATTTCGGGTATGTCAAAATGTAAATAGTTTTTAAAACAAGCTGTTATGTTAATGAATTTTCTTAAAAAAAATCACTAATGAGGAGATCCCGACTTTTGACTTTTGAAAAAATTTATTCAAATAAGCGCTAATTAGGCCCCCCAAAACACATATCCGGGGTCAGTTTCAATTTTTATATGTATATATATATATATATATATATATATATATATATATATATATATATATATATATATATATATATATATATATATATATATATATATATATATCTCACACCGATAACTCAAAAAATAATGGGCCGATTTTGATTAAATTTGGTCAGTACCTTCCTTTTGCAAATGTCTTGGACAAGTTCGTTAGCTAAGGAAATCTGTCTTGGTTTTCCCTGAAAATCTTGTGTTTTCTTTAGAAAAAAATTATCTCCGGAATTCACAAAGTAAGGGCAACCAAATTTGGTACGCGGATTTATGTCATTATAGTAAGTTACTTATCAAAATTCAGCTGTGTAGGTCAAAGGACGAAAAAGTTATAGGCATTTAAAGAAAAATAAATTGGGGTTTACCTCAAAACGTCAAAGTTGCGATTTAAAACGTCAAAACTGGCAACATTTAGGCAAAGAACTTAAATCTAATACGGAATATGGAAAGAAAATGTCTCAAGAGGAATGTTTTACAAACACTGAAGTCTTAGCTTCAACCGTCATTGTCCTTCATTTTACTAAAATGTGTCCAGAAAACTCACATTAAATAGCCCTGTTCTCTGATTCTTGGCAGTAGCCTTAGCTATAGACTTTATCGTTTAATACTATATGCTATTTTTGTCGAATTTTCGTAAAAATCAATAAAGCTCAATATATCCCATACAAGATATGAAAAAAAAGGTATACATTAATTATAGGGTGTCTTGAGTTACGTACTAAAAAAATATTTCTACAATCACAATGGCCCATAAGTCGTTGGTGAAACAAATTTTCTTTCTTTTTACCAAACATGCCTTATGTTATCGCATTTTTGCATTTTCCATCGAAATATAATGCATGTTTGTAAGAAAAACAATTCTGGACGCAGCAAATGCGTTATGGTAGCAAATTTTGATCAAATGCTTCATATTTGAATATCTCAATTTGCTATTAACCTATAAGGTTGACCAAGAAACAGTTTTTTTCGGGAACACTTTAAGTATACTTTCGGAAATTTTTGTAGGATTTCAAACAATAAAGTTATTTTGATGAAATATTGCACATTGTTTTTACTCTATAGGTTATACTCGTAACCAATATTGATGCCTGCTTTCTTAATAAAGCACACATATTTGCTATTAAAACATTATTATGAAAATTCACTGCCATAACGCACTTGTTATATAGCTATGCAGATACTCGATCCACTAATTACTCAATATATTAGTTTAAAAATAATCGGAATTAGTTTACAATTTATTCACATATCTTTATTTAATTCTTCACCCTTCAGTCAATAGTTGTGAAAATTTAGCAAAGCTACCTTAAATAGCCTAACTAATTTTAAAAATATTAGTTTAAGGTGTATTTACTTAAAATAAAATTTATGTTTCGTATGCCCAGTTTCACAAAGCTCGATTAAACATTTACCAATGTACCATTAACCAAGGCTTCAACGATCAATCACGACTTCAAAATATTTGGTTGTCATGACAGAAACCCGTCTGTGAATAGTCGTCTGAAGCCTTGATGAACTAGCCATCCGTTAAATATTGTATCGGGTTATGTGAAACTGGGCATAAGTGTTCAATTTACAAAAAATATACTGAACTATATGTTATATAAATGTCAACATAGCCACTGTTTACGATTTGAATTGTGATAGCATCTTCCTGTTCTTGGAGTCTGGAAAAAGCCACATGGCAGATATTTCTACAGTGGTTTTCCACAGAATTAAATAAGTTGATAGATGCTTTTGCATAGCGTAGACTTTTATTAACCCATTTTTAATTGTAAACTATAAACAGTGTAAAATGTATTGCTCATACGGCAGTTTTTATGTTGATAGATAGTATTTACAAATAATTAAACCAGGAAGGTCATTGCAATTTGGGACATGGCTTTATTTTGTATGCTTATTGGTTTAAGGTCGACCTCGGATACAGAATTAGACAGATAAGCCTTAAGTCCTCTAAAATGTAGTAGTTATATCTCGCATAGACAAGTACGGAGATGGCCCTATTAAATTTTACATTTGACTGTGTAAATAACGTTAGGTATTTTAAGTTTACGTGTCAGTGTCAACCAAAAAACCGGATAAGGGTAAATCCTGCCTCTGTTTCGCCAACCTAAATACATTGTCTTATCTCTATCCCTCTCTCGCACATAAACCATGCTTTCATACTATATGGGATACAATGCAGGTTTTAATCTTTATCATAGCTCTTTAATCGTATCTGCTGGGACGCAAACAATTTAAATCATGATTATAAATAAATTAAACATTTCTCTTGAATTCAATTAAATAAAGACGCCCAGGTTTCATCCATGACTTTACAAGAACTTTTTATCTCCTGTGTAACCAGGATGCCCTTACAACACAGCCAGGCAAAATAATAAAAAATATTTATGAATAAGTACCCATAACAGCTACACATAATAATTTACCTTAGCGTATTTTTACCCAAAATTTTTTGAGAAACAAAGGAATACATTACGTTGTACAACGACCTGTGTGATTTATGCAATTATTTTACACACCAAATAAACATCAACTAGTTCTAGCTATGATAACCACAACAATTGTAATTACAAAGACTTAAAAAACATCAACACCAAAATAACATAACAACAATAAACAATAAATATCCAAAATATTACTATCTATAAATACAGCCTATTATTTATTGTTAATCTTTGGTCTAAACTAATTTTATTGTGAACATTTAACTGTTACTTTTGGACATCATCTAACAATAGAAAAATCTGACTACTGACAATTATTATACTAGGAATGCATTGGCTCAATAATTTTTAGGCAAAGTACAAACTTTTTTGGGTACTGTAAAGAAAAAAAAGTTCGGGAGTTATGGTAGCAAATTTTTATAAATGCTTTAAATTTGAATAACGCACTTTCCTATAAACCAAGTGTGCTGAATTTTGGTATGTAGTAAGAAAAACTGGCCGATCGAGCTGGCTAACGGACTCGTCCAAGCAATTAATGAAAGAAATATATTTACTGGGTTTTATCAAAATCAGTTAATTACTTTTTGGTTTATTAGTTGGATACACACACACACACACACATGCTCATATATGAAAATATATATATATATATATATATATATATATATATATATATATATTATATATATATATATATATATATATATATATATATATATTGTTCGGTTGTTCTAGCTCGATTACGGGTCCTGAATCTGCCTACTCCCCAAATCTCACTGGAGATCGTCTGTGAGGTCTCAGTATGTTCAAACCTAGGCCTCAGAGAGATCTGGCAGTTAGTTGCGAGTCTTGTCTTATATATGTCGTTCCGTCTACGTGCTTGTCAGTGAAATAAGTAGGGTCACGGTCAATTAAGTGAGGGGCTTTGGTCACGCTACTTAGAGGATGAGGAGGATTTAGAGGGTCACCGGCATTTGGTGAGACACATAATGGGGAAATAAAATTTTCTGTGGAATTTATTTTCTTTTTGTGTGTTTGTAATGAAGATATAGTAGGTTTCCATGTAGTTGGAAGGCGAAGACCATCATCTCCCTTATTTAAACAATCGGGACCTTTTTGAATCTCGATTGCTTCGCAGATAATTCTCGTTTTGAACTTGTAAATCGGTGCTATTGTTTTGGCATTATGTAAGTCTATTTTGTGTCCTGTATGTATATGATGCATGGCCAGTGCCGATGAGGGGTCGGATTTTCTCACTGCGGGTGTGTGTTCATATAGTCTATTGTGGATGCGTCTATTTGTTTGTCCTACATAAGTTCGGGAACAATCGGAACAAGGAATTTCGTAAACTCCGTGGGATTCGTTTGGAATCGTATCCTTGGGAGTTTTTATCAGATTTGACAGTTTTTGCTTTGTTGTGAATACGGTTTTGATATTATGGGTTCTAAAAATCCGGCTGATTTTATCGGTGACACCTTTAATGTATGGTAAAAACGTTGTATGTTGTTGTGTGGACTCTGTTTGTTCTTGTTGTGGTGTAGTGGTTTGTTGTTGTGCGTTTCTAATATCTCGTAGTATGTGATTGTTGTCGTATCCGTTTTATAGCAATGTCTGTCTTAAAAAGTTTAATTCTGTCTGTTTGTTGTTGTTGTTGTCCGTTAATCTAAGGGATCGTGTTACTAGTGTTCGAACCACGGAAGTTAGTTGCGATGGGTGATTGTGAGATTGGGCGTTAAGATAACGATTAGTGTGGGTTGGTTTTTGGTATACAGTGTAAGAAAATCCTCTGACTGGGTTTTTAGTGATGCGCACATCTAAGAAAGGCAAAGAAAAATTATTTTCTATTTCCATGGTGAACTGGATTTGGGGGTTAAGGTTAATTAGGTAAAAGGAAAAAGGTTATAGGCATTTAAAGAAAAACTTTTTGGATGCCATTGATAAGGAAATAGCCTTACCAAAACAAAACAGTTTGTGTTGATAACAAAAGCTATTGTTACAAAAACGGTTAAAATTTTAGGCATAAAAAGATCAAGGAATGACAGACAATTATATTGAAAATTTAAAATTTTTTCTTTTAAAACGTCAAAGTCGAGATTTGAAACGTCAAAAGTGGCAACTTTTGGGGAAGAAGCTGAACCAAGTACAGGTTATGTAGAGAAAATGTTGGGAGAAGTATCATTTAGAAGCGTTTTAGCGTCAACCGTCATTATCCTTCATTTTATTAAAATGTTTTCAGGAAATTATTTTCCAATAAACTCGTTCTCTGAGGCTTTAACAGTAGCTTTTGTTAGAGAGTTTATGGTTTAATTGTCTACAGTTTCTAGCGAATTTTCGTAGAAAAAATTCGCTATTGAGGAGCCTGCGACTTTTGAGTTTTAAACAGATTTCTTCAAAAGAGTGCAAACTAGGTTCCCTAGGACCCATGTCTGGGGTTAGTTTCAGTTTATATATGTTTACATATATACACAGTGACGCAGTCCTAGGGCCAAACTCAATGTTGCTCTTATTATACGAAATATGAGAAAAAATTCTATACGTTAATTATATTGTATATATTAATTATAGGGTGTCTTGATCTGCATCCTATAAAATTATTTCCACAATAACAGGCTGGCTCATAAGTAACTGCTATTACAAATTTTCTTTTTTTAAATTCAACACCTCTAATATTATTGTACTTTTGCATTTTCCATTGAATCGTAATGCAAGTTTATGGGGAAAATAATTTCATAGCATTCAAAGTTTTTGAGTTATTTCAAATGATTTGCAAATTTTGGCACATATCAAAAATTATGATACCTCGTTTTCCCTTCTCCTCTGTATAAATAAATATATCGGCGCTTTTACCAACAGGTAGCGGAGTCCCATGAAAATGACGCATTCGATAAGGTTCTCGTTAATATTATTTTTCAAAAAAAGGCGAGATTTCGTAGACAGGGTGCTCACAAATGGTGACCAAGTTTGAAAAATTGAAATTGCCGTAATTCGATTTTTGCAAATTGATGTATTTTGTATTTCAGGAGTTAAGGGCATGCCCTCTGCTTCAAGTTTTCATACAGACTCTCGTTCGGAAGTATTTACGTCAATAATTGCATACCATGATTCATGTAGGGAACAGTTGTATTTTTTTTTTCAGTTTTTTGTTTGAAAATTTTAATGCATAATTATATCTTGACAGGTGGGTAAATAGCTCGAAGAGGTACGTCGGCCAGCAAAATCTGACCAGTTTTAGTATTTTTTCAAACAATGCAGTTATTTTGAGGAAATATGGTACACTGTTTCTATTATATAGGTTACACTGGTAACCAAAGTCATGCCTGCTTTTATTAAAAAAGACGTTGGGAATCAGCAATATTTTTATGGAAATTTTCTGCCATAACCAACTTGCTGCTTCCAGACTTTTTATATGTATATATATTATATATATATATATATATATATATATATATATATATATATATATATATATATATATATATATATATATATATATATATATATATATATATACATATAGACTAGCGGTGCGCAGAGTAAGTTAGTTAAGTATTAATTCGGTGTGGTGTAGAATAGTGATCATAGGGTATTAAGCAAGCTAGCAGTAAGTGTTGGTGTTTAGGTGTTTAAGAAGCGATCATAGAAGGCGAATAGTGGAATACAGTTCTATGGACATTTAATAATAGAGAGAATTATTTTAGTTGATACTGGTGTTGGAAAATAGTTGCTTATAATAAATTAGTAGTTTGAAAAGCTGTGTTTTGTTAGTCAACGTATCCAGAACCCCGTAGAACGTAACAAGTGGTGTCAGAAGTTGAATTTTCAAGCTGTAGTGGAAGTATTTTACAGAATATTTGTTGAACAACGTGAAAATTTCTAGAATCTGTGGAAGATCAATGTCAGCAGTAAGCCAAAGCTGGGTATGTTCTTGAAACAGAATACACTCTGTACCAGCTTTAAGTACGTCTATGCCTAAGACACGTAGCCCCAGCTAATGGAATTGATTAAAGAAATGAAAGAAGAAGCTAGAAAAAGAGATTAAGAAATGAGAAAAAGAGATGAAGAGGCCAGAAGAAGAGACGAAGAAGCCAAAGAAGAAATGTGAAAAAGAGATGAAGAGGTCAAAAGAAGGGACGAGGAAGCTAAAGAGGAAGCCAGAAAAAGAGATGATGAAGCTAGAAAAAGAGACCAAGGAGCGAAAGAGGAGCTGAGAAAAAGAGCCAAAGAAGCCAAAGAAGAAATGAGAAAAAGAGACGGAGAGATAAGAGGGGAACTGAGAAAAAGGGACAAAGAAGCAAAGGAAGAAGTTAGAAAAAAATAATAATGAAGAAACAAAGAAAATTCTACAACAACAGGCCAGCAGAATTGAGAATATTATTTTACGTGTCGACGAACGTATGAAGCAGGTAAAAGATGACATCTTCCAGCAAGTAGAAAGCAGAGTCAGGGGTGTCAGCGACGATGTACATGACAACCTGACGGATATACAAGAGGAAGTGCACCAGAATATACAATCACTAGGAAATAAGTGCGATACCCTAGTCGAGGGAAACACCAGACCCGAAGATAGCCACGTAAGAATTAAGGTTCCCACATTTGACGGCTCAATCCCATGGGGTATTTATCTACGTCAGTTTGAAGCCGCTGCTACAGCAAATGGTTGGGGCGAGAAAGAGAAAGCGACCTCGTTAATGGTAGCTCTTAGAGGAGATGCCCTCGACGTGCTTCAAGGAATTCCCAGGGAAGAACAGGGCAGTTTCGACAGAATTCGGTATTACCTAGAAATAAGATTTTGAGACCAGCATCTACAACAGCTGTATCAAACTCAGCTAAAAAGTCGCTGTCAGAAATCAGGCGAAAATCTGCAGAAATTCAAATTCTGCAGATTAACACGATCGGCATACCCCACAGATCCGGTGGCGTTTTAAACCAGCTGTCGATGCAAACATTCATTGACGGCATCAGGGATACCGACACTCAACAGGCACTGAGGACGGCGAGACATGAAAACTTGAATGATGCTTTGGCACACTCGTTAGAATTTGAATCTGCCAAGCAAGCTTCCAAAGGCACTGTGAGGGTTCGCAGTCTCCAAGTCCCAGAAAAGGAAAATAAACCAGACTTATTCAAGTTTGCGCAGCGATGGAAAAACTAGAAGAACAGATGGAGCACACGACTCATAAGGAGCCAAAGCAAGCTCATCGTGCAAGTGCCATACGCTGTTGGAACTGTGGCAATGTGGGACACACAAGATCACGGTGTCAAGTTAGATCTCGAGAACAATGTTTTAAATATCGGCGATGAGAAAGTAGTCATGTCGACTGTCAATAATCTTGCGATTCGAAAAGTCACGGCCAAAGAAGATGTCATTGTGAGAGTACAGAGTGAATGTATTGTCCCAGTGAAGATAGTTGGAGACATTTCGGGACAAGTGGTGGGTATTATAGAACCAAAAGACAACGATCTTCTTAAGAAAGCTCTACTAGTTGGGAAAACTCTTATTCAAGCCAAAGAGCTGGCAGCTGCCAGAATAGCCAACCTTAGGAGCTTTGATCAAAAGGTTTCCAAAGGTTTCAAAATCGGAACATTCTCGCCAGTAACCATTATACAGCGTTGCCACGACCAAGAAGACCCAGCTTCGTCCATCCCGGATGAACCACTTCCAGAACATCTACGCGATGTCTTAGCAGAATCTAGTGTAAATGTTTCCCCGCAACAGAAGCCAGCAGTGGCTAAATTGATGTCCAAATATCGCAACGTTTTCGTAAGCGACAAGAACTGGGACATCTGTACCAATCAAGCAACCACCGCAAAGGGTACCATTGGCGAAACAACACGAAGTTGACACCATGCTAAGGGAGAAGGAGCAGGCACGAGTTATAGAACCATCGCAAAGCTCTTGGGCCTCTCCAGTAGTGTTAGTTAAAAAGAAAGATGGCTCGACAAGGTTCCGTCTAGATTACCGCCGGTTAAACAATGTCACTAAGAAAGACAGCTATCCACTTCCCAGAATTGACGATGCACTTAATACACTGGCAGGTGCCAGATAGTTTTCGAAATTGGACTTGAAAAGTGGCTACTGGCAAGTCGAGATTGAGCCCAAAGACAAAGAAAAGACTGCGTTTACCACTGGTATTGGACTGTGGCAGTTCAACGTCATGCCATTTGGGTTGTGTAATGCTACAGCCACTTTTGAGCGTCTAATGGAGACAGTTTTAAGAGGTGTACACTGGAAACCATGCCTCGTGTACCTAGGTGACGTCATTATCTTTAGATAAGTCGTTCGAAGATCACATAAAGAAGGTCGAACAAGTCTTTCAGAAACTAAAGGGAGCCAATTTGAAATTAAATCCGAAGAAATGATGTCTCTTTCAAAAAGCAGTCAAGTACTTAGTCCATATTATCACCTCGGATGAAGTCAAAACCGACTGAGAGAAGACAGACTGTATTATGAACTGGAACATTCCAACCAATGTACATCAGCTGCGAAGCTTTCTGGGTCTCTGCACATATTACCGCTGTTTTGTAAAGGGGTTTGCTGACATCGCGAAACCTTTGCAGAAAGTGACGAAAGAAAAGACACCCTTCATTTAGACCAATGATTGTGAAAAAACATTCGAGACACTAAAACACGCACTCGGTTCATCCCCGTTTCTGACCTATCCCCAGCCTGGTCGCAGGTTTATTGTGGACACGGACGCGAGCAATGTTGGTATTGGAGGTGTTCTTTTGCAAGAGCAGGGAGGCCAAGAGAAGGTTGTATGGTATTTCAGCAAGGCCCTTTCGAAAGCAGAAAAGAAGTATTGCGTGACGAGGAAATAACTTCTAGCCAGCATCAAGACGTTGAAGCAGTTTCACAAATATCTATATGGTCAAGAATTTCTCCTCAGAATCGACCACGCTTCCTTATGCTGGCTTCTTCAATTTAAAAATCCAGAGGGGCAGATGGCGAGGTGGCCTGAACGCTTTCAAGAGTACAATTTTACCATCGAACACTACCCTGGACGACAGCACGGCAATGCGGACGCCCTATCTAGGAGACCTTGCCCACCAAAATGCTAGCATTGCACCTCTGCTGAAAACAAAGAAGGACTGAATCTCGAAGTGCGTAGGAGGACAACCGTGCAACCCGTTAACCGATGGGACCCGCAGAGGTTAATGAAGGAGCAAAAGGAAGACCCTGATATCCAACCAATTTACAAATGGAAGGAGACTTGCCACGAAATACCCACTTGGTCAGGAGTTAGTAATAAAAGCATTGCCACCAAAATTACTGGGCCCAGTGGGACTCCATTGAAATCAAAGGTAATCTTCGGGTCATGAATTGGGAGTCAGATGATCGAACCCGCATATTGAAGCAAATAATCCTTCCGCGGCCAAGAGTTAGGGAGGTAATCGAGGATATCCATGGCGGGGCAGGTGGATGCCATTTAGGGGCAAAGAAAACTTTGGAAAAGGTCAGAGAACATTTTTATTGGTTACGATGTAGAGCTGATGTGGAAGAATGGTGCAAAACCTGCCAAGTGTGTGCCTTAAGTAGGGGGCCTAAATCAAAAACCAGGGGGCGAATGAAGCAGTACAACGTGGGAGACCCTTTCGAAAGAATTGCAGTCGACATAGCTAGTCCTTTCCCTAGAACAGACGCAGGTAATCGCTATATGCTTGTAGCCGTGGATTATTTTAGCAAGTGGCCAGAAGTGTTTGCGGTTCCGAATCAAGAGGCCACGACCGTCGCAGAAGTATTGGTAAATGAGTTTTTCTGTAGATTTGGCGCACCACTAGAGTTCCATTCCGATCAAGGGCGCCATTTCGAGTCGGCTGTTTTCCAGAAAGTTTGTGAGCTTATGGGAATCAGGAAAACATGAGCTACACCCATGCACCCTCAATCTGACGGAATGGTGGAAAGATGAAATGCTACTTTGGAGTCCCACTTAAGAATATTTGTCAATGAACACCAACCGGATTGGGACCGGCACATTCCACTATTTCTACTGGCGTACCGCTCGGCTGTACATGAGACTACCGGGCATGAACCAGCCAGCGTGGTTTTTGAGCGAGAGTTAAGACTTCCTCCTGATCTCATATTTGGAAAACCCACAGATGATCCACGGTCAACTGATGAATACATAAAAGATTTGGAAAGACGAATAGAAGCCATCCACTCTGCTGTCAGAATGCATATATGAGTAGAAAGCGACCGCATGAAGACCCGTTATGACTCGCGAGCTAATTCAGCTGGTTTTAAAGAAGGAGATCGTGTGTGATTCTACAATCCAGCACGACGCAAGAGACGGTCACCGAAACTACAGAAATTATGGGAAGGTCCTTATAATTTGGTCAAAAGGATCAATGACGTTATCTATCGAATTCACAGAAGCCCGAAGAGCAAGATGAATATGGTCCATGTGCACAGACTTACGCCATTCCAAGAAATGTCAGAATTCGACCGGGAATATCGAATATAAGGGGTGGGGGTAGTGTCACATTTGTCTATGAGAATTAAGGTTATGGACTTTGTTATTCTGTGGTCAGATGTCGGTTATAAAGTGTGTTGGTAAGAGCGAACACTCTGGAATTATATTTCTAGAATGGACCAGAAGTGGCAGGTATAGAATAGTGTAAAAGGCCTAGAATCTCTATGGACGGTGTAAATAGACGAGCGATACGCAGGGTAAGTATAATGTACAGTATAATGTAAATAAAATCAGAATACCTTGAAATGTACACTGCATTGTCTATGATTTGGAAATAAATGACGACATCAAAATGCATATATATATATATATATATATATATATATATATATATATATATATATATATATATATATATATATATATATATATATATACATATACTTAAGAGATTTGGAAAGTAAAGCCAAAGAGGTTAGGAAATAGTAATTAGCAGAAATTCAAACTGACCGCTTAAAAAATTATATGTACCGTGTAATGCCGTCCGCTTATGAAAATTTAAAAGATGCGCCCACTGGATCTTGAAACTTTCATAGTCGCCATCTCTTTATAAATGATTTTCTACTGTGCAAATTTGCTAGAAAGTATCTCGTGAATCACACAGTCCATATAAAAAGTGTTTTCTTTCCTTTTATCGGTTTTTATAAATAAAAATGTAGTATAAAATATAAGTAATTCGACAAATATTTTTAAATTAAATAAACTAACGTATTCAATTTCAAAAAACCTAATTATACACTACTACTTTACAAGAACCAATTTACGCTTATTAAATGAAATCCTTCAAATCGGATTATATTTCTACACCTATACAATCTCTCCCTCTGCTTTTGTGTCCGGTAATGCAACTTTTATGAAAATAAAATCCAGCTGAATATTTTGATTGCAGTTTAAAATGATTCCGTCGCAATTTTAACGTCATATTTCATGTAGAAGCAATTTACAATTTCAGCTTACCGCTGTCTGTAAATTCCATTCTCACTGGCTATGCATACATAACTTTTTTCTATTATTTAATGAAATTTAAAGAATTTCAACTGGACAAATATTTAATATAAATTGCAATAGTGAAAGAAAAATTTTAGGCAACAATAATTACATAACAGGTGTGTAATATTAATTTATAATTTACCGTTATAGATTTTTTCCAAAATCTTTTATTTAGCACACTTGGGTGTTTTCAGAAAAAATAATATAATAATAAAAAGTCCCTTTTCAGTCACAAAAGAGTATTTTACAACGTTTTGTATCCAGATGGGCTGAAAACGGTGAATGTATACGTATATTTTTATGCGTAAGTATGCAATCGTACATATCTGTCTGCTTGTCTGCGTGTGTAAACGTAACATCGTGCGAGCGTGCGTGTTTGTCTGCAGAAGTATATATATATATATATATATATATATATATATATATATATATATATATATATATATATATATATATGTATATATATATATATATATATATATATATATATATATATATATATATATATATATATGTATATATATATATATATATATATATATATATATATATATATATATATATATATATATATATATATATATATATACATCATACAAACTTGGTTAAATTACACAAAAGTTGCACAATTACAAGGGCAACTAAAAGGCGCTCACAGATTTCAAAAAAGTTCCTTAACTTCCTAGCTATAATCGAAATACCGGAAAATGTCATTTTCTTTTTTCTTCAATAGCTTCAGAGCTATTTAGCCTATGAATTTGAATTTTTGTAGAAAGACGCAATTTACTATTGTGGTTGCCACAGTTACCTTCAAATTTGTTTAGAGTAATTACTTGCTGCGTCGCGATGACCCACTTCTTATCTTTAATGGACACCATATTGAGTTTGTCCACCAAAACATTTTTATTTCTCTGTTTTTTGGCATGACCTTAAAATTGGTTTTAATTTATTACACTCTGAGTCGCAACAGTAAGCTTTTTTCTTTTTAATGGACGCCATATGGAATTTCTCCACCAAAGTATTTGTTTTTTTCTGGTTACAGTGATATAGATTAGATGTGTTTTGCGCGCATTTTTATTAAAAATAACCAATATTTTTTTTCAAAAAGACGGCGCCCCAACTCATAATACACGAATCGTGATTAACTTTCTTATAGTGTTTTCACAACAACTGAATTGGTACTACTGGACCTATGCAGTGGCCTCCTAGATGACCTGACTACACAAGTCTTGACTATGTCCTTTGGGGTAACCTACCTAAAAAATTAAGTTTACAAGAAGCGAGTCCACCCTATACAAGGCTTGAAATCGAGAATGATCGACACGTGTCATAATATTAACAGTGACTTCTTATTGTGCGCAACAAATAATATAAAACGCACACGCCTTTGCAACCAAGAAAACGGCACACATATCGAACGTTTATTTAGATTTTTATTTGCTGCCATAATTGTGTATTTACTCGGTTGATGTGTTAATCTATTTTCATGTTTTTTTAAATATTTTTTCACTCCATTTTTGTTCGTAATTTGTAAAAAGTAATATCATTGATTGCTTATGTGATAAGTCTACAGTGTTGATAAGATCTTTGTGTGTTAATAACACTTACGGCCGGTTTCACAAACGATTTAAGCCCGGCTTACCACGATGCTGGACCAACTACCATGGCAACAAACAACTGAATACCAAGTCAGGCCCTAAATCGTCTGATCAGACATTTACTGTGACAGTACGGCTTGATTTAACTTTGACTGTCTGATGCGACAGAAATAATCTAATATATATATATATATATATATATATATATATATATATATATATATATATATATATATATATATATATATATATATATATATATATATATATATATATTATAATCTCAAAGACCGGGCAAACAAGGGCATCGTCTATCTTTGCAGATATTATGACATCTAATTATTTAATGCATATTTACTGTATAGTCAGATTGAAAACGCGATGCTTTCGTCTTTGTTTGGTTACCATGGTAGTTGATCCGAGATCAAAGTTAATCTCTGATTAGCTTTGATTCATATTCGTAAAACCGGCGAAGAGTATCTTTTTGTCCCAGCTCATTAAAATGTACATTATCTACTTTTCAGACGTAAATGGATAAATGACACCTAGAAGGCCACTTCACCAATTCAGCTGATGTCAAAACTCTTATTAAGGAAGTTAAGCACGATCCGTGGATTATGAGCTAGTGCACCGTTTTGTTGGTAAACCGCTTAAATTGATTATTTTTGACAGAAATGCAAGCAAAACACCACCTAATATGTATATCATTGAAACCAGAAAAAGAGCACAAACATTCCGGTAAAAAGTTCAATATGACGTCCACCAAAAAAGGTGACTATCGCTACTGAGAAAGTAATGAATGTAAAAAACAGAAGGTCACCGTGGCAAACGCAATGATAATTTATGTTTTTGTAGAAAACTTCCAGTTTCTGGGCCACATAGGTGTGGAGATACTAAAGAAAGTAAAAAATTACATTTTTTTGGTATTTTGCTTATATCTAGGAAGCTATGGAACCTTTTTAAATCCGTGGATACCTTCGAGTTGCCCTTGTAATTGTGGAACTTTTGTCTCATTCAACCAAGTTTGTATCTCTTAGGGTTTCGGAGTTTACAATAATGTCGGGGGTCAAAACCCTGCGCTATGCATATACAGGGTGGCGCATTGAAAACTAAACAGACCGATTTGCGTCCAGATAATTTTTTTTAAGAAACGCTGAAACACTTCAATTTTTTTAATATTGAGGGAGACTTGTTTTGACATACAAATCAACTTTGTCACATTTGAAATCTCTTTCTTTTATGAATTCAGCACACTAATTTTTTTGGAAGTTTTATCAAGTCGTTTAAAAATTATTCACAGTTGGAGTGGCAAGAACCTATTTCATTCATTGTGATAAGAAATGCACTAATTAGTCAATTTTTCGTTAAAAAACCTAAAAAGCAAAACCAAACGTTCAAAAATGTTTATTCAGTTAAGTAAGTGTTCAAATTGTTGATCACCAGCTTCCATACAAAAGTACAAATTTTGTGCAAAACGAGCTCTGACATTCTGGAGCATTTGTGGAGTCATTAGAGGGCATTCTTCAACAATGCGTTGTCCTAATTCTTCCAGAGACTCTGCTTCTGTTGCGTAAATCCTACTCTTTGAATGGCCTCATAGAAATAAGTCTAAAGGAGTTAAATCCGGTAATCTAGGGGGCCACTCGATAGCACCTCTACGCCGAATCCATTATCCGGGAAACTCCCTGTAAAAAACCCCCTAACACGTTGTGAAAAATGCGGAGGAGTTCCATCTTGTCGAAACACTAATTGATTTTCTTGATAGCGATCATCATTCTTAACAATGTCAATTAGTAGAGGGTAAACGATATCTTCTAGTAACTCCAAATACGTTTCGCCACTCAAATTTCCATCAAGAAAAATTGGTCCGATTAAACGGTCTCCAAAAATGCCAGTCCAGAGATTAAATTTCTGTGGAGTTTGAGTGTGGAATTCGTGAAAGTTTCTTGGATTATTATCTGCCGAATAACGACAATTATGACGATTGGCTGTAGAGTTTAATAAAACGATTGGCTGTAGAGTTTAATAAAAACGTACACTGTCTTGAAAAACAGATATTGAACAGAAAGTTCCCGTTATCAGCTATTCGTGCAGTCATAACTTCACAAAACTCCAGCCGCCGATCAAAACCATCTTTATTCAGTTTTGTATAAGATGAATTTTATACGGGTGAAATTTATTATGCTTCAATATTCGCTGAATATTTCTTCTTTTCATGTTTGAAACAGTGGCCAATTTTCTCGTGCTCAAAGTTGGGTCTGCAGCAATTTGTCCTAAAACTTCAATCGCAGTAGTCTCATTTCTAACCGGAAATTCACGTGCAGGATCTCGTTTTTTGTTTGCTACTGAACCACTTTGTCGAAACTTTGCAACTAGATTCAAAATGTATTTTCTGTTAACATGTCTGTTCGGATGTCGTTCATTAAACAAATTTACGGTACGGTTGGCACAGTCATCGTTTTTGAAAAAAAGAGTAATTATTTCAACTCTTTCTTCTACAGAATACAGCATTGTGAAATTAATTTTCAGTACTATCAAGTATCAAACCGACCGATAAACTGAAATAATAAACCGCATTTCTCTCATTCCGAAAAGAAATGTTTTGATGGTCAATTTTTTGTTTACAAACCAACAAAACATTGACTATCAGCACATTTCCTATCAATTTTTTTAGTTTTGAGGAAAACCCTTAATGCCTATAACTTTTTTGTCTTTAAACATATAGACCTAAATTTGGGACATGGCTCTATCTTTATTATACAAACACGCTTATCAAATTTGGTTGCTGCTACTTTGTAATTTCCTGACACATAAATGATTGTCGAAAGAAAATACAAAATTTTCCGGGAAAATCTAGGCCAATTTTCTTGGTTAACGAACTTATCCAAGCCACTTGCAAAAGGAAGGTACGTACCAAATTTGATTAAAATCGGCACATTATTTTTTCAGTTATCGAAGTGATGCATATATATATATATATATATATATATATATATATATATATATATATATATATATATATATATATATATATATATATATATATATATATATCTAACCCTGGTATGCGTTCTAGGGGGCCTAGTTTGCGCTCTTCTTTTCAAAATTCCAAAGTCGTGATCTCCTCATTAGTGAATTTTTTTCAGAAAATCCACTAAAATCTCCAGCATTGGTGAGAGAATACAGAGATACTAACAAAGCTGCAAGATGACATCTGGGTTGACAAATATAATAACATTTACAGACTACCAGAGAAAATGCCAAACACATACATTAAATTAATGACGGACAACCTCTAAGAGCAATGTGAGAAGTAGATTCTTTAACTTTTATTTGGAAAATATGGTACCTACCACATAATTATATCCTGTTTACAGACGTCTACAGGTTTGCTAATAGTGTAGGCAAGGGTCATATGGGCCCCACAAAAAGATATTAGTAAGAAGATGCAAGTACAATAACTATTTGCTATGTGCACTGCAGAGTCCGTAGCTATTATAAAAGCAATATATATATATATATATATATATATATATATATATATATATATATATATATATATATATATATATATATATATATATATATATATATATATATATATGCTAAGTCAATGGACTAACTTTGTGATTATAACAAGGATATATACTCTTATGTGACAACTCTGCACCAAAAACAATGGGGCAATCAATTTATGAAACATAGGAATGGGGCATATTATAGTAGTATACAACCTCCAATACCTAACTAACCATGGTTCACTAAAAACTTAAGTAAATAAGAAATCAAAATTATTTGTAAACGTAGGTTGAATCATGGAATAGTAACAAAACATTTATTTATATTAACGTTAATTGATAGTCCGTTCTGTGACTGGGGTGAATTGGGTGAGAGCACATCCTGCCGAATTGCAATTAATCCGCAGCGAATATACCAACATTTGCAGACAAGGCTTGTGGGGTAAGAAGCGTACAAATGCCATTTAAGTTGCCTCAATTGCTGGAATCAAAAAACATTCAGATACATGGACTAATTACCATCGTGTTAGATTACAAAAATTAATATATAGATAGATGTAATAACTATTTGGTTGTAGAGGTATGTGTGTATGAGGAGTGGGTACATTGTAAAGAAATAAGACACAAAACTCAGGCGTCAATCAGAAAACAATAAATTATAAACAATATAATCAAATTAATTTAAGCCCACTATATGTATAAGTATATAAGTCGCCAGTAGGTATAGATGGGGAATTCTAACTCCACCACCCGCCACCCGCCACCCAGGGGGCGGAGTGGCGGAACTGACCAGACCCGACCGCCCCCGACCTAACCCGAGGGTTAGGTCGGGGGCGGTCGGGTTTGGTCAGTGGCTCCGACACCCTGTGCTCGGGTTAGGTCGGGGGCGGTCGGGTCGACACTTGGGCTAGACAGGTAGTGGGGGTAGGAGTGGGGTTACCCCCACTCCTCCCCTAGTGGGCGGAGCCCCAACCATTGGGGCGTGGCCACGCCCCAAGATGGCGTCCAAAATGGCGGAACAAAAATGGCGGCTTTTGTTCTTAAAGATGGTGCCTTCGTTTTTTAAAGATGGGTGAAAACTCCATTATTTAAAGTTACGCCACTACAACCTTTAGAGGCCACAAATGAGAGTGAGGTTGATAAGCGAGAAGAATGGTATTGGTCGAGGACTCCATGTTAATTAATAAACTAATAAGTGGTTACCATTACATTGATTGAAGACTCCATGATTTAAAGTTACGTCACCCCAACCTTTAGGAGACGACAAATGGGAGTGAGGTTGATAAGCGAGAATAATGGTATTGATCGAGGACTCCATGATTTAAAATTACGCCCAATTAAAACAAGCCATACATAAAGCTTTTGTTATTAGACATAAGACATAATAATTAATATGTTTAATATTAGACAGACCAGTAGATTACGCATAGAAATTAGCCGAACGCCACAATTGTTATATGGGTAGGTTCTAAAAATAACACACAGAAGTCGTTGGCAAACAAAGAAGGAAATTCAGAAACAAAATGGACAACAGGTTCATATAGGAAACCAAACTTAAATAGCGCAGAGACAATAGAGGTCGCTGGCAAAACAAAGAAGGAAGCTCAGAAACAAAATGGACAACAGGTTCAAAACTTAAAAATATGAACTTTTTAGCCTTATGTGTGGGCGCGGCAAGTCGTTGATTTTATTTTGAAAGAGATACAGGTTCGATTCCTAATATATGCTCCTTAATATGGTAGCGTTAAACAAATACAAAGAGTTACTGAATAACTAAACAGTAAGCTTAGAAACAATGGTTGGTTACAAGTTCAATTCCTTTCTTAGTTTTAAAGCTAACCCCCCACGTGTTTAGCGTCATGTTGCTCGCCTAAGTAAGCAGAATTCAAAAATGGCGACTAACGCTTGTGCGAAAATAAGATAAAAAACTTAAAACCCTTATCGCGGAGGATCCGTGAGATGTACGATAGAACCAACACATGCACGGTGTTAAGGAGGCCAAACAAAAGTGGAATATACAATAAAATGACCACTTCCGGTCTAAACTTTAAATCCTTATATCTTTTGAACGGAAAGTGATAGAAAGAAACCGACTTTAAAAATATATCGTTTCGTAACAAGGTCTACAAGAAAATGAGATAAAAAACTTCAAACCCTTATCGCGGAAGATCGGTGAGATGTACGATAGAACCAATGCATGCACGGTGTTAAGGAGGCCAAACAAAAGTGGAATATACAATAAAATGACCACTTCCGGTCTAAACTTTAAATCGTTATATCTTTTGAATGGAAAGTGATAGAAATGAACTGACTTTAAAAATATATCGTTTCATAACAAGGTCTACAAGAAAATGAGATAAAAAACTTCAAACCCTTATCGCGGAAGATCGGTGAGATGTACGATAGAACCAATACCTGCACGGTGTTAAGGAGGCCAAACCAAATTGGAATATACAATAAAATGGCCACTTCCGGTCTAAACTTTAAATCGTTATATATTTTGAACGGAAAGTGATAAAAAGGAACCGACTTCAAAAAGATATCGTTTCGTAACAAGGTCTACAGGAAAATGAGAAAAAACTTAAAACCCTTATCGCAGAAGATCTGTGAGATGTACGAGAGAATCAACACATGCACGGTGTTCAGCAAGTCAAACTCTATAAGCATAACCAATAAAAATGTTACTTCCGGTAGACACATCCGGTATATCTATTCTTAGAGCTACATACATGTGTGACACCTCAAAATAATCGTCTTGTTGAACAGAAGAAAGAAATATAGTTTTTAAGTAAATCAGAGCAAGTTGTGTTAACACCTAAAAACAACACTCTCTCTTAGACTTAATGAATTTACTTTCAGATAAAATTTCAACCATACCATAAAGACCAGTATTCAATAGCGTATTTAAATGTTGACTACATCAAAGTGATGCGTGCTACAGACAAATTTTAGTACACCCTCTTAGACTTATTGAAGTTGACGACACAGACAGCTATCAAGTGTACCTAACAAACTAAAGTAAATATGCCTTGAAGAACAGTCTTCAATGGCCCTAAACCAACACGTCTCTATCATTTCAGAGTGGTCTTAGCCATGTGACCAGTTAAACTAAGTATCTTGAAGTGTAGCTTTTATGTATATGAGATATAAAATAATAAAAGCAAAGATTTTATTGCCTATTACAACAACAAGCTAGATGTAGCGGAAGCAACATCTCAACTAACACCAACAACTGCTACATACTTGGTAAAAATGGGTGCCACCAGCATTTCAGAGTAATCTTAATCATGCAACACTCTAGCTAACTGTCTTGAGATGTGGCTTTATGTATCATTGGGTGGAAAAACAAGAAAACTAGAGTTGATTGCCTATTACAACAGTCAGCTAAAGGAACATTGGGGGGTATCAGAATAGGAACCCACTTAGTCATCTCCAGGGGCTCGGAATACCGATGCCCCAGAAGTGGTGGAAGCAACATTTCAATTAACACCAACAACCGCTACATACTTGTTGGACTTTGGTATGTTTGGTATTAAATTCGGTTTGCTACATAACCAATCATTTTTTTATGAAAAATTCAACAATTTTTATTTCTGCGTAAGCGAATTTAATCAGAAATATAGAACCAATCTTCAAGAAACCGAAGTAAAATGATAAGAACATTAAGAATAAACATTCCGATACCAAAGTGATCCTAAACACACCATATGATGCAAATTCTGTAAATCTCTTTAACAGAAGAAAAACAGAAGTCAAATACCTTAAGACAAATAGAACCGACGTACATAACAGATGTGTCTGAGGAGAAGCGTATTCAGAACCTTGAGTTTACTTAGTTTTAAGTATACGAATATAACAGTCTATATAACAACCAGGGCAACACAACTAACCAATCAACCAACCAACTGTTTTTGAGGTGTAGCCTTTATGTATGTATGTAATTTAATTTTCGATAGTGTAAAATAAAACTAAAAAGTGTGATATGTGAAAAATAAGAAAACCAAAGATTTAATTGCCTATCACAACAACAAGCTGACGGAACAGTTGGACTAACGGAATACCGATACCCTAAATATTTCAACGGAAGGAACCCACTTAGAGTCATCTCCAGGGGGGATCGGAATACCGATGCCCTAGAAGTGTCGGAAGCAACATCTTAAGTAACACCTAGAACTACTACATACTTGGTAAAATCGGTGGAGCTCTGACTGTAAACGACTTGATAGGTGGTACATATGTTTGCAAAGATTTGATTCTAAATTTAGCCTGTTGGATATCCAATCATTTCTATGAAAAGTGCAACCAACCAACTAACCAACCACCCAACCAACCAACCAACGCTGAGGGGCGTAGAGATAGCAAGCTATCTACGAGTGGACCCCTCTGAATATATGATGTTAATGATGGATTAAGAGATTGAGTTGGTACGTGTTTGTATTGAAGGCTTGCAAGCTACGTACAAGAGTCTGAATATATGATGGTGATGATGGGTTAAGAGATTTAATTGACATGCATTGAAGGCTTAGCGGTTTTCACTTGAGTTATCGTCATTCGAAAACTATCAGAACGAAAACCAGGTCCTTTACTCTGGTATATCTTACTCAGTAGGAACCAAATGTCTTCGAAAACAACATTCTTTGCTTTTCTGAATGGCAAGTGAGCAGCCCCCTTATCGAACCCCTCCGAGCTAAAAGTAAACCCCACCCTGTCTTCGGGATCGACATCATGGACTATATGGCTCACAACATCTTTAATACGATCTTTGACCCACGTCTCTGGATCGTTGACATCGTCAGGTATATCTTGTAGTCCAAAGCATACGCTTCGTCTATCAAGTTTAAACTTCTTATCGGAGTTCACTGTATCTTCAAGTATTTGGAATGCCATTGTTTCGTGCTACACAACTGACTGTTTGGTTAAGGACCGAAGTTTAACCTCGTGTTTATTAAAGACTAAAGTTTAGCAGGTACTAATTGTTTTCACCTTCACTGTTGGCTACCAACCGAACCTTAGCGGATGCTCCTCGTCTTAATATTCGACAAACAACACAGACAACACAACTTATTGTTTTCACCTTCACTGTTGGTTAACGACTAAACCTTAGTGGGTGCTTCTCGTCTTAATATTCAACAGACAGCAACGACAGCTGTCTGACAGGACAGACAGCTGTTTAACAGCTGTCTAACAGCTGTCTAACAGCTGACTAACAGCTGTCTAACAGTTGTCTAACAGCTGTCTAACAGCTGTCTAACAACTGTCTAACAGCTGTCTAACACAGCTGCCTAACACAGCTGTCTAACACAGCTGTCTAACACAGCTGTCTAGCAGGACAGCGGTCTAACAGGGGCAGACAAATGTCTAACAGATGTCTAGCAGATGTATAACAGCCACTCTTTAGTGAAACATAAGCTGAATGTTTTTGAGTCAAACAGGACGAAAACAATTTAAAACACATCTACGATGACCATGAGACAACCGACATGGACTTTAAACAATTTAAAAAAATATATGTGGCCAGGTTAGTTGATCAACCATCCAGGTCAGTCACCGAGTGTCGGGTCGGGTCAGCCACTCAGGTGGCTGACCCGAACACACTCGTCGCCTAGCTGACCCGACCGTTCCACCACCCCGACTCTGAGCTGACCCGACTGGTCCACCACCTTGTCATGGATCTATCCCGGTATTAACCTGGAAAACTTAGAGGTCTAACCTGGGCACATGCACCACAGTTTCTTGTGACGTCACACGCTTCCAGCATCGTTTTTATTTATAGCGTCAGCGGTGACTGACCTGGATGGTTGATCAACTAACCTGGCCACATATATTTTTTTAAATTGTTTAAAGTCCATGTCGGTTGTCTCATGGTCATCGTAGATGTGTTTTAAATTGTTTTCGTCCTGTTTGACTCAAAAACATTCAGCTTATGTTTCACTAAAGAGTGGCTGTTATACATCTGCTAGACATCTGTTAGACATTTGTCTGCCCCTGTTAGACCGCTGTCCTGCTAGACAGCTGTGTTAGACAGCTGTGTTAGACAGCTGTGTTAGGCAGCTGTGTTAGACAGCTGTTAGACAGCTGTTAGACAACTGTTAGACAGCTGTTAGACAGCTGTTAGGCAGCTGTCTGCCCTGTCAGACAGCTGCCTGTCCTATCAGACAGCTGTCTGTCCTGTCAGACAGCTGTCGTTGCTGTCTGTTGAATATTAAGACGAGAAGCACCCACTAAGGTTTAGTCGTTAACCAACAGTGAAGGTGAAAACAATAAGTTGTGTTGTCTGTGTTGTTTGTCGAATATTAAGACGAGGAGCATCCGCTAAGGTTCGGTTGGTAGCCAACAGTGAAGGTGAAAACAATTAGTACCTGCTAAACTTTAGTCTTTAATAAACACGAGGCTAAACTTCGGTCCTTAACCAAACAGTCAGTTGTGTAGCACGAAACAATGGCATTCCAAATACTTGAAGATACAGTGAACTCCGATAAGAATTTTAAACTTGATAGACGAAGCGTATGCTTTAGACTACAAGATATACCTGACGATGTCAACGATCCAGAGAAGTGGGTCAAAGATCGTATTAAAGATGTTGTGAGCCATATAGTCCATGATGTCGATCCCGACGACAGGGTGGGGTTTACTTTTAGCTCGGAGGGGTTCGATAAGGGGGCTGCTCACTTGCCATTCAGAAAAGCAAAGAATGTTGTTTTCGAAGACATTTGGTTCCTACTGAGTAAGATATACCAGAGTAAAGGACCTGGTTTTCGTTCTGATAGTTTTCGAATGACGATGACTCAAGTGAAAACCGCTAAGCCTTCAATGCATGTCAATTAAATCTCTTAACCCATCATCACCATCATATATTCAGACTCTTGTACGTAGCTTGCAAGCCTTCAATACAAACACGTACCAACTCAATCTCTTAATCCATCATTAACATCATATATTCAGAGGGGTCCACTTGTAGATAGCTTGCTATCTCTACGCCC
This sequence comes from Tillus elongatus, assembly GCA_964006375.1. NCBI lineage: Eukaryota > Metazoa > Arthropoda > Insecta > Coleoptera > Cleridae > Tillus > Tillus elongatus. Next base: position 111,379,582 of record OZ023263.1, on the reverse strand, counting down.
CTCAGCGTTGGTTGGTTGGTTGGGTGGTTGGTTAGTTGGTTGGTTGCACTTTTCATAGAAATTATTGGATATCCAACAGGCTAAATTTAGAATCAAATCTTTGCAAACATATGTACCACCTATCAAGTCGTTTACAGTCAGAGCTCCACCGATTTTACCAAGTATGTAGTAGTTCTAGGTGTTACTTGAGATGTTGCTTCCGACACTTCTAGGGCATCGGTATTCCGATCCCCCCTGGAGATGACTCTAAGTGGGTTCCTTCCGTTGAAATATTTAGGGTATCGGTATTCCGTTGGTCCAACTGTTCCGTCAGCTTGTTGTGATAGGCAATTAAATCTTTGGTTTTTTTATTTTTCACATATCACACTTTTTAATTTTATTTTACACTATCGAAAATTAAATTACATACATACATAAAGGCTACACCTCAAAAACAGTTGGTTGGTTGATTGGTTAGTTGTGTTGCCCTGGTTGTTATATAGACTGTTATATTCGTATACTTAAAACTAAATAAACTCAATAAGGTTCTGAATACGCTTCTCCTCAGACACATCTGTTATGTACGTCGGTTCTATTTGTCTTAAGGTATTTGACTTCTGTTTTTCTTCTCTTAAAGAGATTTACAGAATTTGCATCATATGGTGTGTTTAGGATCACTTCGGTATCGGAATGTTTGTTCTTAATGTTCTTATCATTTTACTTCGGTTTCTTGAAGATTGGTTCTATATTTATGATTAAATTCGCTTACGCAGAAATAAAAATTGTTGAATTTTTCATAAAAAAATGATTGGTTATGTAGCAAACCGAATTTAATACCAAACATACCAAAGTCCAACAAGTATGTAGCGGTTGTTGGTGTTAATTGAAATGTTGCTTCCACCACTTCTGGGGCATCGGTATTCCGAGCCCCTGGAGATGACTAAGTGGGTTCCTGTTCTGATACCCCCAATGTTCCTTTAGCTGACTGTTGTAATAGGCAATGAACTCTAGTTTTCTTGTTTTTCCACCCAATGATACATAAAGCCACATATCAAGACAGTTAGTTAGAGTGTTGCATGATTAAGATTACTCTGAAATGCTGGTGGCACCCATTTTTACCAAGTATGTAGCAGTTGTTGGTGTTAGTTGAGATGTTGCTTCCGCTACATCTAGCTTGTTGTTGTAATAGGCAATAAAATCTTTGCTTTTATTATTTTATATGTCATATACATAAAAGCTACACTTCAAGATACTTAGTTTAACTGGTCACATGGCTAAGACTACTCTGAAATGATAGAGACGTGTTGGTTTAGGGCCATTGAAGACTGTTCTTCAAGGCATATTTACTTTAGTTTGTTAGGTACACTTGATAGCTGTCTGTGTCGTCAACTTCAATAAGTCTAAGAGGGTGTACTAAAATTTGTCTGTAGCACGCATCACTTTGATGTAGTCAACATTTTAATACGCTATTGAATACTGGTCTTTATGGTATGGTTGAAATTTTATCTGAAGGTAAATTCATTAAGTCTAAGAGAGAGTGTTGTTTTTAGGTGTTAACACAACTTGCTCTGATTTACTTAAAAACTATATTTCTTTCTTCTGTTCAACAAGACGATTATTTTGAGGTGTCACACATGTATGTAGCTCTAAGAATAGATATACCGGATGTGTCTACCGGAAGTAACATTTTTATTGGTTATGCCTATAGAGTTTGACTTGCTGAACACCGTGCATGTGTTGGTTCTCTCGTACATCTCACAGATCTTCTGCGATAAGGGTTTTAAGTTTTTTCTCATATTCCTGCAGACCTTGTTACGAAACGATATCTTTTTGAAGTCGGTTCCTTTTTATCACTTTCCGTTCAAAATATATAACGATTTAAAGTTTAGACCGGAAGTGGCCATTTTATTGTATATTCCAATTTGGTTTGGCCTCCTTAACACCGTGCAGGTATTGGTTCTATCGTACATCTCACCGATCTTCCGCGATAGGGGTTTGAAGTTTTTTATCTCATTTTCTTGTAGACCTTGTTATGAAACGATATATTTTTAAACTCAGTTCATTTCTATCACTTTCGATTCAAAAGATATAACGATTTAAAGTTTAGACCGGAAGTGGTCATTTTATTGTATATTCCACTTTTGTTTGGCCTCCTTAACACCGTGCATGTATTGGTTCTATCGTACATCTCACCGATCTTCCGCGATAAGGGTTTGGAGTTTTTTATCTCATTTTCTTGTAGACCTTGTTACGAAACGATATATTTTTAAAGTCATTTCATTTCTATCACTTTCCATTCAAAAGATATACGATTTAAAGTTTAGACCGGAAGTGGTCATTTTATTGTGTATTCCAATTTGGTTTGGCCTCCTTAACACCGTGCATGTATTGGTTCTATCGTACATCTCACCGATCTTTCGCGATAAGGGTTTGAAGTTTTTTATCTCATTTTCTTGTAGACCTTGTTACGAAACGATATATTTTTAACGTCGGTTTCTTTCTATCACTTTCCGTTCATAAGATATAAGGATTTAAAGTGTAGACCGGAAGTGGTCATTTTATTGTATATTCCACTTTTGTTTGGCCTCCTTAACACCGTGCATGTGTTGGTTCTATCGTACATCTCACGGATCTTCCGCGATAAGGGTTTTAATTTTTTTATCTTATTTTCGCACAAGCGTTAGTGGCCATTTTTGAATTCTGCTTACTTAGGCGAGTAACATGACGCTAAACACGTGGGGGGTTAGCTTTAAAACTAAGAAAGGAATTGAACCTGTAACCAACCATTGTTTCTAAGCTTACTGTTTAGTTATTCAGTACCTCTTTGTATTTGTTTGACGCTACCATATCAAGGAGCATATATTAGGAATCGAACCTGTATCTCTTTCAAAATAAAATCAACGACTTGCCGCGCCCACACATAAGGCTAAAAAGTTCATATTTTTAAGTTTTGAACCTGTTGTCCATTTTGTTTCTGAGCTTCCTTCTTTGTTTTGCCAGCGACCTCTATTGTCTCTGCGCTATTTAAGTTTGGTTTCCTATATGAACCTGTTGTCCATTTTGTTTCTGAATTTCCTTCTTTGTTTGCCAACGACTTCTGTGTGTTATTTTTAGAACCTACCCATATAACAATTGTGGCGTTCGGCTAATTTCTATGCGTAATCTACTGGTCTGTCTAATATTAAACATATTAATTATTATGTCTTATGTCTAATAACAAAAGCTTTATGTATGGCTTGTTTTAATTGGGCGTAATTTTAAATCATGGAGTCCTCGATCAATACCATTATTCTCGCTTATCAACCTCACTCCCATTTGTCGTCTCCTAAAGGTTGGGGGTGACGTAACTTTAAATCATGGAGTCTTCAATCAATGTAATGGTAACCACTTATTAGTTTATTAATTAATATGGAGTCCTCGATCAATACCATTATTCTCGCTTATCAACCTCACTCCCATTTGTCGTCTCCTAAAGGTTGGGGTGACGTAACTTTAAATCATGGAGTCTTCAATTAATGTAATGGTAACCACTTATTAGTTTATTAATTAACATGGAGTCCTTGACCAATACCATTCTTCTCGCTTATCAACCTCACTCTCATTTGTCGCCTCTAAAGGTTGTGGTGGCGTAACTTTAAATAATGGAGTTTTCATCCATCTTTAAAAAACGAAAGGCACCATCTTTAAGAACGAAAGCCGCCATTTTTGTTCCGCCATTTTGGACGCCATCTTGGGGCGTGGCCACGCCCCAATGGGTGGGGCTCCGCCCCCTAGGGAAGGGGTGGGGGGAACCCCCACTCATACCCCCACTACCTGTCTAGCCCAAGTGTCGCAATACCTACTGTCGCCTCATGTTTGTCCTAGTCTAATACCTCTACTTACCGTTGCCCGCCTGCGTGGTGTTAAATAAGTTGCTCTGACAGGCCCCAGGGCTTGAAGTTGTGTGTTCTCTGTCTGATATCGCTCAATTAAAATCATAGGAAAAAATGGTGGCAAATAGACAGTGATATATGTAGTAGGTAATAAGTTCGTTAGAGTAGGTGTTAGGCGTTAGGTGGTGTGTAAACTATAGTGGTTTGACACAGACTCTGCTACACTCAAGGACGATAGAAATTAATTAACGGCGACATAAGAAACAGAAAGGACATTAATTGTGCGAATGGTTAACCTAAACCGTAGCCGAAGAAACCGAACAATGAATGAATGAATTCAGATGAAAAATCTGTTTTCAAATTTCCTGAAAAGAAATTTGTTTAGCATATTAGTGTGTAAAACGTTTTACCTAATTTTTGTAAAAAGACTTTCACATAAGCCCAAGCCTTAATTTTGGTAATAAGGAAATGGCTAATTTTCGTAAAACACGTTGCTTGCAAATTTTTATGTAAAAATTTTGTTTTGGAATTTTTGTCAAAAATCTTTTTTGGAAATAATTAGATTTTGGCATGTGTTAATTACTTGGTTCGTTGGCCCGGAAAGTAGGACCAGTTTTGTGGGACAATTTTACCCATTTTTGTAAATTTTGAAATTTTTTTCTAACGAGAAAGTTATTGTGATGAGATATGGTACACTGTATCTACTAAACATACTTCTGGGAAATTTGATGTCTTTCATTAATAAAAAAACACATATGGAATTAGAAATATTTTTATGAAAATTCACTACCATAAAGGTATACAATTAGGTGCAGTATTGAGTTAGTGCAGCTATAATTTATTAATTAGTTTTGCACATTTATTCCCAGATGCCTGCATTTCAAGTGTTGTTAGTCACAAAGTTAATTAAACGAGTTCAATGACTTGTACTGCACTTGACAGAACTAACTGACTTCTCTAATTTATGCGGTAACACAAATTTACGAGGACTTACTAGGAAAATAGATAACTTGAATTGAAAATAATTTGTTTGTTTTGAATGTAAACTTTGCTACATGCAGCTATTCTGCACAATTCTGACTATGTAATTAAATTTATTAAATAAATAGCACACAAATAAAGTATTATTATGATAAAAGTTATTTAAAATAAGTCAAATTATTGATGTACACGCTTTCTCGGCAAAGCATTGTTCGCAATCGGTATACATAATTAGAAATCTCCTCCTTTGTTTTCTATGTTTCTGACTTATGAAAAATCATCGATACCATAGAGCAGTTTTTTCCTACCGGCCTAGAAGTCTGCCACATTTAAGCAGGGTAAAAATATTTCAGTGACTACCATCGGTTTGGTGTCTGTGACCGACAGCGTCCTTGATTTTTTTATATTAGTTTTCCAATTAGTTAATAGAGAAGAATAAACTACTATGTTTTATTTACTGGATTCTTTTTTTATTTACCTTTTGCTCATTAAGACGGATACAAAGGCATAGTCATACTTGCTTATGGTTTGCTAAATACTAGATTAAGACCTTCTTTCAGATGCGCTTCTAGGGCAGAGACCCTAGAGAAACGAAAGATTTGCCCAAGAAAAAATTGCTCCTAAAGAGGTCGTGATCTTTGAGGATGTGAGGAATCCATATATATATATATATATATATATATATATATATATATATATATATATATATATATATATATATATATATATATATATATATATATGTATATGTATATGCATATAGTATGTGAGGTTATTGAAAGTAGACGTGTGTTGATTCGTGTCCATCTAAAAGTCGAAATTACTGTGGTTTCTACACAACAGAAAATCACAGATATAAAACTTGCAGACATGACTGATTGGGCTGGGCGTATCTGATAGCTTGTAAATAGAAATTGTTCTCTATAAAATATAAATTGTTCGGGACGCAGCAAATGCGTTATTGTAGTGAATTTTCATAAGAATAATACATCATAGCGATTAAGCCTGATATTAAAAGTTAAAAAACGTTAATCATACTTGCTAATAGTTTTCTAAATACTAGATTAAGACCTTCTTTCAGAGGCGCTTCTAAGGCAGAGACGCTACAGAAACGAAAGATTTGTGTTATATATATATATATATATATATATATATATATATATATATATATATATATATATATATATATATATATATATATATATATATATATATATATATATATATATATGTATATGCATATAGTGTGTGAGGTTATTGAAAGTAGACGTGTGTTGATTCAAGTCCATCTAAAATCGAAATTACTGTGGTTTCTACACAACATAAAATCACAGACATAAAACTTGCAGACATGATTGATTAGGCTGAGCATAATTTGACAGCTTGTAATAGAAATTGTTCTATATAAAATATAAAATGTTCGGGACGCAGCAAATGCGTTACTGTAGTGAATTTTCATAAGAAGAATACATCATAGCGATTAAGCCTGATATTAAAAGTTAGAAAACGTTACCTTATTTAATTAGGAACCGTAAAAAATAAGGTAAAGATGAGCAAGCAAAAACATGACCTCTAACACAAATATTTATACAGTAATTTGGATACAACCTCAACAAAGCAGTTGATAAACAGGAAATATACTCAATAAAAAGAACACTAGGAAGCGGAACATAAAAGTATTTCTATGTTTCATGCATTGACGGTGCTTGTATGCATACAGAATGGGAAGAAGAACCCCCAGGACGAAGAGGGTTTCTGCCCCTCACCCAAAAACACGGGGGGGGGGGTTCACCTTCCCCTTGTCCATGCATAAAACTACCTTCAAAATATAAAGCAAAAGAAAATTTTCTTGAGAGCAACCACCAAGAAAGTTACTGGACCTGGGCGAATATGGGTGTTCTTCAGGGCAAACGGGGTTTAAAGGAAGTATTGCTGCAAATTGTAAAAACCCATCTTTTAAAAGTCCGACCAAATGTTTTTTTAGCATTTTTCGCTCAGATTTCCTCCCCGCCCAGCAACCCTATTAATTCTTATCTTAGGGGTTGTTTGCACCAAATTTGCCTTGTAGCTTGTGCATCCAAGGGGGATCTCAGCATGTTTCTGAAAAAAAAATCTAAAAACCCTCCTTGCAGTAAACTCTAAATTTACCTAAATTACATTCCACATTGTTGCCTATAATGTCTTTTTCAGATAATATCAAATACAGCACTAAAGTGAATAAATTCACTTGTTGTTTCACTCCTTTTTTATTTTTTTATATTACATATGTAACTACATGATAAGTAAGTATAATAAAGGGGGGGAGGGGGCTTCATTAACATTGGGGCTCCCATAACTTGAAAGTAGAGAAGACATTTAGATCGTGTCTGTGTGCACACAAAAATTAGTAAAATAAATTAGAAAATCTAATAAAAACAACAGTTTTACGATATTACATTAAATAAATCAATAGGCATACGTTTCGCGGCTATTCCGCAATTCGAGAGCGTATTAATCTAGGTTTTGTCCAAGACTACACTGAAATCCGGTCTAGGCCGGAAGCAAGCACCTTGTAAACAAAGCTTGACAGGGTTGTACGCTAAGCAAACGTAGGTATGTCTAATTTAAAGCGTGACTGTGCCTGTTTGAAACGTACAATATGAGATATACAGAAAGTGCTATTTAACTAAACTCACTAAAAAAACTAACCTGCGAAATCATCGATAATAAAAATGATGGATCTAATAACTTATTTGTCAGTATCGTTCTCATTTTTGCTCAGGTTTTAATACTCCCAGAAAACATTGTCGCATTCTAAAATTTTGCACTTTTGAAAGCAAACATGGTCCCGGTATTATAAAAGAAATGGGCCAGGTCTGACATCTACAAAATTGTAGTTTATTGTACAAATGTCTACATCTATAACATTTTGTGCTAACTAGAGCTGTTGTGACAACATACTACCTGGTCCCACACCGAGACGGCGTCCCTGTCTATGTTCTGGCATGTTGCAATAATACTTGTAACTTCCATTGTCTAGATTTGTATCGACCATTTATTTAAATAGCATAGCAGTACAGGTTACCTCATCTGTCTTTGTCCAACATTGTAGATATTGCATTACAGAATTTGAAGTGATGTCGAGGATTATTTTAATTTTAATTTTCAATAACATTATTTTTATTTAATCAACCGTCACTGTTCTCATTTACCTAAAATATTTGCAAAAAATATATTCCAGATAGACCCTTTATCTGATAGTTGGGCAATTTTTAGCCAATTTTCGTGGGAAAATTCGCTAACGGGGAACGCGCGTTTTCCAAGTTTCAAAATATTTCTACAAATGCGCCGAACTAGACCCCCCAGCACCCAAAAACGGAGTCAGCTTCAAATTTTATCTGTTTACAGATATACAGGCTGGTACGTTTCTACTACAAAGCTCAACTACAGAAGAAACGAAAAAATTATATACGTTAAATATAGGAGGTCTTGAGCTGCATGTTATACAATTATTTTTACAGTCACAGGTGACCCATAAGTCGTTGATACAAATTTCCTTTTGTTTCAATAAATCACCCCTTATATTATTGCTTTATTTTATTTTCATCGAATTATTAAATGCATGTTTGTGAGAAAAAAAATTGAAATCGTTCATCATTCTCGAGTTATTTCAATTGCTTTGCAACTCTTTACGTCTTTGGCGTATATCAAAAAATATAATACGGCATGCTACCAAAAGATAGCGGGGTCCCACAAAACGACGCATTCAGTTTTTTTTATTTTATCCGTCAAAAAACGCGAGATGCCATATACAGGTGTATTTTCGAGGAAAAATATCAAAATATTTAAATTAACTTTGATGCAAAAAATAAGAAATAATTAATTAATAGGATTATTTGTTTACATACACATAATATAAAATTAGTTAAATTGTAAGTTAAATTGTTTTCACAAATGTTGAATTAAATTTTAAAGAGAGACTTAACTAAAGTTCTCATTTGTGACAGGTTGTGACATGCAAATATGAGTATTTTTCCGCTTATATTTTTCTTTACTTACCAATTAATCTTATTGTTAATAATTTTTAGTAGTTAATTATTAAATTAAGCTTTGAAATTTAAATTATAAAATTAAAATTTAAAGTTTATTTTTGGTTCATTAGTTTTAGTATTAAATTAATAGAAAATTTAATATATATTTTATATTTTTACATATCTCCTTTTTTTTCATCTTAATTACCGATAAAATATATAACTTTAATTTCATGTATTTTGTTTTGCAAATTTTCGTGTAAAAATATTTTGTTGCTTTTCTCTGAATTTTTTAAAATATTTTCATAGAAATCACATTTTGTGATATTTTTCTAAAATCTGATTAATAATAAAAGTGTAAAAAGTACTTGTAAAAAAAAGATATTTGCATTAAAAATATTTTTATGGAAATTCGTTCCCATGTAACCACAATTGCTGCGTACCGATTCTTTTTTTTTAAATTTAATTCCGGCAAAGGTTGTATTAAAATTATTTAACGGAAATAGATTTTGGAACATTGTACCTGTAGTTTGATGACAATATATGAGTTAATTTCCTTCAAAATTATTTACGAGTTTAAACCGTGCTGTACATATTATATATATATATATATATATATATATATATATATATATATATATATATATATATATATATATATATATATATATATATATATATATATATATATATATATAATATCTGAAACTGACCTCTGATATGGGTTCCAAAAACTATAACTCGCACTCGTTTTTTAAGGAATTTTTTGGAAACTTACAAAGCAAAATTTTGTGTGTGAAATTTCGCTAAAAGAATGAACTAATAATTAACGATATTATAGTCAAAAAAATCTTATTATTAGAGTGTTGTGCCTTTTCAAAAGTTTAGCTGTATTTTCATTTCAAGGAAGGCACCTTTATAACGACTACTGCGAAAAAGCATTTTTCCCAGTATAAAAAACTTTATGAGGGTATATCTAATTTTAACTTTTGGAACAACACACTCTGAACAATGGCTTTATTTTCACAACAAAATCATTTTCGTCGCTGCATAAAGGCAACGAAAGTTATAAAATAAAACAGATATAAGCTTGAGAGGTAAACTAACAGGTCATGATTTCAAGTGAGTTGATTATACTTATCACTGACATTATTTTCGTATATTCACATTTGCCTACACAATAAAAGGAGGCAATTTGGAGTATTGAGATTCGTCGAGTAGGTGTCAGTCCGTGAGTTTGCGCAGATACTTACTTGTTTCAGGTCGGACAAAGCGGAGAACTGACACTCAGCGTCGTTGCATCTGTTGACGTCGGGGTGAGTGGTAGCAGGACAATTTATGTCTTGTGCGACGTTATCAGCGCGCGAAAAAGTTTCGTTGTCAGTTAATCTTCCCATCGTAATAAGTTTTTCCACTTCAAATGTGACTGACCAACGTAACAGTAAGTGTACTTTTTTAAAGTTATTTGCAAATAACTTTTTCTGTTAGTTTTTTAATTACGACTACCTTTATATAGATATGAGTTATCGACTTGATGCTGCATTTGTTTTGTAAAATATCAAAGAAATAACAACTGCAAAGTTTTAAAATTGTTGCAACGGGCAAGCAAGTTTACTTTATTTTTTTGCGTACGCCTAGCACACAGATTGGATTCGTTTTGTTTGGCCTAACTTATATTTCTGACTTAGTCTTTTAAAATATATTTATTGTAGTTAAGCTTCTAAGTGTTATGCGTGTGTACGTGCGTGCGTGCGTTGGTGCGTGCGTGCGTTGGTGCGTGCGTGCATTCGTGCCTGCGTTCGTGTGCGCGCACGTGTATATGTGTGCATATGTGTGAATATGTAATGTTTTAACTCCAACCAAGAGTGTAACCTTATCTTGCAATATATTAAATGATAAGTACACTTGGAGAACCCGAATCACCACAACACATCTTCTTAAAGACCTGACGATCATTTCACTAACAAAGTTAGCGTTATCAGAGGATAAAAATCCAGAATTTTTCATCCTCTGATGACGCAAACTTTTTTAGTGAAACGATCGTCCGGTCTTTAGAAATATGTGTTGGTTTGGGTTTGGGTTGTCCAAGTGTACCTATCTGTGCTCATCACAGGTTCCAATCTTCACTTAGGTGATATTAAATGATCCTTGTGTAATTAAGAAAAGATTTTCCCTTAGCTCTATATAAAGCTTTTGAAATCACCATGTGTACTTGATTATATAATGATATATGACACATACCTAAGAGAGTAAATAATTGTGTAAAGACAATTTGTTTCAACATAAACCTTTTTTTTCAAAAAACAAATAACATGAAAAATCTGGTTCGATTAGGTTGATCAACCAAGTCGTCTAAGCTATATATATATATATATATATATATATATATATATATATATATATATATATATATATATATATATATATATATATATATATATTCACTTCGCGGAAAAGCCCAGTTTTCCATATTAAACTCAGTGTTAACAAAAAATTTTCAACTGGACGTTGTTCCTATCAATCAGCTGCGTAATTCAAAAATATTTTAATTTACACAGGGTGTTTATTTTTTCCGTGGTACACCAAACTTACCTTTTTTTTAAACAGAACATCCTGTATTTTATATCATTTTTAAAAAGATGGTATCGCGGCAAGCAAACTAATTCCCACATGATGGGTCTAGGCTCAACGGCTTCAGAGTTATTCATTTGTTTATTAAAAATATTGGTCTAGTTTGGTGCGTAAATACTTCGATTCTGCACAATGTTTTGGCTGCATATTCACTGGAGTTAATTTTATACACTCCTCACTATAACAAAATGCAACATGGCAATTCTTAATGTAACCTGCTTATACAGAGTGTTAAATTTCGCAAACTTAAATTTTCAATAAAATTTCAAATAGAACGCCCTATATATTAGATGCGCATTTTCATGGCCTTTTCAGCAGTACACGTTTATTGACATTATTTTTAACGGTTTCAAAGATATAAAGCATTAATTACAGAATTTATCATTTTCCAATATTTATGGAACTTATCTCAAAATCAAAGGGCGGCTATGACAACACTACTTGACATTGGAAAAATTAACTAAATTATTGATAGGTAGCTTTCTTAGTTACCCGCTTTTTTCTTGATATCAGCATGTTTTTTACTGAAGAACTTATGTCAATGCTGTACGTGATTGCTGAAAGTGATGGAAAGTTTGCCTTAGCAAACAGAATCTATAGGCAGAAATACCCTAATCGATAACAACCTCAGTTGAAGGCATTTAGGTTGGTAAAAGCTCATTTTGATGCATACGGCAGTGTACAGTATCTGGCTCCCGTAAAAAAAAAACTGTTATAAATGAAGGTTCGTCTGTAAACATCATAGCCTCAGTCATTGAAAATCCACATATAAGCCAGCGATAATTAGCTTCGAATTTAAATATCAGTAAAACTTCTGTCCAAAGATGTTTTAAAGAAAACAAATATCACCCATACCATGTTAGAAAAGTTAAAGAGCTGTCTGCAAGCGATAAGCAGCAAAGATTGAATTTTTGTATTTGGGCGCTGCAGAAGGACAACTAGGAACCAGAATTTCTTGCAAAAGTGCTATTTACAAATGAAGCAAAATTTTCAAACTGTGGAGAAATTAACATGCACAATTTGCATTATTATGCTGATATAAATCTACATTTTTTGTGGCCAGTGGATCGTTAGCATAGGTGGTCCATAGATGTGTGGGCTGTAATTTTGGGTCCGTATTTAATCGGATCGTATTTTTACAATCAGGCTCTCACTGGTGAGCGTTATCTACACTTCTTAAATAATGATCTACCAGAGCTGTTAGGAGAAATTTCTCTACAACTACGGGGTGAAATGTGGTATCAACACGACGGAGCGCCTCCACATTCAGCAGGAGCTGTTAGAGGATTTTTAAACCATAATTTTAAAGAACTATGGCTAGTTTGAGGTAGACCAACCCCTTGGCTAGCAAGATCTCCTGATCTCTCCAAAATAGATTTCATTTTGTGGGGTGACATTAAAGGTAAATTGTATGCGACTCCACCAACAACCAAGGAGTACATGCGCGCAGGGCTTTAAGAGGCTTTAAATTCTGTACGCGAATCAACATTGTTGAAGTTGCAAAACAATTTTAGATATATATTACAAATTTGTATCGATAATGACAGCTCCCAATTGAACATTTACTGCGCTGAATTTTTGTTGTTTATTCTGTGAATTTCGATGTAGTGTTGTTCTTGTTGATTTAAACCTTGTTAATAAATGCATTAAATGTTTTGCCACACATACTTTAGTTTTTTTATGCAGTATTAATTAAGGATATCACGTAAACTATTTGAAAATGATATAAAATACAGGGTACTGTATATATATATATATATATATATATATATATATATATATATATATATATATATATATATATATATATATATATATATATATATATATATATATATGTATATATATATATATATATATATATATACATATATATATATATATATATATATATATATATATATATATATATATATATATATATATATATATATATTCCTAAAAAAATGTGGGTTAGCCGACAGTTGCAAGATAAAACTGTGTATTAAATTGTTGTCGAGCTTTTGGAATTTTTCATTACAACAGCTACAACATGGAAAAGTACCCTTTACATAAATTAATTTTTTAGCTATTTCTTGGTAAACGAAATTATTGTTTTTCAATTAAAAACTATTTTGCAAGCTTTTCTTGTGGAAAGGATATTGGATCTGTGTTTAGCTTTTTGTAATAAGTCTAATTAGAAAGTAAAAAGTTTGAAAGCTTATCATACTGATCCCCATTGATAACTACTGTGGCATGGCATTCGTTAGATATTGGAACTCTAACTTGTTGATGTGATTTAAGAAGTGAAAGTGATTTTTTCTAAAGCATTTCTATGTAAACTTTGTTTGCTTTTGATAAAAAAAGTTACGTTAATTACTTGTAAATATTATCTATACTAATATTACACTGTGAAATTATAAATTCCATTTCAGCTAAAAGTTTTAAAGGATGTAAGTCATTTTTGTTTAGAAAAATACTACGTTTGCAACCTAGAGCGATTGGTCTTTCGGTAGGTATTGGAAATATTTTTTTCCATAACAGACTTATAATTACAAGATCTGACAGAAGCAATGTCACATTGACTATGAATCAGGATCAGTATATCGAGCTTTTAAACACTTTACTTTCTGATGGGAGTTAATACAAATAATTAAACACTGATACAGCTTCCATTTTTAACAAAATAAAAACTAATGAGATAGTTAATAAAATTAACAATATTTAAACAAACGTCTCCAATATACCATGGTTTTCCCAAAATTCATAAAGATGTCGTATCCTCTATTTGTTAAATTCACCTATCCGTAAATTGACTGTACCTTTTACTGAAATTTTAACAAAAGCTAACAATACAACGATTATTACTTAGGAGACTTTTTCACTTTTTCACTATTGTTTAACTTTTTTCCAAAATTTCGCATCAACTTATTAGACATGGCATTCAGGATATATAAAGTTTAGTTTTTTTCTAGAAATAACCAATAGAAAAAATTAGTTTTTTTGAAACGTCGGTCATATTTTCAACTCAACCTATTTATTTTTTAAATACGCATATTACGAACAAACGGGTGCTTGTATCTTTCTAATTATTGCATAAAGTGTTATAAATAATGTACTTGAAACATGTATAAATAAACTAAATTCCATTAAAAACGCCGTATGTTCCATAAGAAGTTCATGCTTGTGTATGCCTGGAGCACAATTTAGATCAACCAATTACCCTTGAACGTCCCGCTGGCAAATATTCTCGTTAGACACTGTTCAATTTTTATAATTTACATTTCTTGAGAAATATGTGCTCCACCAACAGTTTTGCTACAACTGTTGGTTTTAATAATAGCTTGCAAAGACAAAACCAGTTTTATTAATGGGCATATTATTTAAATATTAGTGTCTGTGTAAAGAAGAAATGCTTTAACTTTAATCAAGTGTAATCTTATCTTGCATTATGTTAAATTATTCTTGTGTAATTAAAGAACCTGGTCGAAGCATGTGCGTTATGAAAGTAAATTTTCATAAGAATGTTTTTAATAGCAAATCTGTCTCTCTAATACAAGCGGGCATCAATCTGGTTATCGGTATAGCCTATATAGTAGAAACAATGTAGCATATTTTATTAAAATTACTTATTATTTGAAAATGTACAAAAACTTTCCGAAAATAAAATTTAAATTTTTCCGAGAAAACTGGTTTCCTAGCCAACACACCTCAGGTTAATCGCAAATTGAGTAATTGAAATTTGAAGGATTTAATGAAAATTCGCCACTAAAACGCACCTAATGCGTCTCGATTTGTTTCTTACAAACATACATCATATTTCGATAGAAAAAGCAAAAATGCAACAATATAATGCAATAATATAAGGGTTTCGAAAAAAAAATTATTTAAGCATCAGCAACGGCTTGTGAACCATCCTGTGATTGTCAAAATATTTTCATAAGATGCAGCTTAAGATACCCTATAATTAACGTATACAATTTTTTCTCGTATTTTGTATAATAAGAATTATATTGAGCTTTACCGTAGAAATGCGTCACCTTGTATATATGCAAACAGATAAAAACTGAAAGTAAACCAGGATATGGATGCTAGAAGGTCTAGTTTGCGCTCAGTTGTAGAAATATTTTTAAAACCTCGTTAACAATTTTTTTCTACGAAACTTAACATAAACCTAACTAAACCTACAGCCAAAGCGTCAACTTAACTGAACCTACAGCCAAAGCATCAGAGAAAGGGTCTATTTCAACTGAATTTTCTGTAAATATTTTAGTAAAATGAAGGACAATGTCGGTTGAAGCTGAAACTTAAGGCTTTGAGAACACTCTTCGTGCGATATGTTCTTTACATAATCCGTATTTTTTTAGGTTCTTTGCCTAAAAGTTGCGAATTTATACGTTTTAAATAGCGATTTTAACGTTTCGAGGAAAACCCAAAATGTTTTTTCTTTAAATGCCTATAACTTTTTTGCCTTTTAACTTATTAACTTACAGACCTAAATTTTGGTATGTGGGTCACTACATATACTAACACGAGTAACAAATTTGGCTGCCCTTACTTTGTTATCTCCGGAGATATGAATTTTTTTTAGAAAGGGAGCCTTCGTTTAAATGTCGAAAATGCGATATATATATATATATATATATATATATATATATATATATATATATATATATATATATATATATATATATATATATATATATATAATTTAATGGCTTTCTTATTCCTGAAAGAAAAAAAATTGACAAAATATTTCGTGCGATTAGGCTAACCAACTAACTCATCTAAGATATAAGTTAACAAATAACTTAGAGCGCCTTGGTAATAAGTATATAATTTATGTCAGTAGACAACACACACACACACACACACACACACATATATATATATATATATATATATATATATATATATATATATATATATATATATATATATATATATATATATATATATATATATAGTTCGCCGTCAGTTGTGGGTCGGAATATTTTTTTAAACTGTGACTTTGAAGAGGCATCGCATTATCGACATTTATGTACTTATTACCAAGGCACTATAATTTATTTGCTAACTTGTCAGTTGCGGGTCAGAATTTTTTATTACCAAAGCTACAAATTCTTTCTTACTTTGACGTCGGCTTATTTTCGCGACCATGGCCAATCACCGACGCCATGGAGCAATTTTACCTCACTCTCCTGGAAATTTTGCCGGACCCCTGACTTTATATAAGGTGGGTAGGGATCTTTAACGTACCCAACATAGCATGGACACCCTCCGAAGGACGGAACGTTCAGAGTTTCAACTTACTCAAATACAATGACAGAACTTCGGTAGATTTCAATTTATGACAGTTTGTACTGAAAAAG
This sequence comes from Tillus elongatus, assembly GCA_964006375.1. Lineage (NCBI taxonomy): Eukaryota > Metazoa > Arthropoda > Insecta > Coleoptera > Cleridae > Tillus > Tillus elongatus. The sequence goes on along the minus strand of OZ023263.1, from coordinate 111,362,758 downwards.
TGAAAGGGAACCCTGCGAACCAACCCAGTACCCTTTGGTTCAGGGGCACACGTTCTTACCCCCGAACCACAGAGGCTCCCAAAGCTACAACATGGAAAGGCAAAAGTATCCTTTACACAGTTTATGTCTTTAGATATTTCTTGGTTAATACAATTATTGTTTTTCAATTGAAAATTATTTTACTAGCTTTCTGTTAAAAAATGGAAGTTGAATCAGTGTTTAACTTTTTGAATAGCTCTAATCAGAAATTAAAACGTTTGATAGCACAATACACTGATTCTCATTCATAACCGCCGTAACATTGCATTTGTCAAATCTTGCTACTGTAAGTTGCTTATGTGATTTAGAAAGTGAAAGTGATTTGTTGTAATGCATTTTTAAGTGAACTTCGTTAGGTTTCAATAAAAAAGGTATGTTAATTACTTGCAATTTGCAAATATTTTCTCTACGATTATTACACTGTGAAATTATAAATTCGATCACAGACAAAGGTTTTGAAAGCTGTATGTTATTTCTGTTTGGGTAAATACTACATTTGCAAGCTAGAGCCAGAAAATATTTTATCTTAATTGGTAATTTGGTAATTCTGCTCTGGTTAGGCAGACAACCTACGTAATCTAAGCGATAAGTTAGTAGGAGGCATTTGAAAAGTTTACTAAAATAAATTTGAGATCCTTGGTATTAAGTATATAATTTGTGTCAGTAGATAAGGCATTTTTTGTCATTTTCATGTATATCTGGACTATGTGAATCCTCTTAACAAGGACACTTTCAATCATATATATATATATATATATATATATATATATATATATATATATATATATATATATATATATATATATATATATATATATAGGGTGTCCCATTGGTGGTGTGATGACAGAAGATAGCTCCTCATTGAGGCTATATTTTAGATGATGTTTCACAAGTGCACATTTCAAAATTATCTCCATTTATACAGGGTGTTAATATACTGAGTGTTGCGCCAAACTTCTTTTTTTTTTAATAGAGCACACTATATGTAATGGCATTTTTGGAAAGCCACGTCGATGTTGATTAAACTGATACCATATTGCTTCGGGTTATTTACAACTGTTCTCCAACTACAAGGAGCTAAATGTAAAAAAGTGGGCTACTTCGTCGGTCTGATATTAATATCGGGTTTTGTCATAATAATTGTTTTTTTTAGTGTAGATTGCGTTTATGCAAGTTAGTAACGACAATTTACTTTTTTATATACAGGGTATTTATAATTTGCGAAATTTAAAATTACTTTTTTTATAAACACTTGTATGTTTTGACTATGGTGAATGCAAAATTTCATAGGCTTGCTTATGATACCATAATACCATATTTGACTAAGTTTAATTGAATAAGAAAAAGTTACAGCTGTTCAAATCTTTAATTGTGCATACTGCAAATCTCATGTTATTTGAAAAGATGAAAACATTAAGAAATGATACATAAGAATTATAAAGCATGTTCAGAAATATCTACACCTTCCTGAGTGCAAATTCGAAGTTGCAACGTTTTATTTAACTCTGTTCAACATCGGCAGGGTAATACTTCTAAAAATTATTTGTACACTCTTGTTCATGCCTTCCGCAGTTGTTGGGAACTCTTGATATACTATCCTTCAGAGGAAAAAGTCTAATGTGGCTAGATTGGGCGATCTTGCTGACCATTAAATGTTCACGACCTCCTTGATCAATCCATTGGTTTCCTAGCCAATGGTTTTAATATTGACTTGAGTTTCGTTGAAAATTGGCCTGAGCACCATATGGTTGAAAATACATTAATCTTTGTGTTTTGTAGTTGAAATCTTCCATTAAATTGGGTAAATTATCCTTTAGAAATCTAACGTAGCGTTCTTCCTTAGGTCTATCTTAAAAAATAATGGCTCGATACCTTTATCGCCTATAACTTCTCCCCACACATTCAAGGACCATTGATGCTGAAAATCCACTTGAGGTACCCAAAGTCGATTTTTTCGAGCGTAGTAATGCATTCTATGTTTGTTAACTACACCGCTTTGTAAAAAGTTGCTTTGTCACTAACCAGAACAATCTTATAAATGTTTGGAAGTCCCTCAATCATATTGGAAAAAATATTACAAAAGTTGATTCTGTGTTCCTTACCTTGGCCAGTAAGTGATTGATGAATTCATAAATGATAGGGATGAGATTTGTGTTTTTCAATTATCCCATTAGCTGAGAATCTGCTTATATCCTAAATACATTTCATTTCTCTGGTACTTATCTGCGGATTCTCCTCAATCGCTAACAAAACCTGGAATTCTGCATCTTCATTCGTTGTATCATGGTTTCCATAAGGCTTTTCTTTGTATTTTGGGCTAAAATTTTCCTCAAGGTGTGTCCTTACGTCCTCAAACGCCTCTGGTTTTGGATGTTGGTATAAAGAATATTTTTTCTTGTCAATTCTGGACGCCAGTAGACAGTTTCTATCAGTCTATTCCAAAGCGTACACTATGTTTACTAACACTTCATTGGTAAAATTAATTTTAGAACGTAACTCTAAGTAAATAAACAGAGAATAATAAACAACGAACAACAGTACCAAAATATTACAAAAATTAGCTAATAAAAGTATTATTTGCCAAACGTGAACGGCACGATGTGTCAAATATCTATTTTATTCTGTTGTCTAGGTTTCAACTTCTCTCCAGGGCTACGGTGACCTCCGTAATAATATTTAATGATATTAAAGACATTCCAATAAAAATAAAAAATTACCTCCTTTCGTATTTAATTCAACTTATGTAGATATGATGTCATGAGAAAGCTTATGAAATTATGCATTCTCTAAAGTCAAAATATACAGCGTGTTGCATTTAAAAAAAAGTATTTTCAAATTTTGCAGAAGATAAATACCGTGTATATTAAAAATTAATTGTCATTATTAACGTGCATTAAAACAATCTACATGAAAAAACAAATATTATGACATAACCCGATTGTAATATATCAAACATGTCAATGGATGGAAACGTCTGAAATATACCTCTTTTACATTTAACTCCCTGTAGTTCAAGAACGGTTGAAAATAACTCAAAACAATACCGTATTAATTTAATCAGCGTCGACGTGACTTGCCAAAAATGCCATAACATATAGGGTGTGCCATTAAAAAAATAAAGTTTGGTGCAATAACCTGTGTATTAACACTCTGTATAAATGTGCACTCGTGAAACATCTATCGCCTCGAGAACAAGAATATTGCATTTTAAAATATAGCTATGTGAAGAGCTATCTTCCTCCATCATACGGATGTGACACCTTAATTATATATATATATATATATATATATATATATATATATATATATATATATATATATATATATATATATATATATATATATATATAAATCTGAAAAATGTGGATTATCTTGTCGAGCTTTTGGAACCTTTTATTACCAAAGCTACGACATGGAATGGAAAAAGTAGCTTTTACATGAGTTTATTTTTTTAGCAATTTCTTCGTTTCTTGTTTTTTAATTAAAAACTATCTTACTGGCTTTTTGTTTGTGAAAAGAATGTTGGATCAATGCTTAACACCTTAAAATAGCTCTAATCAGAAAGTAAAGTGTTTAAAACCTTAATTTACTGATTTTCATTCATAATCACTGTGACGTTGCATTTGTCAGATCTTGCAACTATAAGTTGGCTATATGACTTTAAAATTCAAAGTGACTTTTTGTAAAGTAAACTTTGTTTGCTTTTGATTTTAAAAAAATTAAATAACTGGTGATCTGCACATATTTTGTTTACTAGAATTTTTTTTCCAAGCCCGTTCTCTTTGTAGTGGTTTCGCTAGATAGTGGGTAGGGACAGTAGGAATCCATTAATGCGCGTCACTAGTTAGATGACCAGGCATTTGGCTTAAGAGAGTCATAGTTACTCCCGCCGTTTACCCGCGCTTGCTGGAGTTTCTTCACGTTGACATTTAGAGCACTGGGCAGAAATCACATTGCGTCAACACTGTGAAATTATAAATTCAATTGCAGATACAAGTTTTCATGTGTATATGTCCTTCTTGTTTAGTGAAATACTAAATTTATAACGTAGAGTAAAAAAAATATATAATTTCAATTGGTAATTCGTTTAGAGAAATTTTTTCGTAAGAGTCTTGTGGTTGCAGTATTTGGCAAAGGTAATGTCACAGCGGTTATAAATAAGGATGAGTATATTGCGCCTTTAACCACTTTTCTTTCTGATGAAAGTGATTACGAAGGATTAAACACTGATCCAGCTTTCACCTTGGATTAAGAAACTAATAAAATTGTTCCTAAATTTTAAAAAATTATCACACGAGGAGTGGCTAAAAAGTTTACAATATACTATAATCAAACGTCTTTAAAATACCAAAATTCATAAAGATGTTTTATCTTTTGTTTGATCTTGATTATTGAAACTTCAGCAAAGTCTTACAATCCAAACAATGATTATTAGGTAAGAGATTTTTTTATTTTGGAGACATTTTAGGAGATATCAGACTTACAGATAATTATGTAGATATTGGTCTTGCCATTATTTTACTTTTTACTAACATTCCGTATTAAAAAAGATAGAGTCATATTTATTTAGAAACATCTATTTCAAAAATAATTTTTTTAAATACTTGATTCTGTTTTTAATTCAACCTGTTTTGTTTTAGAAACCACATTATAAAAGACATTTTTGTAACTAAAATGGGTGCTTGTGTCTTTCTAGGTATTCTATCAAATGTTACAGATGATTTACTTAAAACATGTATACGTAAATTCGACACCACGCATTTTATATGTTTTTGAATCTCGCAACCAATTTATTGAGTTTACATTAAAATATGAATGAATTAACAATACACCTACCATTTCTAGGTACAAATTTAATTAAAACAAACAGTAACATTATAATTTTATATTGGTATACAATACCAACAAATTTGCAAATGTATATTAGTTTTCTTTCAGACCATTTAACTAAAAATGCACTTTTTAATTGCTTTAAAAAATAGGATATTAAAAATATGCCATCCGCTAAGTTTTTTAAAGAAATTAAAAAAGCTTTATAGTATTTTTGTAAACAACTAGTATTCTAATAATATATTTTGCAACCTATCATACAATTTTTTAAACAAACATGATTACGATACAAGACCCTCACTGCAAACACTGTCAAATTAATCTGATAGACACAACACCCACATAATTTCCAGAAGCATTAACACTATGTAACAAGTGTGCCGTAAGATTATTTTCAATTGATTAACGTTCATGTGTAAAGATGAAACTAATTTTAAAATAACATTTGAATATTAAAAAACGAATAATAAAGCTTTTAGATAACTGTAAGTGTGAGTGATTTTAAAGCGCGACAACCCCTTATCTTGGAAAGCATTCACCGAATTGAGCGGTTCCTTTTTTCATGTGGTACTTCATGACCTTTCTTAGCTGTATAAAAAAAATTCAAATTTCCGTTTTTCAGTGCCGACTATGACTCTTCAAATGGGTCAAATTTTCGAGATACCGTATTAGGGATTTTTTTTGGCACTAGGGATAGCAGACTAGATCTGGACATACCCAGTTTACTCTTCTTCCAAATTTGAGTCCTCTGCCTCATGTAAGGTGTTGTAATTCAAGGCTCAATTTTCGATTTATTTACTTTTTGATTTGCGTTATATAGAAAGTGTATCTGTTAACGGCGAATGTTAATTAACTACTCGAATTTAAAATTAAATATAAATATAAAATATTAAATTAACATATCCTTACAACTTGTGCTTTGACTCAAACCACCTCTTTCGTATTGGTTACATAGGTTCACGTGACAAGTGCATCGTTTACTATTGGTGAGAATTTTGCGCTCTGAGCGCAGGCAGTTAAAAGCTTTTTATGCTAGCGGCATTTTAGTAGACTCCGTTGACGGTATCAGGCTATTTCTAAATATGCTTCTTGGTATTTATGACTTAGATAACTTTGTTCTCGTTTTTGAGATAAGCACGTCAATGCATGCGGATTCTATATGTTGTTTAAGTAATATTTTTTTGTCACCAGTTTATCTCTAATATACGCACCACTTTATGTTCTTGATATTGCCTATTTTAAAAGCGTAGACTCATTGGTAGCAAATTTTTGTTCAGAAAAATTGTAATAAATTTAATTAAAAATTCATTTTATATCAATAATGAAACATCAACCTTACAACCTCTGCACCACCGAGGCCATAAGTAAAACATTAACATTGGGTTAAGGCTATACATTTATAATGACTTTCATTATTGAGTGAGATACACTATAATGGATCACTTATCTTGGATACTGGTAATTTTATGCTAATGAGTTCTAATTAAAGACCTTAGTTTTAAATTCACTTAGATATAGAGCGCATCTGCATTTGCAGGTTTATTATTCTTTTTGTTTGTTTATACTGATATAAGTAATGTTACAGTTTCTAGGATAGATACGCAGTGTCATGAAGTTTTTGTATAAATGCTACTTATAGATTGAACCGCACAATTTTTCAATCAAGAGTATTAGTAAAATTTGTGCCTTTTTGAAAATTTGAAAGTTTTGACTGTTTTAAAACATGATATTACTTCTGGACAGACTGTATATAGAGATTTTTTTATACAGATAATTTATGTAAAATAATCACAAAGTTAATAAAAAGTACCTATTTGTCTGAAAATAATATTTTCCAAGGATGCATCGGATTTTTCTGACACCCGTGAAATAATTGTACACTTAAACCGATTCCAAATTAATTTTAAATATCTAGGTATAGATATTTAGATATAGGTACCTTAAAATAAAGTTGAGCCTATTGATATTAAAGTAAAGTATATGACAAACTACTTTACTTAGTCCCTAGATGCTAATAAAAATGTTATTACACTGAAAAACTTGCTGATAAGGAAAATAACAATAACACAGAAAAAATACAAACAATTAACCGTATTTATTATACCCCAATTTGGGGCATTTAAATTGTGAAATGGCATCTGGAAACAAATATACTTAATACCAGGATGATTGATGTTTGATCTAATTACTCTTAAATAATTATAATGGCTAAACAACGTTTTACACAATTTTTGCCATACTTTTGGCAAACTTAAACAATAAAACAAAACTTTAAAATATTATTTGTTTTAGACACTGGCCTCGCCTTAGACGGTTAGTGAAAGCCCTGGCTACAGAAACTTCGGTATTCTTTTAATTATTAATAATTTATTTACACATATAAATATTAAATAAACCTTACAGAAAATTAAACAAGGAGACTTTTCGTCATTACTCAAAATTTTGATAAATTTAATACTATTATACTGCCTTATTAGTAGCTTATTCATACAAAAGATAAGACATTAGTTCTATAATATTTATGCTGGAGGAAGTGGCAATGTCAAATTGGAGGGTTGGTTGATGTAAAAATCAAGGTAGTTGAATTTAACTTAAAATAGGCAAACTTCTAGAATTTAAATCCACCTTGGATCATTAATTGGCCTGATAATGTACAGCCAGGAGTTTGAACCACAGTGTAGACTGATACTGAAACCATACCCCAAGACTAACATTAATTTCTTGAGCCGTATCCTACGATTGTAGCCCAATACTAATACTGTATCCCAATATTAATACCCTGAGAATTTAAAAGAAAAATATCTGTATTTATTTGTATGATTAAGACTCACCGTTTTCAAACGGGCATTGCTTATAACTTCCACTATCTAGTTTGGTTCTTCACACTGGTTGTAATAACTTGTACCCATTTGGGCACTTCAGATTTTAATTTCGACTAATAATAAAGTCTAATTTTGATTCGGAGCACAATATTTTTAGTGTGTGATTGAAATCAATCGGCAACCGAATGAGATCCCAATATTCAACAGACGTCTTGCAAGAAAGGTCGGGATTAGATATTGATCGTTCTACTCGCGTCTGATTGGTGCAGAAACGTGCTAAGCTAATTTCAAATTTTTTTAATTTTTTAAATTTTTTTGAAAATAAGGGAACTGATTTTTATTATCGGTATCCGTTTAAAATAGATATCTACAAGAAATGAAAATAAAACTGTCAGAGATGCCACTATAATTTAATATAATTTGGAAAAACTATAGAAAAACCTACTAATACTAAGGTGTGAACCCTTGCTCCAATTTATTTTGTTGTCTAATTGAAAATCCTTTAACAAAAACAAGCTTTATAAAAGTGTAAGATTAACAATAATAATTATGCGACAGGCTGTTTGCAAACGTATATCGTTACATTATAAATACAAAGATACGTTATTATTATATTAAGAAATTGAACATCCAAAAGTATTTTATTTAATTTTCACAAGAACAAAAAAATAGAATCGTAAGTAAGTTCTTAAACCACAAATTTGTAGGTAACTCTTCGAAGATCGCTCTCTCTCTCTCTCTCTCTATCTTCTGGTATGTATAATAATAATATCAGAAAAGTGTTACCTTAGGTTATTGGGTTTAAACTCTGGGTCAAACTTTGACTGCTATATTGTTTCGTAACACCAAACCAAATAAGTCTTCACTCCGACAAAGCTTAGTTTACCAAATAAATTCTGAAAATTGACGTATGCCGCAGAAGGCTGTATTTAACTTTTCTAGACTAACTTTCCAAATTATTACGCATTTTCTCTGTCCTTTCTATGTATATACTTCCGTGTCTAAATATCTTCTGGGTAATTGCCAATTGAGTATGACAAGTGATATTATCCAACGTAACGACTGCGATTTATACAAAACAACAGTTTTTTAAAAACTAACAAGACGTGAGTCTTTTCCTTCTAGATTCTGACTGCTAATTTCACTTTGGTGTTTTTGATTATCAAAAAATTTTTCGCCCAGAAGAGAACAACACTTTTCCATTAATGCACAAGTTCACTATTCAGAGAACGATATAAATTTTTCATCACTTTGCCAGCGCCGCAGGTTCTGCCACGATACCCCACCGTCTCAGCGGTATCAATTTCCCACCTCGTTCCGATAAATATCGAAATATCGGCCTGAAGTAGATATCAGGGAAAGAGAGATAGATCGATACCATTGACAGCGGCGTCGATTGGGGGAATTGAGTATTTTAATTAAAATGACGATCTTCACCCGGAATATGAAACCAACTATGGAGATGATCAATTGAAACGCGGATTTATAAAAATACCACGTTGCAAACGCTGAACGCTTTAAAACCTCCAACTGTCATTTTAATTTAAGGAATTGTTGACGTTATTTCTGCGACTTTTACATGCCCTGATATAATACATTTTTTCTATTATTGATTTTTAATAGGTTGAGCGGAATTCTATTTTAAATAGTTATTGCGCCTCAACATAACTAGAAAATATGTTATCACAGCTAAAGTGATCGAAATAGTTGTAGTGGATATTCCTATTATTTTTATTTTTCATTTTATGACCGAATTTTAATTTAAGTAATTAATTAACGCAATTTATGAATATTTATTATATGATTTTCAAAAAGTTGTTAGGCAATTCATCCAGCTGTGAACGTAAAGCGTTATAAGATAGATTACTTTTTCAAATATTTATCATTCTTTTTAGAAGCTGCAAGTAAGGGGTTTAACTCATTCGCTCACAAAGTGAGTTTTAAACTCAAAACAACACATAATCCAAACCGCCAACAATGTAGTCTTGATTTGAGTTAAAGAAAAGCGATATTAAAATGTTACACTCCATATAACCTCACGATTGAATAAACGTTAAATGCGATTTAATTTCAAGTAGGCCATTATCTGTCTCTACTGACGCGAGACGGAAAAATAAGCGGATTTCCCTTTTAAATCTCTTCAAGGTATGTGATGCACAAACAAATTCTTGCTTCTTGAAGTTTTATAACGTTTTATGGCCACACATCTCTTATTGCAATTTGCAGCTGAATTATCAGCTGAGTCAAAGCTGTTCTTTCCAATATTCAATTCCCTAATTTAAATAACTTTAATTAAAATTAAACTGCATCCTGGTGTCGCTGTTTGGTCATACCCGGAGGCGTAGAATGACAACATTACAACAGAAGAGTCGCAAAATGAATAATTTACGACAACGTGGCGGAACGGTAACAACTGCCACCAAAGGACTCGATCACCCTATGCCTAATTTTTGTCTTAAAAACCATTACAACGCATATGTTCTAAAACCGTCTTGGTTTTTCATTCCAAGTCTAAGTGATTTTATAGACACTAGTGAGATTACATTTCACTATTAATCATTATCTTTTCTTATGCCCTATATTTGCATGTCCTTAATCTATCAATTTAAATGGATGAAAGCTGCGGTGAGATTATGCTGATTTGTGCATACAAAAATTATGCGAATTAAACCCTTTGTTGGCAAAAATGGATTTTTAAAATATTTTTTTACTTAAAATTCATTTATGTTTATAACATAAATAACTAGTAAAAGCCTGGACGCAGCAAGTGCGTTATGGTAGTGAATTTTCATAGAAATGATCTGGCACAAAATATTTTATAACTTTTTTTTCTTGTAACATAGAAATCTAAATTTTGGTATATAGTTTGCTTTTTATATCGTAAACCTACCTACCAAATTTGGTTATCATAGATTATTTATTTTTTAAGATAAAAATTGTTTTCAAATGAAAACCCAAAATTTTTCCGGAAAACCTCGTCCGATTTTTTTGATTAACGAACTTGTCAAAGCCTTTTACAAAAGGAAAGTACGTGCCAAATTTTATCAAAATCGGCGTATTATTCTTTGAGATAAAAATTTTTTTCGAATGAAAACTCAAAATTTTCTTGGAAAACCTCGTCCGATTTTCCTGACTAACAAACATATCAAAGCTATTTACAAAAGAAAGGTACATGCCAAATTTTATTAAAATCGGCCAATTACTTTTTGAGATAATAATTTTTTTCGAATGAAAACTCAACATTTTCCCGGAAAACCTCGTCCGATTTTCCTGACTAACGAACTTATCCAAGCTATTTACAAAAGAAAAGTACATGCCAAATTTTATCAAAATCGGCCCATTATTTTTTGAGTTATCGGTGTGATACATATATATATATATATATATATATATATATATATATATATATATATATATATATATATATATATATATATATATATATATCATATAAAAATTGAAACTGACCCCGGATATGGGTTCTAGGGGTCCTAGATCGCGCTCATTTGAAGGAATTTTTTCAAAATTCAAAAGTCGAGATCTCCTCATTAGTGAATTTTTTCTAAGAAAATTCACTAAAATATCGACACAAATGTAATAAACAAACATAACACGTATATAATACGAGCAATAAAATACAAAGACGGAAACAGATTGAATATTATGCTAAGTAAGACATTTGACTTTTTATAGCCTCTGGCTTGGGCGCTGTATATCCTTTGTCACATGGCAGGATTTAAGTTAGTTTCTTATTGCTTAATGTACTAATAGGGGGTTTCTGAGTCTTAAGGTTACACGTGGTTGGCATCGAGCCAGATTTCTATTGTTAACTGACCAAATGCCATGTTCTTCTCTTCTTGTTTATTGTCTCGTTACTCTGTATTTAATAGCGGTCTTATTATGCGAGGAGATGTTGTCTCTTCCCACCTTTACAGAACAGAGCCGTATGATTAGTTTTGTATTTTCATTGGAAACTTCGTTATGAGGTACAATTTAAAACAGCCAAAACAATAAATTTAGTATCTCAATTATTGTGCATATTTATAAAAAATCCCGAAACACGTCAATTTTAGATTATAAAATGACATGCTGCAATGTGTGTTGTGTTTTTGTTTCTTTTACGTCGGCCTATTTCCGCGACTATGGCCAATCACCGACGCCAGGGAGCAGTTTCACCTCACTATCCTGGAAATTTTGCCGAACCCCTGCCTTTCTGTAAGGAGGGTAGGGATCTTTAACGTGCCTAACAACGCATGAACACGGGATCTACGGCTTTACGGCCCCTCCGAAGGGCGGAACGTACAGACATTCAACTTGCTCAAATACAATGCGAGAACCTCGGTTGATGTTAATTTTACAGTTTGTACTGAAACAGTGAAAGGAGTGCCCTGAGATCGAACCCAGTACCCTTCGGTTCAGAGGCACACGTTCTTACCCCTAAACCACCGAGGTTCTATGCTGCAATGTAAAAACTTTACTCTTACATTCAATCCCTTTCGAGTGACAGTTGCACCCACCAAACTTTTGGAATTGGAAGTAGAAACTTGTGATACCTCACTATCTATTCCAAAACGCTATGTTTAAAAATCTATTGAAAAATTTATCAATAAAGTAAACAAACCTACCGAGCGACAGAAAAATAATTCTTTCCGGTATCAAGTTTTCTATTTATTTTGAGACTTTTTACGCCGTTTTAGCGAGAACAAAATTCGAAATTTTTGGCAAAAATATTCCACCCCACACATTCAATCTCTAATTTAATTTCAGCACAGAATACCAGATGTTTGATGAAATTAGAAGTTTTCTAATTAATAAACCCTAAAATGTTATATAACTCGAGTTTTAACGAAAAATGTTTAAGGTCGATGCGATACTTCCACACATTGTGGCGATGTGGAAGTAATAACTAATCGCGTTTCATTCTCGATAACGAAAAGGAAAATAAAAAAACACTTTAATCCCAATGTAGGAGATGTTCAAAATGCACGCATTAATAGTCTTGGCAGCATCCTAATCGTAAATAAAAATGTCGTCTAAGGTTAATCAACATCTAAGGAGTGACCGACCGAATCTCAATCGTTATTCTTCTCCTTAAGTCAGCTAAGTCGAGTGGTTTAGTTTTGTATACATTACCTTTTACACATCCCCCTTTTTTTGTGCCGTGGGATATCGAGGTACTGTGAGTCTGTACTCACTAAAACCCCCTCCCTGGGAGTACCGGACCTTAGTCCATACCTCCGTCGGAAAGATTTCACACAAAGACTTTTTGGGTATGAACGTTTTCATTCTGTTTTTGCCGCGGGGGCGTTAGCGGGTAAGTATAAGGTTTGGACGCTTATGCTTATGTGGAAGTTGCTCGCCGTAGTCGGTGGCACTATGGAGAAGAGCATTTGGGTGAGAAGCGGCTTTTGCGAACTTAGTTGTGGATAGTTGAGTTATAAACTCAAGTATCGAAGGCATTTCCAGAGCAGTGTGAATTTGACTGTTTCGGACAAACCATGGCGCTCCGGTAACCATTCTCAGATTTTTGTTCTGGATGATTTGAAGGGTCTTGATGTGTGTTGCAGCCGCGGTGGCCCATGCAGGTGATGCATAGGTCAAGGCTGGCCGGATAATAACTTTGTACATGACCAACTTATTGTTCATGGACAATTTGGAATTTCTATTTACAAATTGTCCATGAACAATAAGCAATTTGTAAATACACATCCTCATGAGAAGAAGTCTAATAACGTATGATCGGGCGAGCATCCTGGCCATTCTATTAATCCTCGGCTCCCTATTCACCAATTTGGAAATATTAAGTCGAGGTACTGCCAGACATTGATTTGGTAATGTGCTGCTGCTCCATCCTGCTGGAAGCATATCACATTTGCTGGTAATTGGGGATTTGCTCAATAAAGATATAATTATTCCAAAGTTGGTACAGCATTATTTTGATAGAGTGCCCAATAACTATTTTCATTTAAATTTCCATCAATAACAAAAGGACCTATGAAATGGTTTCCAATTATTCCTGCCCAGACACTAAACTGTTCAGGGTATTGCGTAAAGTTTTCTCTCATCCAGTATGTCTTTGGACCAGTAGCGACAATTTTAACAATTAGCATTAGTGTGATGTGTAAAACTGCACTTATCAGAAAACAAAACCTGTTTTATTTGAATAGTATTTTGTTCTAATATTGACATCATCTATTTACAAAAAGTCTCGACGCAGCAAGTGCATTATGGTAGTGAAGTTTCATAGAAATGATCTGACACCAAATATTTTATTATAACTTTTTTTCTTGTAACGTAAAAATCTAAATTTTGGCGTATAATTTACTTTTTATGTCGTGAACATACCTACCCAATTTGGTTATTACAAATTTTAATTTTTTTAAATAAAATTTTTTTTCAAATGAAAACTCAAAAGTTTCCTGAAATACCTCCTCCAATTTTCCTGGCTAACAAACGTGTCCAAGATACTTACAAAAGGAAAGTACATGCCAAATTTGATCAAGATCTCCACATTATTTTTTGAATTATCGGTATGATACATACATACACACACACACACACACACACACACACACACACACACACACACACACATATATATATATATATATATATATATATATATATATATATATATATATATATATATATATATATATATATATATAAACATATAAAAATTGAAACTGAGCCCGGATATGGGTTCTAGGGGTCCCATTTCGCGCTCATTTGCAAAAATTTTTTCAAAATTCAAAAGTCAAAATCTCTGCATTAGTGAATTTTTTCTACGAAAATTCAATAAAAGACGTTCTGCTATTGAAATCGTCTTTCATGAGATCCTGCTGAGTTTGTTCTAAATTATAGGGATGCATTTTATTTTCTTTTAATATACGAATAATCTGTGAATTGCTAAGATAAAATGTTGTGGCTGATTTTCGACTCGAAATATGACGCTTTCCCTCAAACTCAAGGATTACATCTAATTTGTTATCATTACTCAGTGCATAAGTAGGTTTTTTTGTATCTGCCTTACACGCTCAAGCTCGGGAAATTGCCTTTTAATGTTAATAATTGTCCATTTAGATATAGGCAGCAAATCGGGAAATTTTTCTTGAGATGGACGAGCAACTTCGATTTGTGATCGTGTTTTTTCGCCGTAACCAATCATGGGTATAATTAATTGTTATTTAATGGATTTCTCTTAAATAAACCACGTTTATAAATTGCAGTTAACAACTGACAACTACTGACATGCGTTTACAATTACACAGCAAGTTGCTAAGGCCTTTTAAACAAAACTAACATTGCCAACTATGAAGAATGTTGACAACTTTGTAATTCCACTCTTTAATTGAAATTAAAATTGCAAAAACGACGCTGAAATTGTTTCTGCCTACTTTCTCATTATTAAGAATAAAACGCGATTGGTTATTAATTTTTTACTGTGTTGTAGCGAAGTTCGTCAATCAGATTGATTTATTTTATAACTGTTAATTTTTGCAATCAATTTTAAAACCATATAATTTTTGGATAGAGAATTAATAATTCTTTCAAATCAGGTATCGCAAGCGTTTACTTTCTTAAAAAATTTAGGGGTTGCCACTGTCACTCGAATCGAGTTAAATGTGGGGGTGAAGTTCTCACATTGCCCGATGTTATTTTTTAATCTGAAATGGACGTCTTTTGATATTTTCTATAAATATGCACAATAATTGCGGTACTAATTTTTTTCTATTTGGCCATTTAACACCGTGTAATAAAATTATCCAAATGTTGGTATGGAATATAGGTGGTTGATTTGTACTGGAATACTGTTTTAGATTGATTCGAATTAGGAGTTATCGTTTTTTAACTGGGAAATTGGACATTTTCCGAGATCAATTTGGGTAACTTTTTTGTAATAATCGGGGTCTCTTCTATTTTCAGCTCGATCGATTACTGGATGACTGACTGATCATTGAGTTTCTGACGTTATAAAATTGACCTTTTATTAAAGGAAATATTTTACCTTTTATTTAAGAAAGTATGTTTGTTTTGTTAATTTTTTTAAGGTATCCCATCGAAGCTTTATATGGCCAAAAATTGGCAGCACCTTAAAAATTGTGACTTAATTTTTAAGGCGTCAAGTCCATACTGATTTTGAATATATTAAGGTGCTACCATAGTCGAAAAGGTTTTATGATAAATGACGTAGATAGAAATTATTTAAACGACTTTCTGTTGATCCGTTTAACCTAATTCTTTCTAAAAGAACATAAATTACATATTAAGCCAACATTATTTGACCATCCTTAATCACGAAATAGGACAGAGGATTCATGTTTTAATAATGAACTGAAAAAAATATACATATGTTATAAATTCAAGAAAAACAAACAAACTTTTTAAATGACTGAGGTTGGACACTCTGGCTGTAATCTAAAACAAAAAGCAGAATAACCCCAAAAACTACAAAAATAATCAGAGAGAGTTATGCTGCTAAACCGTAAACAGCTTAACAACAGCTAGTGGTGAGGACAACTTCGTCGTCGAAATGTGTATCTAGCGCATAACTCTATGTTATTATTTTGTGGTTTTTGGGATTATTCTGATTTTTGTTTCAAACAAACTTGTGTCATACTATTAACTCTCTCCCCAGACACTAACAATGCTCTCTTTTATTTATACAGCGCTTTTGTTGGCCAATGAACTCATCCAAGCTATTAATAAAATAAAGATTCTTGCCGAGTTTAATCAAAAACGGTTAATAGCTTTTTGGGCTGTTAAAAATAAGTTGTAGTCAAGACAGTATTATGGACAGGTCACAACTTATTATAAATAAAGGCATGGGGTGAAAGATCCGAAGAGAGACATGGAATCAAAAGGTCATTTTAATTGGAAAGTCAAAATTTGATGTTTGTTGAATTTGGTATGCACTATATGTCACGCAAGTCTGGATAAAACTTTATAAATTATGTTATTATACACCACAAGACTTAGACATTTTGTATAGGCTTATTGTTTAATTTGAGGTAATGAACATAAACATAATAATAAACAAAATAGTATATATATATATATATATATATATATATATATATATATATATATATATATATATATATATATATATATATATATATATATATATATATATATATATATATATATATAATTTGAAACTGACCCTGGATGTGGGTTCTAGGGGTCCTAGTTCGCGCTCATAAAAAAATTTGGCAAAGTCTCACCATCGATACCTCTCTATTAGTGAATTTTTCAAAATAAAAATTCACGAAAATAAGTAAAGCGTAATCTCAAAGGCAAAGTCATACATGTCGTTTATCATATAAATATTTTAGATACTGCCTACACACTTGCTGCCAATGTGCATTTTTGACTTTTTGTACCTATACTCATATACTCTACACCGTATGCAATTCATATATTCGACCATTAAAAAAAATTGAAACGCAGCAAATGCGTTAAGGTAGAGACTTTTTATAGGAATGGGTTTCCATCAAAAATATCAGTTAAACAAATTAACAAAAGTTTAAAGAAACAAAAATAAAGTGTTTATTGAAAAAGATTAAACATAACTTTCACAAGATGTTAGAAATTCTTCGGTTATTAAACCTATCAGTTTGCAGTTTAACTGGTACTGTTTGTCAATAATAGGCAACAAATGTAGCCATCGATTTTCAAATATATTACGCCGTAGCTATTCGTTTTCTTTGTAGAACACCTATTAATAGTAAACGAAAATAAAATGCATTCCTATAATTTAGAACAAACCCAGCAGGAGCTCATGGAAGAGGATTTTAAAAGAAGAACGTCTTTTTTGTAAATATATGATGTCAATGTTAGATAAAAATAAAATCCAAATACAACATATTTTGTTTTTCATGAGTGTAGTTTTACACATTACAGCCATGCTAATTGTCAAAATTGTCGTTGCTGTTCCAAAGAAAGTCCATACTGGATTGGAGCAAACAATACCCAATGAAGAGTTTAATGTTTGGGTAGGAATAAATGGAAATTATGTCATAAGTCCCTTTGTCATTGATTGTAATTTAAATGAAAATAGTTATTGAGCACTGCTCCAAAATAATGTTCTACCAACTTGGGAATAATTATATCATAATTGAGCAATTTCACGAGTTCTATCAAATGTGATATGCTTCCAGCAGGACGAAGCACCAGCACATTACCAAATCAATGTCTGGCAGTACCTTGACTTAATATATCCAAGGGTGAATAGGTCGACGATGATTAATAGACTGGCCAGGATGGTCGCCCTATCATACGTTATTAGACTCCTTCTCATGGGGATATGTGTGTGTAAAGGGTATATATATATATATATATATATATATATATATATATATATATATATTTGTGTCTATGCGGAAGTAGCTGGACCTTTCTCTCTTGGAATTTATATATGTGTATAAGGAAGTAGCTGGACATTTCAGCCATAAAAATTGATATGTCCAAAAGGAAGTAGCTGGACCTAACCTCACAGTGTTGCCGCACTTTTTAGTAGGATATATAAAAGTTTTCTGGTTAGTTTTATGTTGTACACTTAAATAGGTAGCATTACGGTTTTAAGGTCTGCGTGCTAGTATACAAAGATGATAAGTTTTAATTAATACATTATTAGTGAATTTTCTTAGAAAAAATTCACTAATGAGGAGATCTCGACTTTTGAATTTTGAAAAAATTTCTTCAAATGAGCGCGATCTAGGACCCCTAGAACCCATATCCGAGGTCAGTTTCAATTTTTATATGTTTATATATATATATATATTTATATATATATATATATATTTATATATATATATATGTATCACACCGATAACTCAAAAAATAATAGACCGATTTTGATAAAATTTGGCACGTACCTTTCTTTTGTTAATAGCTTGGATAAGTTCGTTAGTCAGGAAAATCGGACGAGGTTTTCCGGGAAAATTTTGAGTTTTCATTCGAAAAAAATTCATATCTCAAAAAGTAATAAGCCGATTTTAATAAAATTTGGCACATACCTTCCTTTTGTAAATGGCTTTGATATGTTTGTTAGTCAAGAAAATCGGACGAGGTTTTCCGGGAAAATTTTGAGTTTTCATTTGAAAAAAATTCATATCTCAAAAAGTAATAAGCCGATTTTAATAAAATTTGGCACATACCTTCCTTTTGTAAATGGCTTTGATACGTTTGTTAGTCAAGAAAATCGGACGAGGTTTTCCGGGAAAATTTTGAGTTTTCATTTGAAAATTTTTTTTATCTTAAAAAATATAAAATCTGTGATAACCAAATTTGGTAGGTAGGTTTACGATATAAAAAGTAAACTATACACCAAAATTTAGATTTCTATGTTACAAGAAAAAAAAGTAATAATAAAATATTTTGTGCCAGATCATTTCTATGAAAATTCACTACCATAACGCACTTGCTGCGTCCAGGCTTTTTATTCTCTTTACCTTGACAGTTTTACAGTGAAGCACTTCGTGAATAATATTAAAATTATAAAAAGTGACTACAAATTATTTTTAGATTATTTGCCTACATAAATTATCACACCAATGTGGTAAAGCAGAAAAATGATAAAAGACCAATTTTGTGTTGTAATTTTTTACCAGCTATTTTAAATTAAATAAATTGTGTATAAAAAGGTATTTATGACAGTCTTGTCTAAAAACACACGTGTTTTATCTCAAAATGTAATACATTGAGTTCCTAGAAAACAAAATTATTGTAATTAGTTATCTGGATCTGAATACATTGCATGTGATCTGTTCTCATAATGGAAGTAACATAATTCAAACTCTTAACAAAACTATGATGACCAAAGCTTTTGCATAAGTTACATATGAAACACAATTCTTGTGTTATGGTTTGAATTGAACGTGAGAAATGAGTGAAAATAGTTGTCGTAAATAAATAGAAAATGCAGAAAAAGTGGAGAACTCAGGAATTTAGTAGAAGAAAATTTGTACAAAGTAGGCAAATTTGTAAAATGTAATATAAATAGTCATTGATGTATTTTTATGTTATTTTATTTTAATATAGCTAAAAAGAAATATTTATCATATTGTCTGTCTTTTTTCTTTTTTCGTGCTACTAGAAATGTAAGGTTTTAGAGACTGGGGAGTTCGTTTGTTTAACACTGGACAATTTTCAATCAGAAGTTCACATTCAGCTATCGAGGGGTTGCTTCCGTCCTTTTCCTTATGCTGCTGTGAAAGAATAAGCATAGTAATTAGCTTTGTACAATGGGTGAAGATTGGAACCTGTGATGAGCACTGATAAGTACCATTTGGAGAACCCAATTCATCACAATACAGTTTTTTGACCTGACGATCGTTTCGCTAACAAAGTTAGCGTCATTAAGGGGATGAATAAACTTAGTTTATTCAAATTTTGAAAATTAAAAAATTTCTTGAAGGAAGACGCAGAAGGTGAAGACATGATTCCTTTACCTAGAGGAAAAGCGTAGCATATTGTTTATGCTAAGCTTATAGTAAGAAGTGCAACAGTGATAGAGTGTATACTGCGGAAGCTACTTTTAACGGGTGTTTCATAATCATTGTTTATTGTTAACTTTAAATACTTGATATTTAAATTTCCGTGCAGGTTAACGAAAATGCAGCAAACAAAAGGCTTTTCCTTTGCCTAAAGAATAACCATGCTATATGTTATATTTTCAAAATTTTATCGAATTATTGATCTATTGATGTAATTGTTTTCAATTTTTGATCATTTAAAATATTTTACCTTAGAATATAAATTTTTGCAAATTAAATTTTATGCACCCCATAAAATCCCATCTAACAGGGGAGGAGTCATCCGACACGATAATATGTATTTTATAACAAAATGCAAGGATGACACTTCCCACACATTACATTATAGTCTCGGCTCCCATAATGCCTTTCTGTAGCGTGTCTTTGTTCCGAGATTATAAATATATGTACTTACATTATTTAACTGTTATAGTAGCCTCATAATAAAGGTAAACCCCCTTGCTCCGTAATTGCTTAAGAAACCCTTTAAGAAAATTCGGACAATGGTAGTAAGAGCTTTACCCCCTAGTGCAATAAATCATAATCATTATACAACGTTCACTATTCAAGCCTGACTGTGGTTTTTTAATATTTTCCGCCATTTGAAAACGTACAGTTAACACTTGTAAAAAAAAACCGGTACCACCAGCTAAACATGGTCAATTTAAATAATTAACTATTTAGAATAAATCCATTTTTGGTCATTGTTGTTTGCTTAATTTTCTTAATGATTTAGAAACGTCAGAATGAGACTACTTATAAAGTACCCCAAGTCACCATTCAAATACCTGTACCAATGAGAATGTTTTAAAATACACGATTCAAATACATGTACCAAAGAGAATGTTTTAAAATACACGATTCAAATACCTGTACCAAAGAGAATGTTTTAAAATCGGTTGTTGGTAAGTGAAAATAGAATTGTATTTTACGACCATAAAATGTTTTCTAACCATAAGGTCATTTGATTAACGAGTACACCAACAAAACATATTGTAGGCTCTGTCTAAAGAAAGCATTGGTAATTGAAAACTTACAACTATTTAGTCTGCCTAAGAAATGAAACTTGTTTTAAAAATTTTCTGCCAAAGTTTATTCTCAAAAAATGTTCCGACCGAAATTTATAAATCGACATGGTGTCTAAATTAATAAGTCAGTCAAACTGATCCTGGACTATTTTCAGTAATTATAGTAGATGTTGGGGCGTAACGTACATAAAGGGTTATTATTATTAATTTTTAATTTTTCAACAATACACCACGAGGGCTTACAGCCTAAATACTATCGTGCCGTGGGTGTCGAGAAGGAGGAAAGAGGCAACTTGTTAATTCTGGACTTGAAGGTTTGGAGGTTCTGTGGAAAAGGAAAAACATGTGCCGTCAAGGAATTCCACAACTTGGAAGGCCTCGGGACAAAAGAGCGGGCATAACAAGATGTTCTATGTCTGGTGACCTGGACAGTAAAACGGTGCATTCGCTCTGTTCTTGGTAGATCTGTTGGGGGCAGCAGCTGGAGGAACTATGAAAGAAAGCTCATCTGAGCAGTGCCTGTGCAGATATCTATAAAAGAGAGCGAGGTCACCAACGGCACGTCGGTGGGCAAGGGATGGCAGCCTTTGGGTGATGGTAGTGTCACCGATGAGACATATAGCTCTCTTCTGAATGAAGTCCAGAATAGCGAGTGTAAAAGCGGCACCCCAGATGTGGGAGCAGTATTCGAGGTTTGACCTTATTTGTAAAGTATATAAGATATATAGATTATCGGGTGAAAAGTATTTGCGAGCCCGGACGAGGAAACCTAATTTCTTAGCAGCCACTTCTGCAATTGATGTGACATGTTTGTGCCAATTGAGATTTGGATCCACAGATATGCCAACAAGTGTAAAGGTCTCATTACTTTGAATAACTTGGTTGTTCATTGAGATGGGTCTAGGGCTGGTGCATCTCTTATGAGATAGAAAGCAAGACTGAAATTTGATGGAGTTGAATTGTACAAGATTTCTACTTCCCCAGTATAATATTTTTTGAAGATCCACAGAGGCAGAGCCCTCCATGAGTCTGCGATCCTCATCTAATTGAGCTAAAGAGGCAGGCTTAGAATATTGTATATTTGAGAGGAGAGTGCTGTCGTCCGCGTAACTGTGAACTGGGTTGGATGTGCTAGAGAGGAGGTCATTGATGTGGAGAAGAAACAAAGTAGGGGCTCAAGCTGAACCTTGAGGGACTTCTGCATTAATTGGATACAGTTTAGGGGAATGGCCATTCACGACAACAGAAATGCTCCGGTTGGAGAGAAAATTTGCTGTCCAGGTACAGAGTTTTGGTGGTAGGCCATAGGCCGGAGGTTTATTAAGCAGCGCTGCGTGCCAAACCTGGTCGAATGCTTTGGATATGTCTAGAGAGACAATCTGGCGTTCAGCGTGTAGTTTCATAGACTTGTTCCAAGAATGGATGACAAAGGAAAGGAGGTCGGCAGTTGATCTGCGCTGACAGAATCCATACTGCCTGTCGTGGATTAGACTGTGTTTTTCAAGCAATTTTAGTAATTCGGTGTTTATATACTTTTCCATCATTATGAGACGACTGAAAGTAGAGAAATAGGCCTGTAGTTGCTAGGAAGCGCTTTGGATCCTTTCTTGGGGATGGGTTGTACTCGAGCAGTTTTCCAGTTACTAGGGAATATGCCTCTATTGTAAGATGTCTAAAACAGACAGGTCAGGACAGGAGCAAGTTCTGGTGGGCATCATTTGAGAACAATTGCTGGGATCTCGTCAAGGCCAGAGGCTTTCCTGTTATTAAGAGAAGAGAGCATCTTTCGTACCTTTTTTTGTTTTGTAATATAGTATTTTGAATTAAAATTAATCCAACTCCTGCTTTTTTTAGAAGATAACACAATAACTTAATTCAAAAATAGGACAAGGTGTATAATGACTGTTGTTTTATAAATTTACGAGATCTACTTTTAGTGTTATAGAGTTATATATTTTAGATTATTGTATCCAATTGTTGCAAAAGATATTTTACAATTTTTATCAAAAAGCCTGAGTGATCCAGTGGTAGGAAAGTATGCCGCTGGATCCAAGGGTACTGGGTTCGATTTGCAGGGTTCCCCATTCATTTTTTCAGCCCCTACTGTAAAATTATCATTTAGTTTGAGCAGGTTGAAGTTCTGCAGGTTCCGATTCACTGAGGAGTCGTGAAGTCGTTAGTCCTGTGTACCGTTCGAGGTTGGGCACGCTGAATATCCCTACCCTCCTTATAGAAAAAACGGGGTTCGACCAAATTTAAAGGGAAGTGAGTTGAAAGTGCTCCCTGTCGTCGGTGATTGGCCATAGTCGGAGAAATACGTCACCGTTGCGGAAAAGACAAAAAAAGATAAACAATTATCAGCATTATTACTGCCACATTACACAATGCATATTGGTAACTTAGAATACATTCAGTTAATCAAATACACCTTTTTCAAATGCGCGAACACGTCAATTAGTGTTTTTTAAGCTGTGATCTTTCTTTAATAATATAAAGTTGTCCCAAATTTGAGATATGACGTCGATAATTTGTTTAACCGACAATCCTACTGTTTTGTTGGCTATTTCTAAAGTACATGTCAAGTTATGCTAAACCACCAAGTTTATATTCCTTCCCACAAAAATATACGTTATATTATTTTAAAAACAGAAATAAAAAATAGATAATCTAAATCAATTTTCTTTAATAAATGCTTAGGTTGTTGTCGATTGACTATTTGTTAGTAGTATAAACGGAATTGAAATTCGTTTTACACATTTCTGGTTATCTTGGGAAAATAAGTCAACATTCATTTCTTATTCGTGCTACTAATTCCTTTAGATTTATAATAATTAATAAATAAAAATTTAAAATCTGCTGTTTGTTTTCAACTTAATGTGTAGGTTAAACCTATTTAACAAAAACAAACTAGGGTAGGATTTGAAAAAAATATCGATGAGGTCGTACCTTAAATTTGGCACACACTGTATGATATTTATTTTATTTTTTGAAAAGAGCGCAACATAAAATGTCTATCGACATGTCTGCGAATTATTGGAAAAAGATAGCTGTATCTGATTAACTGAATTTATTCCATGTTTTAAACTCGCGCTATATGTATATAGCTGTCAAAAAATTATACTGGCAGATTTAGGCAAACAATGTACATATTTTTTATTATAAATAAAAAGCCGTAGGGGTAGAAATAGTAGCATTGGTAAGTACATAACTTAAAAGCTTTATTTCCTGGAAAGCCGCTGCATTTTAAGATTCACATAGTTGCATTTGCATCATGTTCGATGCAGCAGAGGTAAGACATGTTTGCTGAATATAACTGGGATAAAGTTTGCGTGAAGTTATCCATAAATTTCCAGCCATAGATTTCCACGTAGGGTCAGCAGAAAGCGGGATGGATCGTCGCGATCACAATATCAGTGAAGCGGATTCAACGTAGTAAATTTATGGCTAGCCATAGATGCCAGCTAATTGCTATATGCTACTACACCTTACCGAAGAAAAAAGAATTTGTCTTAAGTGTTTTGCAATAACATAGTAACACTAAACCAATAGTTTATTATTAACATAGTCATAGAGGAAAACTAAATTTTAGTATGTATTATTTGTTATTTTGGTTACATGTACCCAAATGACAAATATTGGACAATAAAGCCAAGGTCCCAATATAAAAATAGACACAAAAACAAGTTACCAAAGACCTAGTGTATAGCAACCTAAGCAAATTATTTTTTGTCACACTCTGGAAAATAAAAGAAAATCATTTGAACATCGAGATACTTATTACTAAGTTTTTTTTCAAATATGACTTATTTTTTGATATTTACAGTTAATGTGCAAAATCATAAAAGCGCAAAACTATTACCAAGACCCTAATGTATAATAACTCATGCAAATTATTTTTTTGTCACTTTTTGCAAAAGTGAAAAAAATACATATGAAGATCGAAATAGCTATTACCACTTTATTTTTTCGCATTTGCAATAGATGTGCCAAAATCACAAAAACGAAGATCGGGATAGCAATTAAGACGTTTCCGAAATATGAATTAATTTTTGATATTTGCAGTAGATGTGACAAAATCATATAAACACAAAATGACTACCAAGGCCCTAGTGTATAATAAGATTGCAAATTATATTTTGTCACCGTTTGCAAAAGTGAAAAAAATGCATATGAAGATCGGGAGAGCTATTAAGAAGTTTCGGTAATATGAATTATTTTTTGATATTTGCAGTAGATGAGCCAAAATCATAAAAACCAAAAATGATTATCAAGACCCTAGTGTATAATAAGATATGCAAATTGTTTTTTGTCACCTTTTGCAAAAGTGAAAAAAACGCATAAGAAATTCGGGATCGTAATTAAAACATTTCCGAAATATGTCATATTTTTTGATATTTGCAGTAAATGTGCCAAAATCATAAAAACACAAAATGATTACCAAGGCGCAAGTCAATCAATCAATAATAAGAGATGCAAACTATTTTGTGTCACCTTTTGCAAAAGTGAGAAAAATGCATATGAAAATCGGGATAGCAATTAAGACGTTTTCGAAATATGAATTATTTTTTGATATTTGCAGTAGATGTGCCAAAATTATAAAAACAAAAAATGATTACCAAGGCCCTAGTGTATAATAAGTTATGCAAATTATTTTTTTGTCACCCTTTGCAAAAGTGAGAAAAATGCATATGAAAATCGGGATAGCAATTACGACGTTTTCCAAATATGTATTATTTTTTCGCATTTGCAGTTAATGTGCCAAATTCATAGAAACAAAAAATATCACTAACTGACCTGACCTGACCTGACCTGACCTGACCTGACCTGACCTGACCTGACCTGACCTGACCTGACCTGACCTGACCTGACCTGACCTGACCTGACCTGACCTGACCTGACCTGACCTGACCTGACGCATAAAAGCTCATGCAAATAATTTTCTGTCACCCTTTGGAAATATAAAAAAAAATGCATTTGAACACCGGGATAGTTACTACCACGTTTTTCATTTCAACATTAATGATTCTGTGATACTTACTGTTAATGTGGTAAAATCACAAAACCAAAAATCATTATCAAGGCCCTATTGTGTAATACTACACCAAATTTATTTTTTGTCACCTTTTGCAAAGGTAAGAAAAAAAAAGAATTTAAACATCGGGATTGCAGTTAAGAGGTTTTCCAAGAATGTATTTTTCTTCAGTCAATGTGCCACATGAAAGGCAACGGGAAACCACCTTATTTTAACCTATCGTTGCGACTACTAAGCGACTTTGCCTTCAGTCAGTGAGCGAGTGATACGGATTATTATTTTTATTATGTTTTGGAAAAATGATGAATTTAAATAAATTTAATAAACATGTTGTGTATACAAAGAAACTACCCCAATCTCGTTATAACAATATGTTTATTATAAAAATTTGCTATAAATTAGGTTTAAAATGCAACTTATTTTTAGTGGCATAAATCTTGGTTACATAGCATAAGAAGACTGTTTCTTATGCTGTACTGCATACTTGAACAATGCAACATAAAAATTATGAGAATCTAATTAATGTTAGTCACTCTAGTATAGCAGTTGGTGGCTGGTCATATTCAAATATTAAACCTAGCATTTTTTCTCAAATATTATGTATTTGTATATAAAAGCGTCGCATAGATAAAGAACGTTTGGGCTTTGATATACCGCTTTTACGACGTTGATCCCAGAAAGTTTTACAGCTCTGTTTCTGTACCCTCATTTTGTAAATTTCAAAGCTTTTACCTGACCTGTCAAACATATGTTTAGAAAAAATTGAAAAGTAACTGTATCACAGCATAATCAATCAATTATTATGCTGTGACTGCACATTAGATTTTAGCGCCTTAAAAAATCTGCAATTTGAAAAATAGGAATAGAATCATATTCAATTCATTCTAAAACTGGCCGAGTTGAGTTGTGTATGCTGTAGTATTATACACTAGGGCTTTGGTAATAGTTTTGTGATTTTATGATTTTAAATGTAAATATAAAAAAAAGAATCTTGTTTAAAAAAATTGCAAATGTCAAAAAATAATGCATATTGCGGATCTGTTTTCGCATTTTTTTTTACTTTTGCAAAGGATGATAAAAAATTATTTGCATATCTTATTATACACTAGGGCCTTGGAAATCATTTTTGGATTTTATGATTTTGACACATGCGAAAAAATAATACATATTTGGAAAACGTCTTAATTGCTATCCCGATATTCATATGAATTTTTTTCACTTTTTCAAAAGGTGACAAAAAATAATTTGAATATCTTATTATACACTAAGGCCTTGGCAATCATTTTTTGTTTTTATGATTTTGGCACATCTACTGCAAATATCAAAAAATAATTCATATTTCGGAAACGTCTTAATTGCTGTCCCGATCTTCATATGAATTTTTTTGCTTTTGAAAAAGGTGACAAAAAATAATTTGCATGGTTTTTCATACATAAGGGCTTAAGTAATAATTTTTTGTTTTTATGATTTTGGCACATTAACTGCAAATGCGATAAAATAATAAATATTTGGAAAACGTCTTAATTGCTATCCCGATCTTCATATGCATTTTTCTCAATTTTGCAAAGGGTGACAAAAAATAATTTGCATATCTTATTATACACTAGGGCCTTGGTAATCATTTTTTGTTATGTTTTTATGACTTTGGCACATCTACTGCAAATATCAAAAAATAATTCATATTTCGGAAACGTCTTAATTGCTATCCCGATCTTCATATGCATTTTTCTCAGTTTTGCAAAGGGTGACAAAATATAATTTGCAATCTTATTATACACTAGGGCCTTGGTAATCATTTTGTGTTTTTATAATTTTGGCAGATCAACTGCAAATATCAAAAAAATAATTCACATTTTGTCTCTTCCAAAACATTATTTTTACAAACCACCTGTAGATTTTTTGCTATATTACATGAATAGTAACTTATGCAATAATCATTTTTAATCCAGAAATTCCTAAGAAATATACTGTCGATATTATTATTAAATAAAGTCTTAAGTAACCTCATGCTTTTTGCGGTCCTAGTGTACATAAAATTCACTAAAACATGTAAATATTTAAATATAATTAATATTTTGAGCATTTGGCAACACCACACAGGCGCATAAATTTTTACTTTTAACGTTCTCATGAAATAGGTCCAGCCAATAACGCATGTACATATTAATACCAGCATGTTAATAGCTGGACGTCCAGCTATTGCACGGTTGGTCCAGCTATTATACACTTGGTATACGAAATGGTCCAGCTACTTCCGCATAGGCATAAGTATATATATATATATATATATATATATATATATATATATATATATATATATATATATATATATATATATATATATATATATATATATATATATATATATATATATATATATATATATATATATATATATATATATATATACTGATAACTCAAAAAGTAATAAGCCGATTTTGATCAAATTTGGTACGTGCCTTCCTTTCCTAAGTGACTTGGACAAGTTTGTTAGCCACGAAAATTGGCCTAGGTTTTCCTAGAAAATTTTGTGTTTTCTTTCGGAAAATTTTCATATCACCGGAAATAACAAAGTAAAGGCAATTAACTTGGCACGCGTGTTTGAATAGTAAAGAGTGAACCATGTACCAAAACTTAGGCCTTTAGGTTAAGAGACAAAAAAGTTATAGGCATTAAAAAAAATTGGGTTTTCCTCAAAACGTCAAAGTCACGATTTGAAACGTCAAAATTGGCAACATTAAGACAAATAACCTGAAACAAATACGTGTATTGTAAATAAAATGTCGCAAGAAAGATGCTCTGCAAACCCTTAAGTTTCAGCATCAACCGCTATTTTCCTTCATTTTACTAAAATATTTCCAGAAAATTAGATCCAAATAGACCTTTTCTCTGATGCTGTGGTAGTAGTTTTAGTTAAGTTTGTGGTTTCACAATCTATAATCTTTAGCTAATTCTCGTAGAAAAAATTCGTTTTGAGAAAACCTCGACTTTTGAATCTTAAACAAATTTCTTCAAATGAGTGCAAACTAGACCCCCTAGAATCCATATCCCGGGTAAGGTTCAGCTTGTATCTGTTTACATATATACAGCGTGAGGCATCTCTACGGTAAAGCTCAATATAATTGTTATTATGCAAGATACGAGAAAAAATTGTAATTGTTAATTATAGGGTGTCTTGAGCTACATCTTATAAAATTATTTTGATAATCACAGAATTGGCCCATAAGTCGTTGGTGATACCTACAATTTTTTGGACCACGTTATAGTATTGCCTTTATACATTATTTATCAAAATATGATGCACGTTTGTGAGAAAAAAACCTAGACGCAGTAAGCGCGTTTTGGTAGCGAATTTTCATTAAATGCTTCCAGTTTCAATAACCCAATTTGCTATTAACCTAAGGTTCGTTGGCTAGGTAACCAGTTTGCGCGAAAACATTTCAAGTTTATTTTCGGACAATATTTGTACATTATCAAACAATAGCATATTTTGATAAAATATGGTCCATTGTTTCTACTCTATAGGTTATACCGGTAACCAAATTGATACCTGCTTACATTAAAAAAATGTATTTGCCATTAAGAACATTTTATGAAAATTCACTTCTATAACGCACTTGCTGCGCCCAGACTTGTTATTTATCTATTTATTGTGTAAAATAATTATACAGATAATCTTACAAAGTTTTTATGTATTAGTAAGTCTATGGTATCTTCGGATTTATTATTTTGTTAATTACAGTTTTTCGTGTAAACTATGAAGGGCAGATTACAATCAACATTACGTTTTTGCTTATCTACGTCAAAGAGGGAGAGCACGCATTCCATGAGTGTTCTGTTGATAGGTACAAATTGGATTGGGAACAAAAATTCTTACCGACGCTTAATTAATTTTGTTTTTCTAGCGTAAAATCTATGACAGAAATGTCTTTTTATACTTAGCCTAATCATAGTAACAACAAACGTAAAAGTTAGTGTCACTGTGAGTTTTCTTGATAGAAAGCATCAACTAAGTGGTGCTACAGATTAATTCTGGATGACATATTTGTTCCATTTCAAATTTTTTGATTTAAGTGACTTTTTTTACGAAAATTCATTAATGAGAAGATCGGGACTTTTGAATTTTGAAAAAATTTCTTCAAATGAGCGCAAACTTGCCCTCCCTAGAACATATATTCTGGATCAGTTTAAATTTTTATCATATATATATATATATATATATATATATATATATATATATATATATATATATATATATATATATATATATATATATATATATATATATATATATATATATGTTAGCGACATAATTGTTATACACACTTCTTTGATTTAACACTTTAATGAACGGATATATTTACAAACTTAATGGTAGCCTAATACTTAAGGTGAAACTAAAATATATGTTCTGGGGTATAACAAATTAGTCACACACGTAACTACACTTTCATCGTCTACTCTCACGTCTTAATTAGTCCACTTCTTCGTCTTACAATCGTCGTCCGTCTTTACGTCTTTCCTACTGCGACGCCTACTCTAGCGTCCTTACAACCTCTCTTCACTACTGTTCGTCGTACACTCTACCTAACCCTCTCACTGCTCGGCGCTCACCGCACTACCAACATGTGGTCGTACCGCGTTACCATACACGGCCGCTCCTGGGTGGATATAACATTCGGCCACGCTACTCCTGGCGACGTCCTCGTCGCCATTGGTAGGCTCTTCGTCATCCTCTGAAGTTCCGTCTTCCTCAGAAATTTCGTCATCCTCGCTGTCGGGTTGATCTAGGGAACACCATGGCTTCATTGCATCCGACGCAAACACCGACTTGAAACTTCTCTGAGTGCGCTCTGCTCCAGGTATATCACCTAATAGATATCGATCATGTCCCAGCTCTGTTATCACCTGATACGGGCCCTTGTACTTCGGGTTCAGCTTACATGATTGTCCTGTAGCTGTGGGGTCCCTTCTTACTAATACCAAAGCTCCTGGAAGGTACTTCCTTGGCGTCTTATGTCGAGCATCATACCATTTCTTACTCTGTTGTTGTTGCTTGCCTATGTTTTCCGGCGCTTTGTCTCGTAGCTGTTCTAGGTTCTCGCATCTGAGGTCGTCTTCGTTGGATAACGCTAACACCAACTGATTTTCAACGCCATTTCTCGGATGAAAACCAATTTCTCGTAGCTTCGCATCTTGAAGTTGCATCGTCAGTAACCAATCAGACTCTTGTATTCTTGCAGTAAATACTTTCAGACTTGCTTCTTCGGTGTCTTGTTCAAGTTCAACTGGTTGTCGATTGAGTGCGTCAATGTGCTTCATCTTCTCTCCAGGTCTGTGTTCAATCGCAAAGTCAAACTCTTGCAGCTTAAGTAACCACCTAGCCAATCTCGGGGACATGTCTTTCTTGGTCATCATAGTCTTCAGCGAATTACAGTCTGTAACCACAGTAAAATGTTTTCCTACCAAGTAAACTCGAAATCTTTCTAGAGCTTCAACAACTGCTAGAGCTTCTAACTCAAAACTGTGATAATTACGCTCTAATGCGGTTGTCTTTCGGCTAAAATAACCAACAGGTTTCCACACGTTCTCGTCATTTTGCAGAAGCATACCAGCTAGACCTATCGAAGAAGCGTCTGTATGAACCTGGTGATCCTTCTTCGGGTCGTATAACGTCAGTACAGGTTGCTCACAAAGTTGCGTCTTCAGTGTTGCAAAAGCCTGTTCTTGCTCTTCTTCCCATTGAAATTCTTGGTCCTTTTTTATCAATCTCGTTAGCGGTGATGATATTAACGAAAACCCATGAATGAATCTTCGAAAAAATCCACAAAGTCCTACGAACTGTCGCACTTCCGTCACGGTAGTCGGTCTTGGGAAGTCTTTGATAGCACTCAACTTATTTTTCCCCGGTTTCACGCCACTCGCGTTAATCTCGAAACCAAGATAGTCTAAGTTCTTACACAAAAATTTACAATTTCAAAGTCAATCCGAGCTCATGGATTACTTTTAACACGCGCTCGAGTTTGTCCAGATTTTCGTCAATAGTCTTACTGGGTATTAATATATCGTCCATGTAGTTAAGAACGACTCCGGGACCTATTCGTTTAACTACTACACTTATCAGTCTGTTAAAAACACTTGGTGCATTCACCAACCCAAACGGAACTTTGTTGAATTCGTATTGCGCGTTGTCAACGACGAACGACGTTAGACGCTTCGAATTCTCCGGGACTGGGATCTGATAATAGCCACTCATAAAGTCTAACGTGGTAAAATACACACTACCCGCTAACTGATCCAGCTGTTCATCAATTAAATTCATTGGCATATACTCCTTCCGGGTTATCGAATTTAATCGTCTATAGTCCACGCATAGTCTTTTCGTTCCGTCTTTCTTCGGTATGAGCACTAATGGACTCGCGTATTCTGAGGTCGATTCGCGTATAATACCGGCGTCGAGAAGATCACGGACGATCTTGTTTGTCTCTTCACGGTCCACGTATGGCATTCGATATGGCCTATACCGCACGATTTCATTTTTCGTCAACTCGATCTTAATCTCGATTAAGTCTGTACTTCCTAGTCCTTGCAGATTCTCGGGAAACACTTTACTAAAATTATTGATCAACGAGCACAAGTTTTGCTTGTCTTCCGGGCTTGTTTCGGCACCTACATCTATATCATTTTCCTTTATAACGAAGGTTTCTTCCGACATTCTCATAATTCTTGCAATTGTCAAGCTTCCTTCTTCTTTAACAATTCTGATTCCGGGCTGATCAAGTGCAGAACGCCCAATAATCATGTCATCTTCTTGCGCATGGTCGGGAACAATCAGAACATTGACCTCAATATCTGTATCATCGACTTGTAAAACCAGATTTCGTCGTCCAATTACAGTACACTCGCCTTGACCAAAACCTCGTAGGATGACATCAGATGGTAGATACTTGAGACTTAAATCGTTTGCTACACTCTCTCTCATTGTTACTACATCGCTACCCAAATCAATAAATGAAAAAAACATGTTTTCCATCTATGACGACTCGTTTATGGTACTCATCATTTTCAAAATTACTCTTAATTCTTTTGACTGACCTTGTTTGTTGAGCTTGTGGACTTCTCTCCCTCTTCTGGCACTCACTTGCCTTATGCCCAAACATGTTGCACTTAAAACATTTCATTCCTAAAGATTTTGATTGGCAATCTGATGCTTTATGACCATTGTCTCTGCAGTTGTAACAACGAAATATTTTCTTGCCTTCTTTTTGCTGT
Source organism: Tillus elongatus (assembly GCA_964006375.1). Lineage (NCBI taxonomy): Eukaryota > Metazoa > Arthropoda > Insecta > Coleoptera > Cleridae > Tillus > Tillus elongatus. The sequence goes on along the minus strand of OZ023263.1, from coordinate 111,329,196 downwards.
ATTCGTTCAGTTCTTCTTTCTGTAGTACGTCTTGGCTGATATTCCTTTTTCCTGATCCTCATCTGGGAATAAACTTCAAGTTTCTTCTTAAGTTCGTGGTAATCTTTGGCTCCAAAAAGAATAGTTTTATTGTTTAGGTCATCGTCAATACCGTCAATAACGTATTGAATGACTGCATCCTTTTCAATATTGCCTCTGCTTCCTAATTCTCTCATAACCAATAAATATTCTTCCGGTGACTCATCTTTTCTCATTCGCCTCTGCCTTAGCATTTGATGTAATTCAGCACTATTAATTTTCGTAGAAAATTCGGCTAGTAACGCTTGTTTCAACTTATTCCATGATTTCACTCCTTTTTCAGACTGCACAAATAGCTTTGCCATTCCTTTTAACAGTTTCTTTCCAAAAATTAACTTGTGTATGTCATTCCAGCCTAATAATTCTGCGTTTTCTTCAAAATCTGTAATCCAGGATTCGATTGGATATGTTTTCGTACCATCGAAAGGCTTAATGGTGTCTTCGACGTCTCTAAAAGTTAAAGAAAATCTGGAAATTACCCTTTTCCGTGGATTTTCTATGCACTTTTTGTCTTCATATTGTCTTAATTTCTTCTCTAGTTTTTCGTTTTCCACTTCTTTATAGCTTATATCTTCTTCTACTTCATCTTCTTCAGCAGATTTGTCATCATCATTGCCTTTATTTAACATGTTTATGTCTGTTAAATATTTGCAAAGGTCGTTAGCCATTGCTTCTTTTGAATTTTCCTCTAAATCTAAATCTAAAATGGAACAACATCGGATCAAATCCGTAAAAGATAAATTTTCTATCACAAACTTAACTTTATCATTAAACTCCTTAGATCGTTCTGCAAATTCAAAACCAGAAAAATCTCTTAATCTTTGCCTATTACCTCTATCACCTTCGTCTTCAAAAATCAGTATATGTAGAGCTTTAATATTAGAGGTCTGAGCATTTTTAATATTAGTCATAATAGACGGAATCTCTGATAATTTTTCCATGTTACATAAAATAATCTTCCAACTAGATTTATTCTCTCTTTAAAACTATTTAATTTCCAAGGCAATTCCTTCTTATATTTACATAAACATTTCCTAAGTGACAAAAAATAAAGTGTCTCTCCTTGCCACTAAAAGAATTATTATATTCCAAGAAGATCTCGGCAACCTATTAATAAAATAAATCAGTCACATACCCGTAAACTTCTATTTTCAGGGTCTTACTTCAGCCAAGGGCATATTATGTACCTATTCCAGCGACGGTTTCACACTTGTTCTCTAGCGATGCAGGCGGCAGGCCGTGATATGTGACGCACCCTGCTTGGCCGTCTGCTGCTGCTGCTTGCTGTTCCGGCTCCAGCTCCAGCTCCGTCAACGGCATCTACAGCGTATAGCTAAGGTGACTCCCTTCTGCGTTTCACAGCTGATTATTCACTGATTGTTATTAATACTCTTCACTTTAAACACTGAATATTATTAATATTCCTGACTCTTTAAACACTGAATGTTATAAATATTCTCAACTTAACTGGACTTCTAATACACAGAATTCCGTACCGAGTTATCTTCGACTTTTAAACTTGCTCTGAGTCTTTTCTATCGCACTTATCGACTTTTTAATGCACTGAATTGAGTAATGAGTCTTTTATCGCACCGCTGCTAATTGTTAGGGACATAATTGTTATACACACTTCTTTGATTTAACACTTTAATGAACGGATATATTTACAAACTTAATGGTAGCCTAATACTTAAGGTGAAACTAAAATATATGTTCTGGGGTATAACAAATTAGTCACACACGTAACTACACTTTCATCGTCTACTCTCACGTCTTAATTAGTCTACTTCTTCGTCTTACAATCGTCGTCCGTCTTTACGTCTTTCCTACTGCGACGCCTACTCTAGCGTCCTTACAACCTCTCTTCACTACTGTTCGTCGTACACTCTACCTAACCCTCTCACTGCTCGGCGCTCACCGCACTACCAACATGTGGTCGTACCGCGTTACCATACACGGCCGCTCCTGGGTGGATATAACACACACATATATATATATATATATATATATATATATATATATATATATATATATATATATATATATATATATATATATATATATATATATACATAAATATATATATATATATATATATATATGTTCATACCGATAAATATTTTGCGTGGACAACAAAATATATTGTATATTACAGACAAAGATTACGTTTTTGGAGCACAAAGGTCAAGAAATATCAGAAAAAATACTTGGGAAATTGTATACTTTTTCTTCTTAAAACATCAAAGTCGTGAAGTGAAACGTCAAAATTGGCAACTTTTAGACAAAGAACATGAAAACGGGTTATGTGGAGAAAATGTCGCAAAAAGTGTTTTACAAAACCTTAAGTTTCAGCTACAACCTTCATTGTCCTTCATTTTTCTAAAAAATTTGCATAAAATTCATTTTAAATAGACCGCTTTTCTGATGCTTTGGCAGTAGCTTTAGTGATAGAGTTTATGGTTTAATGGTCTATAATTTTTAGCGAATTTTCATAAAGAAAATTCATTATTGAGGAGACCGCAACTTTTGTATTTTATAAAGATTTCTTCGTGACCAAAACTGCGCTCTATAACCCATATCCAGAGTTAGTTTCAGTTTTTATTTCTTTACATTTTTACAGGGTGGCGCATTTCTACGGTAAAGCTCAAATTATCCATTAAAGAAAATAGGAGAAAGAATTGTGTACGTTAATTATAGGCTTTCTTAAGCTGCATATTATTCAATTAAGTTGACAATAACAGCCCATAAGTCGTTGGTGATAAAACATTTCATTTATTTTTAATCGCACACTCATTATATTATTGCAGTTTTGCATTTTCATACAATTATGATGCATGGTTTGTGAACAAAAACATTTAAAAGCATTCATCCCTTTCAAGTTATTTCAATTGTTTTGCAACTTTTTACATTTTTGGCATATATCAAAAATTATGCAGCGGTTTTTACCAAAGATAGCGGAGTCCCATGGAAATTGTTGTACTTTTTCAAACAAGAAAGTTATTTTTATGAAATGCGGAACATTGTTTCTACTATACAAGTTATCCTGAAACCCAAATATGCTGCCCACTTTGATAAAAAAAAAGACATATTTGCTTTTAAAAACATTTTATGAAAATTCACTACTATAAGGCACTTGCTGCATCTAGACTATTTAAAACTAGGCCAGAAAAATCTAAAAATTATATTATATACTCACTAGTCAAAGTGCCTCTTGCAGGTATCAAAGTTCTTCTCAAGCGATATTAGTTCCTACTAATTGACTGAAACAAGTGAAAATGAGTTTTTTCTGTGTGATATATATATTTTTAATTTTCCGTAAATTAGTTCATACGTAATCAAAACGTCTAAAATTTTCAACATTTCTGTTTGCATCTTTTTTTGTCACTCTTCTGTATTTCTTGGACTATTGCCTTTTTATTATTATTATATTTATTATTTTAATGACACTATATACAAAATATTGCGATGGCTAATTGACAAGCTGACTTTTAATTTTACTAGTTGTCTGGTAAATTGCTTGGTAAGCAACATTGCCTCCTATGGTAGTGTTGGAGTGGTAGAAGAAGACAAACGTTTAGGTTATTGAGCACTAGTAGGTTGGAAAATTTAGATAAAATTGAGGCATGCAAATCATCAAAAAGCTCGGGACGCAGCAAATGCGTTATGGAAGTGAATTTTTATTAAATGCTTCAAACTTGGATAACTCAATTTTCTGTAAACTTGAATTTTGGGACGTAGTAAGAACTTTCCCAAGGTAACATATCCACCAAATATCATTAAAATTTCTTTGTAATTTTCAGAGAAAAGATTTTAAAAGAATCAAAATTTGAAAAACTCAATTTTCTATAAACTTAGAAAGATCTTTTACAAGGCTACATATCCACCAAATTTCATTAAAATAGCTTTGTAATTTTCGGAGAGAAAATTTTTTTTTTTGAAAGAAAACTCAAAATTTTCCTGGAAAGCCTTATCCTATTTTCCTGGTTAACGAACTCATCCAAACCATTAATAAAAGAAAGGCATTTGCCGAGTTTGATCGAAATCGGTTGATTATTTTTTGAGATATCGGTTGGACACCTATATATATATATATATATATATATATTTATATTTATATTAAAACTGACCCCGGATATGGGTTCTAGGGGTCCTAGTTCGCGCTCATTTGAAAAAAATATTCAAAGTCTCACCATCGATACCTCTCTATTAGTGAATTTTTTTAAAATAAAAATTCACTAAAAGCCCAATTCTTTGATTGAGTAATATTAAACTTTAAAACGAGCTCGTCTATTAGTAAACTAAGTTTTTCGCAGATGTTAAAGACCTGTACTAAACCACTTTTAGTGAATTTTCGTTGAAAAAAATTTCTTCAAATAAGCGCGAACCGGAACCCCTGGAAACCATATCCGGGCCAAGCTTTAATTTTTTATATGTTTATATATATATATATATATATATATATATATATATATATATATATATATATATATATATATATATATATATATATATATATATATATATATATATATATATATATATATAATAATAATAATATTTATTGTTGCACATTAGTTACAAAACAATACAAGTTACAAGAATATACAAAAAGTACAGGTTAATAAATAGGACAAATAATTCTTAGTAAAATGACACAACAATATATAATTTAATCAATCCACTGAAGGCGAACCTTGTTAGTGGAAATACTTAAAATCTGACACCGTTGTCACCTGTTTCGCTCGCTTGACCCCGCCGTCAGCCATACATGTCTCACGCATATCAGTTCGCCAAAGGCGGCGCGCACAATGAACATCCCTTTGAAGATATAAATGCACCTGAAAGCGCAGAGACAAGCTTACAGTTGCACAATCGTACTCACGCGAAAATACACACACACACACACATACAGTCTCAAACACACACACTCATGTACACAGTCACAAACCCACACACACCATCACACATACACACACACACACATTTAAGCACAGATGCGCACATACATTACCTGAATTTACCCATCTACACTCATTGCAATCACCTCTAAACTGATCGAGCCCGTCAACCGATCTTTCACATAAGCAACAACCAATTCTAAACTATAATCAAAATACTCAAATCGATCAACCCATGGACTTCGCCTCTGGGTAGTGATGCTATCCACCGCCTGATTCTTGCCTTGAAGGGCTTGACGGAGTGTAATTCCCTAATCTCAGGTGGAATTCTGAAGTACACTCTTGGAGCAAGGTAAGTCAGCGATCTCTGCCCTATAGATTTCTTGCTTCTCGGTACAATTCCCGAGGTTTCCTTTAACCTTGTACTATAAGGATGATCCACTGTGTTTAAGACATTTCTATTTTTGAACTGCCATGTCAGAATAGAGCCCAGATACAACTGTTTCACGTCAAAATGTTTAACGTCCCGGTATAACTGGTCTGACGAATATAGACGTGGTTTTTCATACATCACCTTCAGTACATACCTCTGTACGACTTCCAGACGCCGAAGGTGAGCATCCGCGACTCCTCCCCATACCGCAATTCCGTACCTGAGATGTGACTCCACAAGAGCGCAGTAGATAATCCGTAAATAATCACATGTAAATACCTTTTTCAAAGTCCTCACGCTAAACAAGATACTCCTCAATTTTTTTACAAGATACTCCATGTGATGGTCCCACCTCAGATGGCAGTCAACTACAACTCCAAGATACCTTACCGTCCTACAAGATGATATACTAAAAGTGTCAGAACCCTGTATTACATCTATATATTCGTACTCAGGTTGGTTATTTCTGTAACACGAGAATGGAATAAACTTTGTTTTAGTATAATTTATGGTAAGCAGTCTGCTGCTAAAAAAATTTACTATGTTCTTCAAGTCGTTTTCCACTTTTCTTTTCAGGTTGTGCCAATCAGTGTCACTATAAAATACCGCAGTATCATCTGCAAAGCCCACAACTTCTCCCACGGTCTTAACTCTAAATAAATCATTTATGTAGATATTAAATAGTATGGGACCCAATACCGTACCCTGTGGTACTCCACAGAGGAACGGAAGGGGCGCACTAACAACATGGCCTACTCTAACCGTCTGTTGTCTGTTGGATAGGTAATCCTTTATTAGATTATACGGGGTTCCTCTGAAGCCTATGTCACTCAGTAGTAATAGCAACTTATCATGGTTTACCGTGTCGAAGGCCTTAGCCAGGTCAAAAATCACACACATGGACGATAGTCCATTATCTAGGCTTTCATAAGCATTTGAGATCAATTTAATCATCGCATCTTCCGCCGACCTAGACTCTCGGAAACCAAACTGTTTATCAGACAATATGTTGTATTTTTTGAGATAATCAGTTATTCTCGTCTTTAATATATGCTCAAAAACCTTTGCCAAAACACTAATCAAAGATATCGGCCTGTAATTGCAAACATCTATTTGACTTCCAGACTTGTAGACTGGTATGACAAGAGCATTCTTGAAGACATCTGGAAACACTCCCTCACTCAAGGACCTATTTATTATATACGCTAGAGGACCACTAATATATTGCCTTACTTCTTTAATGTGTTCTGGTTTTATACCGTCTTCTCCCGCGCTCCTGGGGCTAGCCAGGGATCCAATAACACTCCCCACCTCATTTTCATCGGTCGGAGACAAAAAAATCGTGTTAGCAATGTGGGTCCCACCAGCAGTCGCCGCTGTAGCCGGTAACCCGTTTGCCAGTCGTTCCCCTAAACTGCTGAAATAATTATTGAATCTATCCGCTATGTCCAGCGGATTAACTAGCATTTCTCCAGACTCGCTTTTTATTTGTTTTATTGAGCTACGATTTCGGGTTTTCCCCCTCAGGTTATTAATAGAAGTCCACATTTTAGCGGGTTGAAGCCGGCATCCTTCAATCTGTTTTTTATAGTAGTCAGTCTTTGCCCTATCAATTATGTCATTCAACCTGTTTCTATAGACTCTAAATTCTTCAGCAATATTTCCATCATGTGGCCGTCTCAGTTTATCTTTATATAACTGGTTCTTTTTATTTACTGCATTAATTAAACCCTGGGTGATCCAGTCTTTTCTTCTTCTTTGGTTGTACTTCAATTTTACCACTTTAGTGCTTACGTTTATGTATTTCTTAACCATATTGACAAACAAAGATATATATATATATATATATATATATATATATATATATATATATATATATATATATATATATATATATATAACATAGGCCTACGTACCAAACATGGTGTCCATAGCTTTTCATTTCCGGAGATAAAAACTTTTTCTGAAAAAAAAAAAAAAAATTCCACGGAAAATCCGTTCAGATTTTCCTGGCAAACGAACTTATCCAAGGTACTCAGAAAAATAAGGTAAAGGCAAAATTTCAGCATAATCAACACATTGCTTTTTGAGTTATCATTATGATATATATATATATATATATATATATATATATATATATATATATATATATATATATATATATATATATATATATATATATATATATATATATATATATATATATATATATATATATATATATATATATATAGATTATGATAAAGTTTGACCGCTGCCTTATTTTTGTAAGAATCTTGGAAGTTCGTTTTCTAGAAAACTCGGTACAGATTTTTAGGGAAAATTTTGGGTTTTTTTCAGGGATTTTTTTCATCTCCGAAAATAAAAAAGGTACGGAAACCAAATTTGGTATGTACGTTCACGTTATAAAAGGTACACTACATACCCAAACTTATACCTCTAAGCTACACGAAAAAAAGTTATAAGCACTTAATTAAGTGCCAGATCATTTTAATGAAAATTGGCTACCATAACGTACTTGCTACGTCCAGAATTTTCTACTTATGCATAAGTTTTTTTATAACTCTTTTGAGTAACTAACCATATTTTAACGTCCGCATATTTCCGAGACTATGGCCAATCAGCGACTCCAGGGAGCAGTTTCACCTCACTGTCCTGCAAATTTTGCCGAACGTAGACATCTTAAATGTGACCAGCATGGCTCACGAGACCGACTGACAGACGTTTAACTTGCTCAAATGCAATTTCATACCTCTATTAATGTTGATTTACTGTATTTACTGAAAAATAATTTGACGCCTCTGATGGGGATCGAACCCAGGAACTTTGGATCTAGAGGCACACGTATTTGGTGCATCAAGTCTGCGAACTGTAACTTCTAAACTATAACTTGTATATAATATTTTCATATTTACAATTTTAACTTTTGCAACATCTGCTAAATTATGTAATCCATTTAGTCCATAATTTTATGGACATTTTCTCCTATAGGAAGTAACTTTCTTTTATGTGCTTCTTTATACTGTTATGTTCAATAATGTCTACAATTATATATGAACATTAAATGCCTTAAGATCGTTAGCTTGAAAATATTATAGGGCATGTACACATGCATATAATGCACGTAATTGCATAGAATTTTGAGAGACCTGTAAGAACACTTTTATATAAGATAATATCGATCGGCAACAAAAGGACATGACTCAAAACAATTTTATCTACCCTTATACCAAAATAAAGCTACTTTGTTATCTATATCTTTGCTATTGCACAAAATAACGTTATTTTTTATAAGTAGCTTTTGGTGTACTACACATTTCATGTCATAAGTTCTGCAGCAAGAAATACATCTGATTCCAGCATTTTCTTCGTAAAAGTTGAGAGTGCAGTGGAAACATATTCCTGCAGTCGTTGTTTTATTCTTGAATGCCTGTCTTGGGTGAATATTCATTGATGGCATCGAAGTCTCCATCAAACCTGTGGACGTAGAGGATCCAGCAAGATTACCTAAAGTTTTGCTAAGGAAAAGCATAATGTTTACATGCAGAACATGTACAAAAATTGTCGAAATAATTTTACATAAATCTCTAGTTGCAACTTAAGATCATCAAAAGGATACCTTCGGCTTGGGGCAAAATTTCGAACGTTGATTGTTTCGTAGCAAAGTGAGTACATGGTGTGCCACATCCACAATCAAAACAACTAACGTGTCTTAAAAACAATTGACAGCAATTATCTCTGGACCAACTTATTTGGTGGACCTCCATAATGGATGGGATCTGTCGTATGTTTGATGGTAGTGCCTTCTTAGCTTCACATATATCGTTGGCTGGTACTTCCCAGATTTGAACTTTACTCCCAACCATTTTTTCCACGAATCCGGAAACAATGTCATCACCATAAAGGACCAGGAAATCAGCGTTTATTTTTATAGCACCACCAATTCCATCAACAGGGCCCTTGCTATGGCCGCTCGCACTGTAGTTCCAAGTTATATATTTCAAGTTGTCGAACCAATACGGAACATTCTTTAAAAGTAAATATATGTTACTTCGGTTTTTGTATTGTGACTATGGTCTATCGGAAAAAAAAGATTGTTTGTGTAGCTGGAAATTCGCGAGATAATTTCATCATTATGTGTTTCATGTGACACCAAATGGAATATGCCTAATGGTCACGGTTTTCGCTGACTGAACAGAAGCCAAAATTCTCAACAAGGCCATTTTCTTGATTTTTTAAATAGTAAATACCGGTATGAAGAGACATCTGTTTCTTTGATGCTCCGAAATGCATCTATTATACCTCTGTAGCATATTTAGGGATATAATTTTCAGAAAAGTCATTCTGAATCATTATGTTGTTGCTCTGAAGGTTGGCCTTATAAGCATGCATTTGCTTCATCTGATGTTTCATGATGAACAAGTGTTTCCTGAAAGATGGCAACTGTTTATTTAATATTTGTATTGAATTGGAAATTTTCATCGACTTCTGAGTTTTTGCCATTCTTTTTATTGCTTAAGTTTGACCTTTTATACTTCTGTTCTCAGTCATTGAATTCCATTGTTCGATAACAATATCTTTGTCCAGAAGACCTAAGTGAACTTGATGAACAGTTAGACAATTCTTTTTGCACTGCGTACACCCGGAAAACATACAATTCATCCTGTTAAGATTGCAAACTGTAGGAGCTATAACCGTTTCTACATTTTTAGTTTGAAGTATTTTATTCAGATATAATTTGTTTACCAACAATTGAAAATTTGCCTGCTTAATGCAGCTACACGTTTCTTGATCCGACCATTTGGGACGTACAACCCAAAAAGGTCTAAAGCGACAAAATGTTCTAAATGAAAATCTAAAACTGGTTTCAGCTAAAAATTTCTTATAAAGAGTCTTCGTCGGATTCAGTATAATTCTTTTCTGTTTGCAGATTTTGTTTTTGTGATGTAGTCTTTTTTCCCAGGGCGTATTTCAGAGTTTCCCTCTTTTTCTAAAAATGTAATTATAGTTGTTTTCAATTTCTCTGTTATTTCCCGATTCCTTATTTTTCGCTCATATTGACACAAATTGATATTATTTTTAAACTTTCTATTCATTTTGTAGCTGAGAATTTGTTTTGCTTTCCCAACCATGCGATATTTTTTCAACATTCGTCCACGTACAGCTTTTCTTATAATCTTCTCTTTCGTTGCTTGTTTGGCGTAAGTTATTTAGCAGCTGTTGTTCTAATACTTCCCCAAAAAGTAAACGCATTTTCACATCCTGAGGTACACAATAGCCTTTTGTCCTCTTACTGACTTTTGTGCCAGGAGATATTTCTTTTGATGTGTCAAGTTTTCTTTTCGAAAGCCGGTTAAGTCGCTTCCTGTATTTTTCAACTTTTCTCTGTAGGGTCTGAATAGTCTCTTTGGTCTTTTTAAGACGCTTATATGCTTTTGTTCTACCGCGTCTTACCTTTTTCCGACCGCTGTCTCTTCTCGATTTACGACTTTTTATTAATTCATCTACATTTATTCTTAGTTCATCTTCTGAATGTGGTGGTGTTTCCAAGTCTCGAAGCATCCTTACTTTTTGCCTGTGTTTTTCACTAGCTTTTCTCCAGATCTTTCTCTTGGCTGCCTTTTCTTTGTCTGTGCAGTCTTTTATACATTTAACTATTCCCTCTTCTTTCTTCTTCCAATATCTTTCTCGATCCTTCCGCGTTTTTCCGCCAACTGCTCTTCTGTCATCTTGTCACGGAATTTTCTTACTCTATTTATGTTTTTTTATTTTTAAGATTTTTTCTTGTTTTTACCATCTCTTTCACTGTTTCTGGTTTTCCCCATCTTTTGGTTTCTTATTCTGAAATACACAATAACAAAAATTGTCAATTCGGTAACAAATCATCATTTCGGTAATGTACAAATGACCGAAATGACCATTACTGAATTGACATTATTACATAACTCGAATAACTTCACCTTTCATTTCTATAACATTGGTTTCAAAAGCGAGGTTAAGGTTTGCGTCTTTCGGTTGACTCATGGAGAAAGTATTATTTTGATTTTACTTCATTATTGTGATTATAATTTGTCTTTCTGAATTGACAGATAATAAGTATACCATATTAATTCTTAAATGAATAAGTCATGCATAAAAAAACAAACAGTTTATAAAAAACTTATCACTTACGTTTGACACTACACGCACCCGCGCTTCTTCTCTATCAACATCATTGTGTTCAATGTGTTAGATACCGAGGTAGGATCACAAACGTGTACCATTACCGAAATTACCCAATGTTTTACGACAGAATTTGGTATATTATTGTATGTGACATAAACAGAATGCATTTGCCTTATATTGTAAATCGGATTTGTAATAAGTGTATCTAATACCACGCAAAGCTAAAGAATATCTATTCGCTTATTTAACTGGAAAACAACATGGTTAACATAAAATTTTATAAGAAGGGACAACTACTGGAATGACGTTTTTTGTACAAAATTGTTTATTGATAAATAAATAAACATAAGTATGTATAAATATGCTGGTAATTCTGTTAAGTGAAGCCTAAAGTACTCAACACTAATCCACTGTCAAACCTGACCCATTAGGGAGCAAGGACTAGATTTGGCCCATTATGTGACATTTACCCTTATATACGGACACTATATCTCTTTAATTTTTAAAGTGATATGTGTTGAATAACTAACTACACTACGTTTATTAAAAAAGCTCTTCTTCTCCGGTTCTTCTAAAAGCAAATGATCAATACTGGCAGATATGCAAATTACACGAAACCCATTCTTCAATAAAAAGTAACTTGGGAGCTAGCTGTCAGTTTCCAAGAAAAGAGACACTTAGTCCGGTATATACTGATAATTTATAGGACGCACAATACTTCCTAAAATTAAGGGATAATAGCACAAATTAGTTCAATCAAAATTAATATGATTGAATTTTTTGTCTAATTAGTTTTTTAATTAGAGTTAGTAAAGAAATTTCATACAAGCTGATTTTGAATCGATCCACGACAGAAGGAGGAACATTGACCTAATTCGAGACGAGAAACTCGGACCTCATTACGAAGGAAAAGCTTTACGATTTAATAAAATATAAAAGTAGTGCTGCAAATTGAATCATACCTTCTACATAGCTGTGATAATATACTCTCCCCAGAAAGACATTCCCATGAAATGAATTCAAGGTCCATGACTTGACCAGAAATAAAATATTCTTATTCCTGTACCCATAAATTTCTTCAACGTTATATTACCCGACGTTTAACGAAAAAATGTTAATTTTTACCCAAAAATAACTCGAAGGGTTTCGTTGTCAGGTGCTAACTGGATACTACATTTCAAGATGATATCTCAATTCGTTCTAAAGTTATTGCACCTACTAACAGAGAGGCGTACAGGCCAACAGACTGAGGGAAAAAATCCGTTCCAGAATCAAATTTTCTACATGTTTTGATACTTTTTACGCCGTTTTAACAAAACATTTTGAAATTTCTGTCACCGATTCTCCACCCCCACACATTCAACCCCTAATTTAATTTCAGCACAGATTGATGAAATTGGAAGTTTTCTAATAAACAAACCCTAAAACGGTATATTACTCAGGTTTTAACGAAAAAATTGCAATTTTCACTTTCTTAGCCAATTTTCAATCTCTTGTGAGTAATAGGTTTTGAAAGGCCCCATGAATGCAAGGTCCAGCGGCTGCATCTTGTGTGTCGAATGCGGCGGAAGACTTAGAATAACCACAAGGTTTTGTCGCGCCAAGTTTATTGTGTCAACGTTCCGAGTATGGGAGTAGTGGCCATCCAAGATTAATAGAACTGGATCAGCTTCACCTGGTTTAACGTGGCTAATAAAATGTTGTAACTAATTCGTGAAAATGTGGCTCTGAATCCAGCCAGACAAATGGCAGGCAGCAACTGTTCCTGGTAGAGCACCGTTGAGTAATTCTGACTTTTTTCGAGAAAATATGACCATTGGAGGCACATAACCACCAGATGCATTCATACAGGTAACCATCGTCACTAATGCTCCTCTTTCTGCGGAGGTAACGGCCCCTACCTGCTTTTTCCCTTTTAACGTGATTATCTTGGTGTGCTTATATTGTACAGACGTTATGCCTGTCTCATCTACGTTGTAGATTGGACAGGGATTGAATTTTACCTTCTCCAGCGCAGGTTCCAAAATTTCAAAGAAACGATTTATGTTTTCTTCTGTGAATCCCTTAATTCGGGCAGTTTACAAACCCTGTGGTCTCCTAAACGTTAGTTCAGGAAGCCTCTTTAAAAATGAACGCATCCATTTGTAACTTGCTTTTTTCTGATTATTTGAAAACGTATGTTTTAAATTATTGCGAATGGCTAATTGAAAGGCTAGTCTTCGAACGTCAAAAGCTCGCAGACCGTAAAATCTCTTCTCCATTTCTACACAATGATCAACCAAATCGGCTTCAATTTCTTAAGGCAATACTGGTGGACGTCCTAGATTTGTTTGTATAAGTTCTTCAGGTAACTTAATTTTTATTTTTCACGTAGTCTTCCAACGTGCTCTTAGGAACTCTTAAAGTATTCGAAGCTAGCAGGTATCCTATCTCTTTATTTCTAACTGCAGTAACAGCTGCAAGCATGGATTCGCTATTCCACTTCTTTCGCATTTATTTGGGTTTCGACATTTTATTTCTGAAATTAAGAAAAACTGTAAGATAAAAAGTAAACTTAGCAAGGGTGGAACACGGATTAAAGCATACTTTTTTCTTTTTTTGACGAAAACATCAAAATGTGGTTATTAATAAGGCCTTAGCTACATAAAGATAGTAGTCTTCTATATAAAGTCAAATATGAATTATTTTGTCCTAATATCGGATATCTGATATTAAGACGTGCGACCATCTGATATTAGGCAAATTGTCTCACGTTTAAGGTTAAATTTATGGAACAAGGAAAAGGTATAATAATCCATTGTCCACATGCACTAATTAAAGTAGACATATTACACACTAACTTAAGCTACAGAGTCAAATTTAATAGCTTACCTGAATGTGTAAAAATTACGTTACTGATTAGCACGTGTGTCTATGTTTTATTACTAGCACTAAAATATTATTCCGTGGCTTGGGTTTAGCTCCATGCTAAACTGTAGACAGGTTTCTTATTTATAAGATTAAAGATTTATTAAAAACAGATCTATCCAATATTAGGCAATATCCGATATTAGGGCACTTTACTAATGTCAGATAACTTTATTCTTTAGATGTTAACAGTAGTGATCCTAGATTCTAACTAAAGTACATTTCAGTAATTATTGTACATCAAAATAAAGAATGAAACATAATGTTTTATGCAAGGTTAGTGGAAATGTCCGTGACAACAACAACCATGTCGTGGGAACGCTGATTATTACAATTTTATATTATATAAACGGAATATTATAGTCTGTCACATAACTTATATATATATATATATATATATATATATATATATATATATATATATATATATATCTGTGTGTATCCACACCATAAGTTAAATAGTTTTTAACTGATTTTGATGAAACTCAACAAGAATCTTTATTTTATTAATAGCTTGGACAATTCGTTAGCGAGAAAAATCTGACAAAGTTTCCCGGGAAAATTTTCAGTTTTCTTCGGAAAAAAATTTTTATCTCCTAAAATTACAAAGCTGCCCTAATGAAATTCGGTGGATATTTACATTCGGAAGGCACTTACTACGTACCGAAATTCAACTTTCTGAGTTAATAGAGAATTAAGTTATTCAAGTTTGAAGCATTTAATGAAGATTCTCTACCATAACGCATTTGCCGCGTCCCGAACTTTATTTATTTATTGGTAATATAATACAGTGTGCCTTAAAAAGGAGGGCTTAAGCATGTGCTGTATATAGCACAAATAACGAAAAAATCCAAAATAGAATTTACTGCCTCAAATCTTTAGAAAAAATGAACTGTCGTAGTTTTTCTAAAGTTGAAATTAAACCCATGACTTCAAAAACGACTTCTAGTAAAATTTGGTTATTAATTTAGTAGAGTTGTTAGTTACACTATATATGCACCTATTTTATTAATAATAATTTTCATTAAGAATTTTTTCTGAGAGAAGTAATAAATTTAAAAAAAATTAGAGCAAATTAGAGCCTTCGAAACATATTTCCGAGGTTCATTCAGGTTTTTATATAGGTTATATATATATATATATATATATATATATATATATATATATATATATATATATATATATATATATATATATATATATATATATATATATATATATATATATATATATATATATACGAGTATGCAACATGGTTTGCAAAATGCCGCGAACTATATTTATCGTTTTTAGAAAAGGACATTGCTGTTACATATGGAATTTGGCTACAGTAACGCACTTACTGCGTCCTAACTTTTTTTTCAAATAGACATGTGTCGTACAAATAATGTTATATCTGCAACAAATTTAGCCTTCCTTTTTTTATGAAAGCAACATTCTTACCTCCACACTTTAAACGTATTTTTATAGGTGTTGCTTGTCCTCATTTTCTTGATGTCCACACTTCAAAAGCTTTTATTAATAGCTTTATGTCTTGCTTGTTTAAAGTGAAGCTTTCTGCTCCATAAATAATAACACTCTGTACGTATGACTAGATAAACATTTTCCCCAGACACAACATCATAGGTTTGTTAGAAAGAGGAGAATATTGTCTATTGTATATTTGCTTTGTCATCTTGATCCTCCTCCTTAGTTATTCGCTACATTTGCCATCAAACGGTATCATACTCACCAGGTACGTAAACATTTCTACTTGTTTTAGTTGTTGGCCATTTAGTTTTATATCCATTTTCCCAGTCGGATCCTCACTTATTTACATTACTCTTGTTGTCGTTATGCTGATAAGATCTGGTTTAATTCTTTTTAACACATTTTATAGTACATTAAGCATTCTTTGGAGTGCATTTTCCGTTTCTTCAATCAACGGTGTGCCATGTGCCTATCTTATCCAATGAACCGTCGTCCATGAAATTTCATCTCAACTGTCTTTTTTAAGTCTATTTATTGCATCGTATGTAAATAAATTGACAAAATATGCAATCGTGGACATCCCTGCTGTACATGTTTACTTAATTTAGCTTCACCTTTAAATCCGCTAATTAGGCCGAGAGCACTGTGAGAACCCGAATCACCGCAACATATCTTTTTTAAAAATCTGACGGTCGTTTAACTAACAAAATTAGCGTCATCAGAGGATGAAAAATTCTAAAGTACTTACCTACAACTAAACATTACCTTTTATACTACGTCTTAGGTAAAGCCTTAGGTGAAGACTGTGTATTGTATTTTAATGGATAGACAAGGTTTTCGAACCACCGTTACAATTTTGCCTGCTGCCGAGTTTCGGAATCTATCTTCTCAAAGAAAGAGTGCAAACAAAAGGCTACAAATCAATGGCGGAGCTCGGGTTAAATAACTTTTATTTTTTTATTACCTTAGAAGTATTGCGTAAGCATCTAACTTCGCTGGTTGTCTAACATTTTTGATAAGTTTCAGACTTTCTTTATCTATGTGGTGATTATTATCCCAAATACGTTTTGCCACGCATGACTTGTCTACACTACCGTATCTCACCTGTGACAGATGTTCCTTAAATCTGGTTTCAATGGTTATTTTAGTCTGCCCAACGTATTTAAGATTACAATCTTTATAACTTATCCCATAGATACCCGATATATTATATATATATATATATATATATATATATATATATATATATATATATATATATATATATCAATTATGTTGTGCTGGCAAATTGCACATTATAAACTATTAGTACATCAGAGTGTACATAATACGAATTCCCTATAAATTTTACTATAAAACAAAAATGAAAACCCTTAAGTAAATCTAATTTGATGACGTTAAACTCCTATTAGTTGTTGAAATTATGTAAATGTTTAGACCTAGGTATATTGGGGGGTTATCTTAGCAACGTTGTTGCAATAATTGGACTACAGGTCAGTAGCAAGTACAATACTTACGGTTTACACGTGATGTATATGGGCTCTTTGTAAATTGTGTATATATACATATCGTTCGACATTTTCCTTACACTAAAACATAAAAACAAAATGAAAACATTAATATACAAGCATATTCTCTATTATTGTTAGTCAGTGTTATTTGGATGAGCAATGAGAAGTATAAAAAGCCATAGTTTATTAAAATAATCATTAATAAAACTTTTGAGATTTATAACTTTAGCAAATTTGGATAGTATCTCAATTTAAATGGGTTTAAAAGAGCCAAATAATATTCAAATGCAAATAGCTTAAACTCTTCATCATGGCCGTCAAACCAAAAAATTATGTTCCAAAAACAATATTTACCTTGATAATTTCAAGATGCAATAAAAAACAAACACTTTGTATGTAATAAATATAAGAGAGTGTTTTTATGTAAGCAATGCACTAAAGTTTATCAAAGACAATGTGTTGTGTTGTGAGACTCCTTATCAAGAATTACAGCATATAAATTGTTTCGCTTTAGATTTAGTATTTATTATTGTCTAGAAGTAAGGTTATGCCAAATGTCATTTTGATAATAGGCATGTAAATGAAAAGATTTGAACTTACCCGGGCTTTTTCAAAGATGCACACCTGTCAAAAGGTATTATTTAATTCAAGAAAGAATGCCCTGTGACAAAAGCGGAAACGAGA